>JAGFZM010000205.1:1116237-1193156 GCA_017657215.1 Limnothrissa miodon
CACACACACACACACACACACACACACACACACACACACACACACACACACACACACATTCATCCTCAGGCACAGCCTAAGTTGTGGGAGACTTCTGTTTGTGTGCACAGATTGTCTGGGTTGGTGAGTTAAAAAAAGACTTTTGGGTATTTTTGGCAGGATTCAATGGAACAAACTGTGAGATTAACATTGATGATTGCCCCTCCCATGAGTGTCAGAACGGCGGCACCTGTATGGACGGAGTCAACACCTACAACTGCCAGTGTCCACCCGAATGGACAGGTAACAAATAATATCCTAATATCCAAGTACATGCTGCTACGCCTTTATGTCTGTCCCCGTGTCTTTTGTTTCAGGGTCTTTTTGTTTTCACTTGTTGTTTACTCTTTCTGTCTTTGCGTACCTGCCTTTGCCTCCTAAAGTTTGCGCGTTTTCGTTAATAGGTTTCTCCCCCTACTGTTTGTCCCTCTCCTCCCACTCCTCCTCCTCCTCCTCCTCTTCTTTCTCTTTCTCTTCCTTATTCCAGGTCAGTACTGCACAGATGATGTGGATGAGTGTCATCTGCAGCCAAATACCTGCCAGAATGGCGGCACTTGCAACAACGTCCCGGGCGGCTACAACTGTGTGTGCGTCAATGGCTGGAGCGGCCTGGACTGCTCAGAGAACATTGACGACTGTGCCACGGCTGCCTGCAGCGCGGGCTCCACCTGTGAGGACCGAGTGGCCTCCTTTGTCTGCCACTGCCCCTCCGGCAAGACAGGTAGGACGGCGGGCACATTTCGCCTATGCACGCAAGGCATGAAGTTCTCTGTAGAACCTGTCTGTACTCTTGAGTCAGTGGCACTTCAGTTTGTTTGTGAGAACCCTCTGCTCATTACCTAGAGTGAAATGTAGTACTGATTGTTTCTGTCTCAGTAACCCATGTAGCACTTTTGGTTGAAATTGCAATTACAGAAATTTCTCAAAAAATATCTGGTTTGAATGCCAACACAACGTATGAACTCCCTATCATCTGAAAAAAGACTTAGGAAGCATTTTACTCCAGATTATTCCTTTCATGTCAACAGTCACACATTAACTGTCAGTGTTCATGATCCACGTCAGGCTTGTGTCACCCTTATGTAGTCCCCTTGAAATGAAGTGTTACCATATAAATTTAGCTACAGTAGTTACTTAGTTACTCATATGCCTGTGTGCACGCTATAGCACCTGGGATATTGGGCGCTGTATACTTATCAGTAAGTGACAGAGTTCACAATGTGTACACATGTGTTCAAGTGTATGTGTGCTGTAGTAATCCAGTGTCACAGAACCATTGGGTTAAGTCAATGTAAGAGTGGGTTTCTGTGTTCCAACTAGGTCCTAGGACTTTACAGCAGGCAGTGAAATCATGACACATTGTTTGCTGTCTGACAGGGTCATCACATAATGTACATGTTACATCGTGTTTGAACTCAAAACAATCTCAGCTATGATCCTCTGCGCTGATTTGTTTTCGTTCCATGTGCTGACATGAAAACACAGACCTTGGGAAATTTCACAGAAAGGATACAGTCCCATAAAATAAATAGATTTTATAGTGCAAAATCACTGCTGAAAATTGGAGGATTTGTTGTCTTCTGTTTACATTAAGGTTAAGAATAGTGTCAGTACCATAATTTCTCAATTGTTAACTATGTTTAGTACATGGATGTTTACATTTTTTTCCATTTTACAGATTAATTTATGAGGTTAACATGGGTAAGAGCTATATATACTATAGAGGATAGGATTTCTTTTCATCATGCTGTCATGATCTGATGACTAGTAAACTGAGGTAATACATAGGGGAGGGCTATAAAAGGGTGAGGCCAATATGGTTTTGTTTTTTAAGTCTGAATGAAATGCTGACCCAAGATTTATACAGTACATGGTGCAGTTTATATATGCTAATAATAATTCTGTCACGTTCTTTCAAGTCTACTTTATTAAGCTATGCAACAAAATCTAAAAATCTAACTAATTTACTTGTTTTTGCTCAAGCATGTGGGAAAATAACCACATTGCTGAGAGACTGAGGTCACAAAGTTGTCTTCGTATTAGCCTTGCGCTTTCTTTTGCTACTTTTCTCAGTCTGTGCCACACTGTGAAATAACCATGCTATGAAATAAAACTGTACACTTCTGCCTCTGTACCGTTTGTAAAAAAGAAAAAAAATGCTAATGTTGATGTGTGGCTGGGTTTGCTTCAGGCTTGCTGTGCCACATGCCTGACGCCTGCAAGAGCAACCCCTGCCGTGAGGGCTCCCTGTGCCACTCCAACCCCATCAATGGCATGTACAACTGCAACTGCCAGTCCGGTTATAGGGGCAACACCTGCTATGAGGACATTGATGAGTGCAGCATCGGTGAGCGCTCACACACACACAAACACACACACACACACACACACACACACTCACACACACACAGTCTGTCATTTGAGAATGAACACTGAGGCATTGAACCAAAACGTTTTGCAAGCAGGAAACAATTTTTTTACATTTTTGTTTTGTGTTCCACACTAAAATTCATTGGATGATAGAAGGTGAACCTCACCATTTCATTCCATGGTTCAAAGACTTGCTGAAAATGATTTCGGGCATGTTTTTTTTGTCCTGTTCTGAACACTTTTCTCTGAAATATCTTTTAGATTCAATATTTATCTAATGTCTATCTATAATATCTAACATCTTTCTGCTGCTTAAAAACTACTGCACATTTTAAAAAGTGACCCGGTAAGTAGAAGGTTACAGTAATGGGTTTGTTCCATGTTGACTTCAAAGCATTGTTTCTTTCCAATCTAGGTGCGAACCCATGCGAGCACAACGGTGTCTGTATCAACACAGACGGCTCATTCACCTGTAACTGTGCCGCGGGATATACGGGACCTCGCTGTGAGCAAGACGTCAATGAGTGTCTCTCCAACCCTTGCAAGAATGATGCCACCTGCTTGGATCAAATTGGAAAATACACTTGTATCTGCATGCCAGGTACATACATACACACACACACATCTATTGAAATAAAATTGAGTTTTCTGGTGATTTGTTTTATTATTAATCTAGTTTTTAAATAACAACATCAATAGTGTATTATACAACATGAAAGGCTTGTTAAAATGTCCAAGATATTGGCTATTGTATCTGTGCACCTTTTGTGGATCAGAGCTGGAAACCTTTGGTTAATAATACACACCTCATGGTCTATCCAAGGTCAACCTCAAGGTACAGTATATCAAAAATAAATAGAACAAGGAAACAAACCAACAAGTCAATTTCCATGGAAGCATACTGTAAATTACCATACTCACAGCTCAGATTACTCGTATGCAAACACATTTTCACACATCCTTATTTATAGACACACACACACACTTACATACACACACAGACACATGCTCATGCACACACAGACTCTGTCATTAGCTTGTGTCATCAAATCGGAAAATCTCACCACTCCACACTTGTTTCTTTTTTTCTTGATTGCTCTTTCTCTCTTCCTCTTTCCTTCTTTCTCTCTACCTCTCTTTCTGTTCTACCAGGCTTTGACGGCGAACACTGTGAAAATGACATGGATGAGTGCATCAGCTCTCCCTGCCTGAACAGCGGGAAATGCAGAGATGAAGTCAGCCGCTTTGTCTGTGAATGTCCACAAGGTCTGCACCCTCAAGTTATTATGTCGCCTGTGTAACAGGCCAGCAATGCCGACATCCAGTTTTTATTTCCTCAGTCTCCTACTGCATGAAATACCATGAAATAGTTCCTTTTACTGTCACTTGTTTATATAGACAGTTATAAGCTTGTAAACTTGTCCGCACGATGTTGTCCTCTGTCTGACTGAATTTGTGTCTGTGCACTGTGGTTGTCCGCATCACGTATAACGTGAGGCTAATGGTGAATCTTCACCCACAGGGTTCACTGGTGAGACTTGTCAGGTCGACATCGACGAATGTGCCAGCACTCCCTGCCTCAACGGGGCTAAGTGCTGGGACCGACCCAATGGCTATGACTGCGAATGTGCGGAAGGTAGGAGCATCACACTGCATGCCAGATTAAAACTGTGTAAAATGGCAAAATAAGCCATGTTAATGTGCATTACTGTAGGTCCTGAATATATTGAAGAAAGTCTGAACTATGTTCATGTTCATTTAATTCTGCTAACGCAGTGGTGAGAGTTTGTTGAGATCTCAGTGAAGAAGGGCAATATCTAGCAACAAGGCATAGCAGTCTGCAGGAGAAATAAAGCTGGCAGGGTGCTAAAACATAATATCTGTTGTTCAAAGTTGATGATGGCTGGATGAAAGGGTCACAACAGGAAATGTTGCCTGTGTTGGCTTCTTTGACAGGTTACCAAGGGCTGCTTTGTGAGGAGAACGTCGACGACTGCAACCCCAAGCCATGCCACCACGGTGTTTGCAAGGATGGCATTGCCAACTACAAGTGTGAGTGTGACCCGGGGTACACGGGTACCATCTGCAATGTGCAGATCCAGGAGTGCCAAAGCAGCCCCTGCCAGAACGGCGGCCGCTGCGTTGACATGGTCAACATGTACCAGTGCGTCTGCCCGTCAGGCACCTCCGGTGAGCAAAACAGCCCTGTCTCCACCCAGCTGCCCCCCCCCCCCATGCCATCTGTTGTGTTTTTTTTTACTAGGCCTAGAAACATCCAATTAGATCTTCTGTTTCTAGCGGTCAAGAGGTGCTAATTGGCTACACACAAGTTTGGAATGTTTCATTCGCTACTTTTTCCAACACGTGTCACTCAGCACTGGGGTTTAGGAGTTCTTCGTTTGGTCGCATTGAGTGCTGAAAATAATGTGCTTAACTTGGTTGGCATTGCTAGATTGCGTGAATGAATCAACTGGGCCATTCTTCATGCAAACACCCATGCACAGAAATCTGCTCTCTAAGCTGCCCTCTTGCATAGAGAAGTATTGCTCTGGTGCAACTTTTGTGGCCCTGGGCACTGTCACATGTGGCCTGAGCCTACTGATGCTTGCCAAGCGGATCCCACAGCAAGTTGCCTAGTTCAGTGTTTCTCAAACTATGGACCGTGGGCCTGTATCGGACCCTGAAAAGGTTACCGCTGGGCCTTAAAATTCTTCTTAACATTAGGCAAAGGGAACTGTAGTACCAAAGAACTCTAGTATGTTATAATTTCAGTGTTTCCATAGGAAGTTAGACTGTGAAAGTATATAATGTATATAACTACTAGTAACTACTAGTAACTAGTAATTACTAGTAATTATTATTCCTCATCATCACTAGGCCCCAGAGCAACAGAAGTTGGAGAAACCCTGGCCTAGTTAACAGTGTGAACTGTGAATCGTGGATAGGTTTGCCAAGTTTTCTGGAATACATGCAGACACACGCACAAACACACACACACACACACAGGAGTTAGCCTAGGATAAAGTCTTTCTTCATTAAAAGCTTCTACAACCCCGATTTCTCACCACTGTTTCCCTGCCATATGAAGTTACAGCGACTGCCGCACTCCCTCTTCTGTGTTCAAATTGAACTGCAGCTCTGTCTTGATGGTTATCTCAGGAAACTGCAACAAATGTAGCAGCTTATCATAAGATTTGAGATAAAGTAGCTGAAGCCAGTGGGACTAACAGAACATGTTAGTAATGTTTTTTTCTTTCTTTGCTGACCTTCGGATAACTGTGATGATAATTGAAGAAGGTTAAATCCGAAGGTATTCGGAAGAATCCAATCCAATGTATCACTATGATTAAATAAATTAAGTATTTTTTTGCTTTTGTCTGTTTTTATGTAATTATTTACTGTTAGTTCACATTATTTTACAAGATCAATTGATAAACCCCTCTGCATGTTTGACTTTGTTTCAGGCAACAACTGTGAAAACAACGATGATGACTGTGCCAGCAACCCATGTGTGAATGGAGAGTGTCAGGATGGAATCAATGAATACACATGTGTCTGTAATCCAGGATACACAGGTACATTCACACAGTGGGCACTGTTTACTTGATGACATAAAACCTTAGCTAAGTTACATAGCAAAGTGCAGCATTTGCTGTCTGTGGAGAGAAAATCATTAGTTTCTCTTAATCTCCAATGGCACTTTGCCTTTACCTGTTATGTTTTCTTTGATGAGCTGGTCATTTGCATTGGAGTTAGGTCAGAAACTTGTTACCAAGTAATTAGAGTCATTAAAAGACTGACATTGTGCATGGATTTGTGTTCCAGGGAAGAAGTGTGAAGTGAACATCGATGAGTGCAGCTCCAACCCATGCCTCAGCGGTGGCAAATGCGAGGACAAGGTGAATGGGTTCCAGTGCCAGTGCCCGCCGGGCACCCATGGTCCCCTGTGCCACTCGGGGGCAGACCACTGTGCCCCACAGCCCTGTGTGCGGGGAGAATGTGTGGAGCAACAGGACGGGTAAAGCAGCACAACTCTCTTAGAATTTCAACATTTCCAAAGGTTGTAGTAGTGTAGTAGCCTGGGCCCGCCCATACTTTCTGTGACGCTACATTCTATTTTGCAAGCAAGTCAGTCTGGCCAGGCTGCCGTTTTAGAGGAATTATTTTTCCCAAATCTGTGGGCACCAATGACAAAACGAGCTTACGCATACGTCATCGGAATGAGTGGTCTGATTGGTTGTAGATTCGTCAAGTATTATACAGAGGCATCTGATGGACGCAGGTTAAGCCCGCCTCCCAGAAGACGTTTAGTACTGTAGGATGGCCAGACTAAGCTCCCATGAGCTTTGTCGCACAAGCCAGGCTAGTAGTGTAGTAGTATCATACACACAGTATATAGTTTTCAGAGTATAGTAGTACCATGCACACAGTATATAGTTTTAAGAGTAGACCATAGTACACATGCAGTTCATAGTGTATTACTACTCCACATATTCCGAACCACCGAATGTTTATAGTTTGAATCAGTATAGTGTAGCTTATAAAGCAACAACAATGTCCTGTTTTAGCTCTTTAGGTCCTTAATTGTCCACCTATCCACCTCAGTGAAACCTAACTTTATAATGGGCTGCACCTTGTATGTTATCATAATGATCCTAAATATAATTTAATGATTATATTGTTCGTGCACTACCGGAGCACAGAAATGTAAACATAAACGTTGACAAAAGAGCCAGCAGACAGCCTTTCACACTAGGTGTACACCTACTCTAGTTGGGGTTTCTAGCTTTAGTTTACCTGAGAGTGGAGTATTCATTGGAGATTGCCACTCCAGTCTGATAGTTATTGTTAAAATGACCTTTGCCCAGATGATGATTACACACTGCATCTACCTGTATGCTGCAATGGGTCTTGTCACTTGTCAGTTTTCACTTGTGAAGGTCAGTTGTGAAAATTGAGTCACTTGTGAAAATTGAGGGTTGAGAGGGGGTGTTCTAATTACAAAGGAATGCTAATAACTTTAGCTCCACTAACTAAAGCATTATATGTATGTATGGCTAAAAATTTGCTTGAGGGTGGATTTTGACACCTACCAGCCCCCACCATGTAGACTTTCTCTACTGAGCTAAATCCTTTGATTGACAGGTTGTTGACATCTTGTCACCCCGAATGTGTGTTTTCCCACACAGGTACAGGTGTGAGTGCAAACCCGGCTGGGTGGGGCAACACTGCGACCAGGACAAAGATGAGTGCCAGTCTAACCCTTGTCAGAACGGAGCCACCTGCATTGACGAGCCCAACACCTACAAATGCAGGTGTAACCCGGGCTACACAGGTATGTGCTCTAAAAGATAGCACATCTGATAGCACATGATTGGGGTTGTAATCTCTCAGACAAACCCACCCTTAAGGTCTTTGTGTACCTGTTTTCGACCTTTATTCATATGCCCAAAAGTTCGCCTCCCCACTTCAGTGCCTCTTATTAGAAGAAGCATTGAAACATATAGTAACAAAGAGGTAATCCATAACTGTTCCCAGGTATGTCAACACATATATGATAACACAGCTCTTAGGAACCAGTAGTGAATGGCCTGTCTGTTCCTTTTCAGGTGAGAACTGTCAGATTAATGTGAACGAGTGCCTGTCTAGCCCCTGCCTGAACCAGGGAACCTGTGTGGACAGCATCAATGGCTACACTTGCAATTGTCCACTCCCTTACACAGGTGAGCAACACCCTGCCAAACGTGCTCCTCATGGTTAAACTGCAGCCCCGGGAACATATTCAAGATAATGAATGTCTTTCTACATTTATCAAGGTTTGTGATTGATGTATGAAATATGCAGGCGAAAATGCAAGTTCATTCCTCCGCCTCCGGGCTGAAATTCTTGAAAGCATTGCCTGTAATTTTGGATGCAATATTAGCAGTCAAACCATTGGTTGCAATGGTGTAGCAACGACGTTTTCATAGATCAGCAACTACATAGTTTTGTTAGCGCGGTAGCTGAGTGGTACTGTATACGCTTGTGTGAATCTCTTTGTTGTTCTCCTGATGTGGCTCGTGTGTCTCGCCACCAGGCAAACACTGTGAGATGGAGCTGGCCCCATGCGAGTCCATGCCCTGTCAGAGAGGAGGAGTGTGCCACCCCTCCCTTGACTACACCTCCTACACCTGCAGCTGCACCAAAGAGTGGCAAGGTGTGTGTGTGTGTGAATTAAAATGGACCCACTAAAGTCCAAATTACGGCTTAGGACGGTGCCTATGCCAGCGGTTTTGTGCAGTTGATACTGTTGTTGTGTTAGTGTTATCATCATTTGCATACAGTGCTTTGTGATCAAGTTCTTTCCTAACATTTCTAAGTACTGCTTGGCAGGTCCCCAGTGCACTGAGGATGTCGACGAGTGCCGGAAAAGTCCATGTCAGAATGGCAGGTGTCAAAACACCCCTGGAAGCTATGTGTGCAAATGCCAACCAGGTTATGGCGGCACCAACTGCCAGAACAATATTGACGACTGCACACCCCGTAAGTGCACCCCTCCACCCTTACCACCAGCACACACACACACAGATACACACACACACTTTCCACTGTTGATTTTTTTTTCACACATTTCACAACATCACAAAAATGTTTAAAATTAGTCACTCTTGTTCTTCTTTCTGTTCACTCTTTTTTTCCCCTCACTTTCACACTATCCTTCTCATCATCAGACCCCTGCCTGAATGGAGGCACGTGCGTAGACAAAGTGGGACGCTACTCTTGTGAGTGTGCCGCAGGATTTGTTGGCGAGCGCTGTGAGGAAGATGTAAACGAGTGTGCCAGTTCCCCGTGTTGGCACGGCGGCAAATGCAAGGACTATGCCAACAGCTACACATGCGAGTGCCCACTGGGTTTTCATGGGCAGAACTGTGAACACAGCATCCCACAGTGCTCTGAGAGGTACAGTCACTTCCCCCCTTCACCATAGTCCCTCCTCCACAAATGTTTCCATTGCTTTTTTGGTCCATTTTATTTATTTGCTTTAATTAGTCTTTCCCACTTCACATTTGTACTGAAAAATGAGTGGACATAAACAGAATGAATATGTATTAAACATTTTTGTTTTCTGCTATTGTCTGTTATTTCTGTTAGTGTTCTTTTATTAGCAAAAACAATAATGCAATTGGTTATTTGTGCCCTTTCTCTGTCTTCTGTCCCTGTTCTCCTTGCTTGTTTCTCTCTCTCTCTCTCTCCCTAGTTCCTGCCTGAACAATGGGACCTGTGTGGAGGGAATCAACACCCATTCTTGTCGCTGCCGGCCAGGCTTCAGCGGCCAATATTGTGAGAAAGAGATTGATGAGTGCGAGAGCCAACCCTGCAAGAACGGCGGCACCTGCACTGACGATGTGGGCATCTACCGCTGCTCTTGTCCTGCTGGATTTACCGGCGCCAATTGCCAGGTGCAAACCAACTCCACAGTCACAGGGCTGTGCTAAACATAGCACAAAGCTAAACAGTGCAACACTGTGCAACACATTACTCTCAGCCCTGCAGCCCACAGACTTTCAGGCATTTTCTGTGCCACATAACCTTTTAGTTTTTAATGTTTTTGAATTGCCATTAAATAAATGATGAACAAAGATGAGAAAGAATAGGCTACATGAAATAAAAAATATGAATCACTGTAATATTAACAAATAGTTAGTGTTTAAATTGGGTAAGCCAGTCTTGTGTGACTGTTTTTGTCTCTGCTTTCTTGCAGTTAATGACCAATCTGTGCACTAAGATTGTGTGTCAGAATGGCGGCACATGCTCTCAGCAGAGTACATCATGGCGCTGCTCCTGCCCTGACGGCTGGTCGGGGGTCTACTGCGATGTGCCCAACATCTCATGCCAGGCTATTGCCATCCAGAAAGGTGACACTCACTTTACATGTGACACCCAGTCAATTGATGTTTTTTGGTTTCTTTTATTGTAATGTAGGCCAACAGTATGGGTGCCTAACACACATATGGGTGCACTAACTACACATAACTACACATACAACACATACAACATGTGAATGTGATAAAAAATGGCAAAATAGATAGAAGAGTGACATTGAAGTGGTTGACATTTAAGTTTTACTTGACAGGAATCTCGGTGGATAAAGTGTGCCAGCATGCCGGCAGCTGCGAAGACACAGGCAAGTCCCACCGCTGCACCTGCCAGAAGGGCTACATGGGAAGCTACTGTGAGAAAGAGGTGGACGAGTGCCTGTCCAACCCCTGCCGCAACGGTGCCACCTGCACTGACTATCAGGGTGGTTATGGGTGCACGGTAAGGATATTCTAAATGTACTTTTGGACAGACTTAAAGGACAGGTTCATTTTTATGGCTTCCAACAGATATATAACCTGTTATTCCATTTATGCACTCTTTACATTTTTTATTACCAATCTTGACTATTGTATTTCATCATAAATAAAATAGCTCTGGTAGTAGCTCCATTTTTTTCTGAATTTCACTGAATTTACATGAGTCAATGAAAATTTATTTTAGAGGCGTTTCCACTGTCTGCTACACAATGGGCTAAGCTTTGTGGAATGTGCATTATGTCTGTGCTGTGGCTGATGTAGCTGAAGAGAAACTTGTCCCTCTGACGGACACTCCCTCTTGCCGTTTCAGTGCAAAGCTGGTTTTCAGGGAGTGCACTGTGAATACGATGTGAACGAGTGCCAGTCCAACCCCTGCCACAATGGGGGCACCTGTCATAACCTCATCAACCACTTCCGGTGCTCTTGCCCTCCGGGCACACGAGGTGGGTGGATAGTTGTTAGCTGATCTGTCTCCCTCTAGTGGTGATCATTGTCATGATCAGTCATATTCTATTTTCATGCTACTTCCTCAGTTTTTCAGTGTTTCAATTTGATGTTTAATGAGTCAACACATTTGAGAAAAATAAACAGAACAACACAACAGTATACACAACAAAATTGAATTCAGCTAAATGTGTATCATATAATCAAAACATAATGGTATACTAATCCAAAAACAGTGTCTGTCAGAGGTTCTCACTTTTTCTGCTTGTACTCCTTCACAGGACCTCAGTGTGAAGAGAACTTGGATGACTGCGCCTCAGACAAAGGGCCGCGCTGCCTGAACGGGGGTCAGTGTGTGGATGGCATCGGCCGTTACACATGTTCGTGCCCACCAGGCTTCACCGGTGAACATTGTGAGGGCGACATTAATGAGTGCCTGTCGCGTCCGTGCTACGCCCAAGGAAGCCTAGACTGTGTGCAGCTGGCCAACAATTACCAGTGCCGTTGCCGCCTCGGCTACACAGGTACATCAGGCGAATCAGGCGACCGGCTATGGCTATGGTTTAGGCCACCAAAACGGTTTTCTACAAATATATAATTATATAGTATAGCTTATAGCCATCAAAAACAGGAATGGGGAAGGGACCTGCGAGGCTGGGAAAAATATATGTCTTAATACTGATGCAGGCAAAACATCTGTTGTGGTAGTATTGGATCCTAGTGCTACTTTTGATACTGTTGATCACAACATACACAACATTGACTGGGTTTGGATCTCTACTAAAGTTATTAAATTAAAGTGGTTAAAATCATACATAAAATCATAAAATCATACTTACAAAACAGAGGTTTCTTTGTCATGGGAAACTACACTTCAACACCAATGTGCTTGACCTATAGTGTCCCCCAGGTCTCATCACCAGATCAGCATTTTATCACTCATCACTATTTATCACTATGTTCTTACCTTGACGAGTTGATACATACCTCTCTCATCTCAGTGCGTGTACTCAATCACTCGCTGTGCATTTAGCTTAGCCCAGTTCTTTCATCAGGGTCAAAACAAGAATGAAGTTAGAAGCGACCACATCCACATCTTTCCTATTTACATGTGCTTACTTGAGTTGTAAGCTGTTAATCTATAGTGACCCATAATAAAATGTCGAGTGGATAACAAGGATAACTATAATTTATGGTGGAAAAGCACTTGGGAGCCCTTACCCTTGCCTGTTAGTTGGTCAGTACTTTTAGACATGCAGCTGTCACGTTGCAGTATTTTTGTATCACTGTACTTGAAATAAAAAATGTGGCAGCTTTATTGCTGGTGGATGTGTTGTGTGTACATAATGTTCATTGTTCATCTGTGCCCTAACAGGTCGGCACTGTGAGTCTGTGGTGGACCTGTGTCTTTCCAAGCCGTGCCACAACAACGGTGTCTGCTCAATGAACATGAGCTCTAACCATGGATACACCTGTGCATGCCAACCAGTATGTTTACACACACACACACACACACACAAACTCATTTTTTTCTTATTCTGTCTTTTGTTCTTATTTGCTCTTATACTTTCTAGCACCTTCTAGTTTTTGTTTACTATTGAGCAAACTTTTCTGCTGAGACACGACGTTCAACCAATTAGTCATCAGTTTACTCACTCTGTATGATGCTCTATTTGCCTAGATTTATTATTTTGGTTCAGCATTATTAGAGCTTTTTGTGATTTTAAAATCCTGCTCTATTAGCTTGCCTTCACCGTGCCGCCCGCTGCATGCCCACTAATGCTTAGTGATTGTTTGAATAACCAGGTCTAAAAATAACCCATTTCATTAGTTAATGTGTGTGTGCTGCTGTTGATTGATGCATTTTCCGCTAACATCTCCTAATGTCAGAGACCACCATGTCATCTTTCCCTTACCTTCTTGTCACTGTCTTTTTCTCCTCATGCTTGCATCAAAATGGCTAAAACAGCTGAGGTATGTCTGGATCTCTCTTGCGTGCCACGCATACTCACAGGATTGAATCGCTGTTTCACATTTCACACTGCGCCTTCTTTCCTTGTCCTTGTGTCCATGGACTTGCAGACTTGGGCTACACTGGGTGTATTTGCATTGGGCATAAATTAGAAGAAGACAAAGAAAAGATTGCGATAAGACTGGTCACATTTTGTTGAAATGGTGCACTGTTGGAACCTTTGTTTCATTGATTGTGGGAAGCTAACTGATCTGTTTCAGCACACATAATGTAAATAAAATGCATCAGTAATGTCTCTTATGCAGTCTCTGTAAGAAAGCCTCCAACTTACCGTATGTGTTTTACTTCTCAGGGCTTTAGTGGCTTCAACTGTGGTGATTTCGAGGGCTACACTTGTGCCAACCTACAGTGCCAGAACGGTGGCATCTGTCTGTCAGGCAGAATCCCCCAGTGCCGCTGTTTAGCCGGCTTTGGCGGCACCCGCTGTGAGATCGTCCAGAACTGCCCTTGCCACAACGGCGGCTCCTGCGTGCCCGACCCACAGAACCGCAACCAGGTGACCTGCCGTTGTTTGCCGCCCTTCCAGGGCAAGTACTGTGAGAGGCTGATGGACATCAGCGTGTCCGCGGCTGCACCTTCCTGCCCGTATGTGCAGTGCGAGCAGACATTCGGAGACGGTGTGTGCGACCAGCAGTGCAGGAACCAGGAGTGCTCATGGGATGGGGGCGACTGTTCGCTGCACTGGCCCAGGCCCTGGGAGAACTGTACTACGCAGGTCCACTGCTGGGACCTCTTCCGCAACGGCCGCTGCGACCCCGAGTGCGACAACCCAGGCTGCCTCTTCGACAACTTTGAGTGCCAGGGTCCCTCGCCGACACCCAAACCGTGCAGGTAAGGGACATACACTAGTGTGGTCCTCTGAGATCACAAGTTCACATTCATAATTTAACAAGTGAAGGAGTTACATCTACCTGGAGTTGACATGCATATAGTTACTGGGCGTAAGAAATGCAGCAAAATTGTGGCTATTTTGTGCTTATTATATTAGGGGTAAACAAATGGAACAATAGTTTTTTAAACTGGCTCATCCAAACCCATGGGATAATGATGGCATGTACAGATGGAGATCTTTCATCTACTCCTCTTTCTTCTCATCTTCCTCTTCATCACTCACAGGTATGAGGAGTACTGCAAGGATCACTATGCCAACGGCCACTGCAACCAGGGTTGCAATACGGAAGAATGCGGCTGGGACGGACTGGACTGCTCGGGCGATGTCCCCCCTAAGCTGGCGGACGGCACACTGGTGATCGTGGTGCTGCTGCAGCCCAACGAGCTCAAGCGCGATCTCAAGGGCTTCCTGCGCACGCTCAGCTCCTTGCTTCGCACCAATGTGCGCGTCAAGATGGACGACCAGCAGAACACCATGATCTTTCCATACTACGGTGAAGAGAGCAGTGGCCACGGTGGAGTAGCAGCCATGAAGCAGCGGGGCAAGAGGGAGGTTACAAAGGATACCATTGGGTACGCACCCCACCACCACCACCACTAGACACACACACAGACACACATGCACTCACATACACTCCCTCCCTCTTCAGGAACCTCCCCTAGCGCCGACTTGACAGTGCACACGTGGCTGTGGTTCTCCCCGTGTCATCGGAAAGCCAACCTGTCTGTCTGGTATTTTTCCACAGTTCTAAAGTGTACCTGGAGATTGACAACCGCCAGTGTGTCCAGAACTCCAAAGAGTGCTTCACCAACACAGACCTGGCCGCATCATTCATTGCAGCGGAGTACCTCAGTTCCGGCTTGCCCTACCCCATCCACTCTGTCAGCAGTAAGTTCCTTCTGTCATTTCAGATAATTCCACTCAATAATTCCTCCCAATCTCTGTACAGCAGAATAGTGTACTCCTTTCTGTTGTACATTGTACAAATTCATTATATACATATATATATATATGTATGTGTGTGTGTGTGTCCATTTGAAATAACAGATAATAGTACAGAAATATATACTTATATATTTTTTTATCAACTTTAGCAGTCTAACTCCAATTGGATGATTTAGCATTTGAATTTTGATTATTTTTGAATTTTGATTATTCACAACATATTTTTAAATGCTTAAGAAAAAATCTGACAACATTAACGCAAATGAAACTGTCTTGATGTTACCTAAAAAAGTTTTTTTTAAAGCATATGTACAGTATATTAATAGCATATGTTTTTCGCATATGTAACCTAAAAAAAGCTTTTATAGTAGGGTTGGGCGATATGGACCTTAGCATGTACTGTATCATGATATTTGCAGGTATGTATCACGGTATGGCAATATGATTAAATTCAACACAGCCTGGTATAAAAAACGACAAAACTTAATTAATTTAATTAAATACACTCCTCTTAAATTGTAAAGTGCACTTTTATTGGTAACAAATTGTGCAGTACATCTAGTGCATTTGATATTTAGGCCACACCAATAAAATTAGTTGGTTCTCGGATTTTTTCAGGGAAAATTTGGAGCGAGCGAGCGAAATAAAAATAAAAATAAAAAAATGTTCTGAAGGTAAATTAGCACATTCACAGTTAATGTTCATTAAAGACATTTGCTCATGTGTTAAGGAAAAACTAAATGTGGCCTAATTTATAAACTTAACTTTCACACCTCACAGCACACTTTTTGTAATGCAAGTTTTAGGCAATGTACGAATTCATAATTCTGTCATTCTATGTTATGTAAAGGTTTGACGGTTTGTCATTTATGTAAGAGTTTGTGAATCTAAGCACCAAGCAAGCTGGCTGTGGAATTGAGGTATGACATATAATGTAGACTACGTCTAGGCTGCTGTAGCCTAGGTTCAAACTCATTTTGTCACAGTTCATCATAGGGCATTAGAACGTCAAAATCGCATTGATTCACCAGCAATTAGATAGTGACTAAAACTTCGTGATCAGTGCAACGGAGATGAATATTAATCAACGTGCAGTCACGTGAATCTAGAAAAGAGACTATTGTTTTGCATGAGAAAGAGAAGCGTATGTGTGTGCGCGCGCGAGGATGTGAGTGTGTTGGCACATGCTATTCATTTATTTATTGATTGATTTTGATGGCGAAACACTTTGAATGGGTTTTTTTTTGCCTCTCAATCAATGAAATATCAAACTCACCTCCACAGAGTTGCACAAGCAGACTGCTCTCGGCACTGTAAGTGAGTACAACTGCGCAAAGTTCTCATCCTCTGTAATTTCAACGCACTTGTCAAATGTTTTCCTATTCTGATAAAATATTCTAATAATTGCAAACACTGGCCCAGCAGGATCCACCGGCATCTTTCCTCATATCATGTCTCTTGTCTCTTGCGCTCTGAAGTGAAAGGCGCGATTTGATTGGTTTTCGACGTCACGTGAACGCAGCATGCTTTTTTCAGTATTACAGCAATAAGCCACGGTGTTTTTTATGTTCATGTGAGTTCGAATTCAATTTTATTTTTATTTAATTTTGCATTTTTTTCAAGCGGCGAATCCGAGAACCAACTAATTTTATTGGTGTGGCCTTACCATACCTTACCATACTATATCAATGCTGGGTGAATGCCATAGCAGGCGGCGCGTGTAGACGCAGCGGCCCCTGGCTCTCCTGACCGTGCGCATCACTGTGGGATAGCTAGAAACGTAATTTCGATTCCTCTGTATGTCCAGTATATGTAGAGAATTGACAATAAAAGAGACTTAACTTAATGCAAAGCCGTCACCGTTGCCGCCACCGTTAGTTTGCAAACTTCACATATTAGTCTCTTGGTTCACGTCTGCTTTACTGAAACCAAACCACGTTCATGTTACAGAGGTACCTCCCCGTTTAGCAAGAATCTTGTCTGTAAGCTCCTCTTCTCCTTCATTTATCTCGGCTTCCTCTCCGTCTTCAGCCATGCTGTTTTGTTGACTTCTCTGCTCTGAAATCCTCCGCTACCACTGTTTCACGTGTTTCCCCCATAGACTGTATAGGCGCCGGTGATGCGTCGCACACAAAATGTGTCATCAACTTCTTTTTACGTTTAAATTATTATTTAATAACGTTTATTATTATTTATTTATTTTCTTATCATTGGAAGTATTATATACCGGTATACCGGTACATTAAAGGCGCTCTAAGCGATGCTGTTTCACGCCACTTCTTGTTGACGTTCGAAGTATTGTCAAACAAAACGGAGAATAGCTCCAGAGAGGGTTCAAGCGTTATAAGTTATAGCTCACTCCTCCCCCTCCCTCCCTCCCATGCCTCCTGAAAGACTCATGAACCTTGTCGTTTATTGGCTGGAACACTGTTATGTTTTGTTTTCGTTTGTGGAGCCAGGGCTGTCTACAGAGACCGCGTTTTTTTACAGTGTGTTCAGGGGACAGGCAGCTAGCAGATTATGAGATGTTTGCTGTATGTAACAACACATGTTTTAGTCCTAAAAACGTGTCACATCGCTTAGAGCCCCTTTAAATATATTTAACCCTATTTTATAGCATAACTTATACACATATTTTGCCTTTTTTTTTCTTTTTTCACTCATCATATAGTCTGTTGAATTTGCCGAGTCATGCTTCACATGTTCCACGTGTCTCATCATCTCCTACCTTGTGTGGTGTTGCAGGTGATCACACGGCGCCTCAGCCCCCGCCACAGTGGCTGTACCTGTGTGCGGTGGCGGCAGCAATCATCCTGGTCATCCTGGTCCTGGGCGTGTTGGCGGCCAAGAGGAAGCGCAAGCACGGCATCCTGTGGCTGCCCGACGGCTTCTTGGCCAACAACAACAGCAAACGCCGCGAGCCCGTGGGCCAGGATGACTTCAGCCTCAAGTGAGTCTCTGTCACAAATGCACACCACACATGACACACACGTCACGTGTGAGGTTTTCAGCCTGCATCAGCAGATGTTATTGTGAGGAATTTACATTCATAGTCACAGTCAGCATAGATTGTACAGATTATTTTTTGCACTTATTCACTTGCTTTATTTCTTGTGCAGGTTATTGAATAATGTGTTCAATAGAAGGTGTATTCAGTGGAGTAGCATTCATACATATTTATATAGTTCAATCCTTACATTAGGTTAATCATCAAGCTTATTTGACAATGGAAACACAAACATACACATTCCACCCATCTTTTCTACCTGCCCTTATCTTTTGTAACTGTTCTGTCTCCCCTATCCCAGAAACATGCAAAAACCACAGGACGTACTGATGGATGGCAACCAGGGCCAGCGCTGGACAGAGGAGGAGCATCCATCCAAGAAGGCCAGAGTGCGTTTCTTACATCATTGTAGACGAGCCTGCTCAGCCATACTTACTCCTGACGGTAGCTATGTGTACGCACCTAAAGATGGCCACCGCTTACATTTTTTTTCCCTTTCAACAGATGACCACACCACAGATGGAGGACAAGCCCTTGTTGCCTATGGACAGTGCCGTGGACCGCCGAGAGTGGACACTGCAACACCGCAAGGCTGCAGACATCACCCTCACGCCCCCACAGGCTGACTTGGACATGGACTGCTTGGACGTCAACGTGAAAGGACCAGGTATTTTAGGGAATATTCACAGCTGCGTTCTTCCATAACATTATAAGCCAATGTGCAAGAATGCTGTTGGATGGAGCTTGGTGAATCTACTAAGAAGGGCATTGGAGTAGATAAGCATTTTACAAAGCAGTTTCAGTCATGTGTATTTCTCCCTGGTGTGTGTGCGTCCCCTCCAGACGGCTTCACCCCTCTCATGCTGGCATCATTGCGCAGCAGCGGCGTGGAGTGCGGCAGCATCTTGGGCGACGAGGAGGAGGAGAGCGGCGCCGACGAGGCTGGCTCCAATGTCATCAGCGACCTGATTGCCCAGGGTGCCACGCTTATGGCGCAGACGGATCGCACCGGAGAGACAGCACTGCACCTGGCCGCCCGCTATGCCCGTGCTGACGCCGCCAAGAGGCTACTGGACGCTGGCGCTGACCCCAATGCACACGATAACATGGGCCGCACGCCGCTTCATGCCGCTGTTGCAGCTGATGCACAGGGAGTGTTCCAGGTCAGTGGCCCAAACCTGCTTTAAGTTACCTTAATAAGCTTTTTTCCCAATGCCCCAACAGCAGCCCAACAACAGAACTACAGAAACATAGCAGTTGTTGGTTGCACTCCTCCATCCAGTGTTTACAGGCTGTTTCTGTCAGCTAAAGTGTCAAAATAGTAAAAGTACCACAGCACACCCTGTGGTTTGAGACCCAGAGATGTCTTGGAAGCACCGCTAGCATTCTTAGCTGTTACTGTGATATTACACTGTTGACCCAGTTGGAGGTAGGAATGGAACTTTGTAACTTTGTGTTCTTTTCTCTATTAGCCTGCACACTAGCTGTGTCGTTAGGGAGGATTGAATTGAACCTTGAATAGATCTTAGCCTGCCAGTTACCTCTATAGTTTGTCCTTCCTCCCCTAGTGCGTTACTAATACACATCTATACATTGGGCAGAAAAACTAAAAGAATACAAGGGATAAATACTTCATTAGGTGCAAAAATAGTGATATAATTAGGTTCACATGTATGATGTCATATTAATGCCATATCAGTGCCATACCAGTGGCATGAATTTGGAGTAGAGATTTCGAAGAGTTTTTGTGTTGCAGTGCACTTGTAATGCCTTCCCATGTTCCCAACCCAAATGACCGTCGTATGTCTTCTGGACAGATTCTGATCCGAAACCGCGCAACTGAGCTCGATGCACGCATGAATGACGGCACCACGCCCCTCATCTTGGCAGCGCGCCTGGCTGTGGAAGGCATGGTAGAGGAACTCGTGCATTGCCATGCTGATGTCAATGCTGTCGATGATCATGGTAAACCAAACCTCCTATCTGTCTATGAATGTCTCTCTCTCTCTCTCTTTCTTCTATGTTGTCTTTCCACCTTTAGTATTTCTTCACACATTAATGAGTCTTCTTCACTGGTGTCATTTCAGGCAAGTCAGCTCTGCACTGGGCAGCAGCAGTCAACAACGTTGAGGCTGTTCTGGTTTTGCTAAAGAACGGGGCCAACCGTGACATGCAGGACAACAAGGTGAGTTTCTAGGTCCACTGTAAGGCTTCAGCATAACTGGCCTGTCAGGCTCCTTTTTCTCTCAGAAACCAAGATATATTTATGCAAACAAAAACCTGCAGAGGTCAGTGTCTGATAATTCAGCAATTTTTCAAACAAACCTGGAGAACTTCAAAAAAAAGAAAAAAGCATTCCAAAAATATACTAGTGCTTGTTAGGGAGTATCATTTTTTATCCGCTAGACATAACTGCTGTGCAGTAGCATAGAAATGAGCAAGCATGTGTTCTAAAGTTGCTGAGTACTTCACACCATTGGTTCACACCATTTTCAGGCATAATAAAATGGATGATTTAGAGAGTTTTTAAACAGAGCCAGTATGTATTTTGGGCATCAATCTTTTAGCAGTTAGCCAAGTAAGCAAAATCCAGTTGATGTCAGGAAGAAGGTTTGCCTGCTAGTGTGTAAGAGTTTCAGCAGTGGCTTCGGGCACTCATGTTTTTCTTCTTCATCTCATATTCCTCTAACTCTTTTCTCTTTCTGATCTGTTCTTTCTCTCTCTCTCTCTCTCTCTCATCTTTTCTCATCTCTCTTTTACTCTCCGCTCTAATTCCCTCTATGTTCTCTGTCCTCTCTCCTCTGATCTCTGCTCTCTCTTCCGCTTTCTCCTCTCCACTGCTGTGTTCCATCCCTTCAGGAGGAGACCCCTCTGTTCCTGGCGGCGCGCGAGGGCAGCTTTGAGGCAGCCCAGGTGCTTCTTGACCACTACTCCAACCGCGACATCACTGATCACCTGGACCGGCTGCCACGCGACACGGCCCAGGAGCGCATGCACCACGACATTGTGCGCCTGCTAGATCAGTACAATCTGGTACATAGCCCGCACACAGGTCCCGGACACCTCGGGGGTGGCAATGGTGGCGGGCACTCATCCATGGTGTGCGGGGGCGCCGGTGGCGCTGGAGGCTTCATGGGCATGAGGCCCGGCCCGCAGGGCAAAAAGAACCGGCGTGGAGCCGGCGCCAAGGTGGCTGGGGGTACCAACGGAGGTGCTGGTGCTGGAGCAGGCGGGGGACCCAAAGAGCTGAAAGACATGAAGGCCAAGCGCAGGAAGAAGCCGGCAGGAGGTGAGGGCCCCGCAGGCGGAGCAGCCCTGTCCGTAGTGGGAGGTGCTGGTGGAGTAGGAGGAGCGGGAGCTGCTGGGGGCAACACCGCAGCCGCCTCTGCAGCTGCTGCTGCTGCTAACGGTAAGGGCCCGGGGCTGTCGGAGAGCTCAGTCACCATGTCGCCTGTAGACTCGCTGGAGTCGCCACACTCGTACGCCGGAGATGCTGCTGTGGCATCGGGGGCTGCCACGTCGCCACCATTGCTGAGCAGCCCCACATCCCGCCAGCTGTTACCACCGGTCAGCCAAATGTTGGCCAGCCAGCAGCAGGGCTGGGTGGGCATGAGCAAGCATGTGGGTGGCGGCAACTATGGTGGCCCCATGTTTGGCACAATGCCCCACCAGATGGGTGCCTCGCACCACGGCATGTCCCAGCACCACAGCCCGGGCCTGATCGCGCCCATGAACATCACCATGAGCCGCGAACAGCTTCCGCCCATCGTCACCTTCCAGATGATGCCCGGTGGTGGCCAGGCTCTGCTGAAACAGCCCCAGATGGCTGGGCAGATGCAGGGTCAAGGCCAGAGCCACCCCCAGCAGGGCTCAGCCCATCTGCACTGCACCCAGATGTACCCGATGTCCGACGTGGGGCTGTCCCATGGGATGCATACGCTCTCCCACGCTCACTCGCATAGCCACCAGATGCCAATGGGCATGGTGGAAGGCCAAGGGCGGCAGCTGCCACCGTACCAGCCACTGCAGAGCCCCGTGGATAAATATCCCACGCCACCGTCTCAGCACAGCTACGCTACTACTGGCTCGGAGGGCACCACCCCTGGGCACCCTACGCAGCCAGCCAGCGAGCACCCCTACCTCACCCCATCGCCCGAGTCTCCTGACCCCTGGTCCTCATCCTCGCCCCACTCCAACTCGGACTGGTCAGACGTCACCACCAGCCCCACGCCTCTGGGCAACGCACATGCGCTCGCCCCACCCTGCCACACACACATTCCAGAGCAGGCCCAGCTGCAGCCGCCTGTGCAGCCTCAGACACCGCAGGCCCAACAGCCGCAGCGGAGCAGCATCTACGCCTGAGACTCCACAGACTGCAGACGCCACTCCGCCTGGCTTCAGTTGGCTGAGTTTGCTGGTGGAAACTACAGTGTTTTCCTTTTATTGTTTTTGGTTCCCTTTGGTTGTTTTTATGAAAGAAAATTTCTTTGTCTTAATCTTATATATCCACTAGTTACTGTCTCTTTCTAATGTCTATTTTTAATGCTTTTATGGCTATGCACTTCAGTATTGGTTGTATGTGTGTGTGTATGTGAATGTGTGTGTGTAGTTACTGAATCTCTTGTAATACTGCTTGTTGTGCCCAAGTAAAATGAATGGAAATGTATTTAGTGTACCCAGCTAGGGGTTAAGAATGTCTCATCAGTTCAGCCAGTTCCATCACGTTCGGGCCTGTTGGACAGCAGAAACAATCATATTATAAAAGGATTCAAGACTGATAACGGCCGACCACGAATGACCTTAATGGATGAATGATGCTTGGCTATGATCAAAAGGAGATTATTGTGTCATCTACAGACAGTGATATAACTGTGGCCACCAAAGCAAGGGATGCTTTCTGATACTGCCTGTGGTGGGCTGCCTTTGTATTCTTCTTTTTAAATTGCTTTATACATTTTGAAGGATATTTGGTCAACAAAAGCTTTTCTTTCTTCATTGTGTTTTGAAATGTCTTTACAAATGTTTCTAGTGCTTCTTTGTGTACCCAGTCTTTGTTAATTTAATGATGTCATGTCTTTTTTGTATGATGGGTCAACGTGCTTCTGGAGAGATGTTATCTTGAAGTTGTTATCTTGAATTTTGCGGTTTTAGTCAAGGGTGAATTTGTGTTTTGCTCAAAAAAGAGCATCCACTCAAAAGGGGTGCAGTCAAATGTCACAACATAGAGGCAACTGCTTAAGGTGTGGTTCTAAGCTGAACTGTGGTGTAAATTGTTGGAACTTTATGTTTCCTGTCTTTTTATAACTACCACTTAAAAATGGCCTGACATCTCTGTTACTGTTTATTTGTAGAAATTGGTCAATAGGAAGGTATTGCCACCAATTGGCAGTGAATTGGCAGTGAAGATTTCCAAAAGCTAACTTGAACAATTATGTTTTAAGTTAAGTCTTGTTTTGGCAGTTGTCATGCATCATTTAATTCTGCTTTTTTAGTTAGATAAAGTGTAAGTGTAAGGTGCAGACTTTTTTTTTTCAAGAAACAGGACGTGCTGAGAAATGCAATTGTGACAACTGGAAGCAGTGGTAGCTATATTTGTATTGACCCACAAGAGAGTTAAAGTAAAAGGTGCTTTTTTTTTTTTTTATGTTTTTACAAAGATCATTATTGTAATTACTGTTACTGTTTTCCTCTTATACTGCCTTGTTGTTGCTTCCACTAGTTTAAACAGTCTCTTAAATTTCTTAATCTCTGAAGTTATTTTGGTTCTCCCAAATCAGTAAGACTTCTCTGTTCATCCATTATATTGCACCTATTTGAGATTATTTGCGTTTTCTTTTTTTTATGATCTGAACTATAGGAAGTGCTTCATGATGTATCATTTTCGGAGGTTGTCCTTGTGACTTTGTACAATCAGTTTTTCTTTTTTTGCACAGTACAGCAAACCAACACCCTGTAGACCAAATAGGTATAAACAACCAAAATCCTGTCACAGCTCCCCCCCCCAAAAAAATTACTGTTGCTTCGGTTATTTTGTGCTCTTTTTCTTTCTTTTTTGTGGGTTGAGGTTTTACTTTGATGAACTGTGTATTTTCCATGTGTTTTTTGTTTTCTGAACAAATGAGGGTCAGTGTTAAATTTTACCCAAAGCTAACAAACATTTGTCAGGGCAGACTTTTCACTATTGAAAAAAACATAAGCAGCCTCTGATCAGAAGATGATAGTGGAGCAAAAGAATGTGAAAGGATCAGCATTACCATTTTTAGTCTTAACTCTTTTATTTGTGGCACATTAATTTGCCAGTTTGATTTTAGAAGGTCAAACATACATCGGGTGCCTTGAATGTCATATGCGTATATTAAACTCAGCTGACCCCTAGAAATCCTCTCTGTGGCACTTATGCTTGTTTGCTTTAAGAGTGTCAGTGTTTGCTGACTTGTATCTCTGTGCCTTCAGGGCCTCTGGTCCTCCAAACTCATGATCGAATCAGCAGGGCTCAAAGAGCACGGTGTTTTCACTTAAATATTATGCAAGGCTATTGTTTTTTTAAATGCTGTAAATAGACTTTGTAAAAGATGTTCAGTGAACCTTTTACCTGTTAACCAAATATATACGGTATATATAAAGCTCTATAAATTTGTATGTCTTATGAAGTAGATCTCTCCAGTTTGTGTCAACAGTCAATGAACCTTGTGAATAATGAATGAAAGTCCAAAGTAACCAAACGAGGAAGTGATTCATTTATATCTGAATCGACAAATAAAGGTATTAGGATCTATCTGAGCATCTCGTTTTCTTTTGATACAATCATCCTTACTTAATACATACTGTGGACGCTTCATAATACTGTTCTTATATACTGTATTTTAGTAACAAATATGGCTTTCACAATTGTATGTAATCGCTTTTGTGTTTACACACCCTGCTTTTGCAAAACATGTCAGCCTAGCTCTCTGATTGTGGTCTTTGGCAGATGCCTCGTTCTGAGCATAATGCCATCAACACTGCCCACAGCAAATGCTGGAAAGTTTCAGAAAAATAAATCTTGAAATTTGGTTGCATACCTGCACATGTTCACATTCACGTATATCTCTTGAATGAAATAAACTACTTGTTATTAAATTTAGATCGACCCAAAGGCCTTAGGCTCAGACAGAGGCTCCTGCTGAAGCTCGGACATGTACGCCAAAAATTGCCAACAGCAAATTCTGAAACAAGGTCACTCCTGAAGTCTTCTCAAGACAGTTGGCTTGACCTAAATATGCATAGCATGTATGAACAAGGTCCGGTCACATAAAGCTAAACACTCTACATCTGAATACCCGAAATCCTCCGATTACATTTACAGTTGGTTGGCCTTGATCATTTAGAAATGGCATTTTGGGGGTGTTTGGGGATTTAGGGATGTAGGCTACATTTGGGGAAGTAGCCTATGTGACACACTGCCTAGAATATTTCATGCTCAATCTCTTCAGACTGACCCATATGGAAGAGATGTAGGCATGCTACTTGTAACAAAAAGATGTAGGCAATATGCTACTTGTAACAAACATTTGTTTTGAAAAATATATATTTTGTTCTCTGCATTTTCCTTAACATTCCTCAAATATAGATTGTACCCCAACCTTCAATTACATTTTAAACACACTGTTCCAAAATACTTTATCTCAAGAGAAACTTACTGACTACACCAAAGCAATGTATTCGACTGTATTTAGTCAGTAAATGCATGTTTACAGTAGCACAAGTCATTAAATCATTTTAACGCCAAGACAGTAGTGGGCGGTAGTTCCACATCAGTATTCAACTAATTCGGTTTGAATGGAATCATTTGTGGTCAGGAAGTGCCACAGGAGATTTCTGAAGTTCCGTCATATTCATATTAAGGGATGTACTACTACGTGTCAAAGACAGCAATGGCTATTAGATGGACTATATTTTCATCGTCTGTTAGAAAATTGCGATGAAGACAGCGCCTTCATTTAGGTGTTTACATGCCGCCTGGTCCTAGCTAAGTTGCCTAGTTCTAGCAACGTTAGCCGAAAAACTGGTAAAGTCACTTGCAAAACCTGTTTTCAATTTGGCAACGGCAACGTTAGTTATACCAAGCTGACGTAGATAATGCATTTAAGCCTGTGAGAATGAATAGAAAACTATTTTTATGAACAAAAGGTAACTGCTGTTGGCTCGAGGCAACTTTGTAATTGGCTCATCTTCTGGATCCTCGCAACGTTACCAGTTTTCATCGACTTTGGTGAGTTACTACATTCCCATGTATACAACCGTACAATCAACGAGAATTTGGCTATAACTAGTTTTCATTTTTAAAATGCTAAATGTAACACAACACTAGTTAGGTTTAAGAGTGTTGTTGGTCAGGAAACTATTGACGTTATTGTCTGCGAGTTTAAAGCTAAACGCCGTTTTCGACTCAAACACTCGTGCGAATGATGCCGTTAACTTCAGCTAACGTTCACGTTACCTTCTAGTTTGACTGTTCTGTGTTTAGCCCAGTATCTTTCAGTAAGTGAGCAACAGCACTTGGACAGGTACAGAAGTCAATGAGCAAACAGTTATCCATGGTCATAAACAAATATCTATGTATCTAATTTATGACATTGAGTTCAGTATTGAATGTATTCAACCATCTGATAAGCCACTGAACTGGTAAGTATACGTCATTTCCTATAACATCTTAATTTCACGGTATTCCCTCTTCCGTTCACTTTCGTTGACCTTTTACGTTACTCTGCCTGCAAGGCCGACCCTGTATTAGTAGATAGCATGGCACAGCAGACAGACAATGTTACAGCTAACACAACGACTTTTAGTAATGTCGTTTGTTTCATACTTTAACCTCTTACCACATGAACCATTTTCTGTATGTTACTCTATATTACTTTGTATTAATGGTGGCACAGAAGTTTCCTCCTAATGCAATTAAAGTGTAATTTTGAATCCACTTATAGTGGTTTGTTTTTGTCTTTTTGCAGCCTACCCTCACTCTAAATTTGGCCCACTGCAAGTGGTACAGTACTGAGCTGGAGTCATGGCATCTGCCCGCCTGAAGTACCTGTCTCTAGGTGTGCTGGTGTTCCAGACCACATCTCTGGTTCTGACCATGCGCTACTCCCGCACTCTGCAAGGAGATGGTCCACGTTACCTTGCATCCTCTGCCGTGGTGACAGCTGAACTGTTGAAAATCATTGCTTGTGTCATGCTGGTCTTCAAAGAGCACAGTAAGTTTGGCGTTTTCAGCCTCCTGCTTTGTCACTGTCTTGTAACTGTTAGAAAGTTGGTTGACATCACACACAGTCATAATGTTTCTCAGGAATTGTATCTTATGTGTTGTAGCTTAAGAAGTGTAAGTAGGTACAGATGGAGATGAGACATTTTGTAGAGAAATATGACAACAATATTTGTTCAAGGTTGGGGAGATTAAGTTCATTGTTTGGGAACAATCAATTCATGTAAGAATATGTGAAGAATGTATGTGGCACTGAGCTAGAGCTCTTGTTAAAAGGAAGAAGGGATATGTTTAATCTGACATTGGTAAAAAGATCAAATCAAGGCATGGTCTGTTAACACCTTATTGAAGGCAAGGTTTTCTTCAGGATATGAAATGCCTGAGATTAGTTATTATCAACCTAGTAATGGAACAAAGCTTCTGTCTGTGCCACAAAGAGCGTGGAGTAGTCTGACATGAAAAAGATGGTTCAAGTTTAATTACATATGAGGGAAGTTTCAAGTGTAATTAAATTGGTAGGCAGGATACTGGGTTATGATCTCATGGTCTAAAACCAGAGATGTGAATGGAAGATTGCAATATAAAGATTATGGTGAGGGCAGTCAGCAGTGTATGAAAGTTTGCATGTTTATTTGGAGAGAACTCATTACAGATTTACAATGCCGATTCTTGCAGATTTACTGTAGGCCTAACGCGGCTATAGACAGTCTTTTGGGTTGAACAATGGCAGTGGTGGATAGGGTTGGGTTCAAAAAATGGATTCAGTGATCATCAATATCGATTCTTTTTTGAAAATACTATATTGGTTTTAAAATTCGTGTGTCGATCTTTTCCCGTCGGCAATGCACAATTTCTTACGACAGCGCAATACTATAATATTAGATTAGATAAATTATGAAATAAGCACTTATTGGCAAAGTTAACTGTCCACAGATAATATTGTACAGCCCAATTAGTATTGACACAAAGAAAACTGTTATAAATTGATATCGGATCGAGAATTGGATGGATCATGACCTTGTGGATTGAAATTAGATCGATTCAGGAAATCGGCAACGATACCCAACCACCAATAAAATTAGTTGGTTCTCTGATTTTTTTCAGGAAAAATATGGAGCGAGCGACGGAAATAAAAATAAAAAAATGCTCTGGAGATAAATTAGCACATTCACAGTCTAAATAAATCAATGACTTATAACCTACATGATTGAGTTAATGTTCATTAAAGACATTTACTCATGTGTTTAGGAAAAACTAAATGTGGCCTAATTTATAAAATTAACTTTCACACCTCACAGCATACTTTTTGTCATGCAGGTTTTAGGCATTGTACGAAATTCTGTCATTCTATGTAATCTAAAGGTTTGATGGTTTGTCATTTATTTAAGAGTTTGTGAATCTAAGCACCAAGCAAGCTGGCTGTGGAATTGAGGTATGACATATAATGTAGACTACGTCTACGTTCAAACTCATTTTTGTCACAGTTCATCACAGGGCATTAGGCTAGAACGTCAAAATTGCATTGATTCACCAGATAGCAATTAGTGACTAAAACTGTGATCAGTGCAACATAGATGAATATTCATCAACGTGCAGTCACTTGAATCTAGAAAAGAGACTTTTTTTTTGCATGAGAGACAGAAGCGTGTGTGTATGCGCGCACGAGGATGTGAGTGTGTAGGCACATGCTATTCATTTATTTATTGATTGATTGTTGATTTGGCGAAACACTTTGAATGGGTTTTTTTTTCGCCTCTCAATCAATGAAATATCAAACTCGCCTCCACAGAGTTGCACAAGTTGTCAGACTGCTCTCGACACCGTGAGTACAACTGCGCAAAGTTCTCATCCTCCTTAATTTCAATGCACTTGTCAAATGTTTTTCTCTTCTGATCAAATATTCTAATAATTGCAAACACTGGCCTAGCAGGATCCCCTTCCACTGGCGTCTTTCCTCATATCATGTCTCTTGTCTCTTGCTCTCTGAAGTGAAAGGCGTGAGTGTGTGAGTTCGAATTCAAATTTATTTTAATTTAATTTTATTCCATTTTTTTCAAGCGGCGAATCCGAGAACCAACTAATTTTAATGGTGTGGCCTAATGGTGGATGTGAAAATTGGAATTAAATTGGAAAACTGCTGCCATCATTTGAGAGCATAGGTTTTAAAGGAGAAGGCCGGTGTGATTTGGACCTGGACTGTAATGAAAGATGTTACTGAGTACAAACGTATATCCAATGCCCACCTCCGTTCACCCCCAGCATTCCGCATTAAACCGTTTTTAGCCGAAGCTTTCATTAACCTTACACTGCTAGCTATAGGGCATCACTTTGCCTATGCAGCTAAATTGCTATTTTTACACCATTAACAAGGTTCAAAGTAACTCCACACTTCATTGACATTGACATTTAAAACGAGACCATGAGAATTTTGAAAGTGTACAGGTACTTTATTAAAAAGACAGTTCCTTCTCAGAATTTCCCGTTCACCGCCATCTTGAAATTAAATCACGATAAGTCGATTGACGAACAGATAGGACAGGGGAACAGATTGAAAATTATATTCTGTTGAAGTGCTTGGATTTCATCTGAAAATATATGGTGACTATCTACATGAGCACTTAAGCACCAACAAATGATGAAACTTAAGAGTTTGACCAAAGACATTTATAAAGTTGTAGCTCGTCAATCGACTTATCGTGATTTAATTTCAAGATGGCGGTGACCGGGAAATTCTGAGAAGGTATTGTCTTTATAAACTGTCTTTTTAATAAAGTACCTGTACACTTTCAAAATTCTAATTTTCTCGTTTTAAATGTCAGGGCCCTCAGAAGTCTACCAATGAAGTGTGGAGTTACTTTGAACCTTGTTAATGGTGTAAAAATAGCTATTTAGCTGCATAGGCAAAGTGATGCCCCATAGCTAGCAGTGTAAGGTTAATGAAAGCTTCCGCTAAAAACGGTTTAATGCGGAATTCTGGGGGTGAATGGAGGTGGGCATTGGATATATGTTTGTACTCGGTAACATCTTTCAGTACAGTCCAGGTCCTAATCACACCGGCCTTCTCCTTTAAGAGCATAGGGTGGGTGTCATATGATTCAGTCATTTGGTGGAAGAGTGCTCAAGGTTCAGCATGTTGACTTTGGTGTGAGTGGCAAGTTCCGCAACAGTACGCAATAAACATTATAAAGGTGAATGTTATAGGAATGAACCGCAAATAGCTGGTTGCATCGGAGTCAGCTCCTGTTTAACATGTTTCTAGGATAGGGAGTTGACGTTTTATGGGGGTGGATTAGAAGATAAGGCCAGGCAGCAGTGTTTAATGTTTTTAATTTACAGTAAGACCATGTAGCCTAATTTATGGTGTTTTTTTTTAGAAAGACAAAGAACTACCGGCTCAATTCCCAGGGTTAAAGAGCATTGCAGGCACAAACATGACTCAGTTTACGTGATCAAATACAATATGGTGACATTGATATCTTTGTTCAGTGGAAATTCACAACTTTTGCACAATAACTCAAACACACAGATATGTCTAGCCCCAGATATCCTATTAGATGGCTGAAAGTGTTCTACTGTTTACAGAAAAGGGAATGAGGTGTAAAAAGAGAAAAACACTATAGTATTTAGAATCAAACCCTTTCTTTGTTTTGTTTCAATGCTTAAATTGGAAAAAGGGGAACCCCTTCAACACTTTTGGCCATGAATGTATGAGCACAAGACCACAACATGACAGTGGTAAGGAGCTAGGTAAGGTAAAATGAGCTGTGATATTAAACATGATTGTACAGTGAGTGCAAAGAATCGGTAGTAAATATTTTATAGGGAGAGGTCCTAGGGAGAGGTCCTAGTAAAGCCAGGAATTCCTAAGCACACATTAGCATAAACAAACAGCCATAGACTAGTGCTTATGTATGCCCTAATCATCTTAATTCATTGCCCCAGCCAGTCACACAGAGAATGCCATCTTGTTCTGGCAGGTTACAGCGTCCGTGCTCTGAACAGCGTGCTAAGGCAAGAGATCGCACACAAGCCTGTGGAGACGTTGAAATTGGCCATTCCCTCTGGAATCTACACCTTACAGAACAACCTCCTGTATGTCGCACTCTCCAACCTGGACGCAGCCACCTATCAGGTGAGCATTTAAAACTTGATGGCTCATTTAATCTCTGTTCGTGTACGACTAAAACCCTGATTTCCAGTGTGCAAAAAGGACTCTGCAGGATGAGTATAAACTTATATATTATTTGCCAGAACATTAACATACCAACCGACATTGGAACACTAGAGCAACCTACTACGAATCTATCATGGGTGAGTTTGTGTAATTGTGAGCCATGGTGGATGGGATCAAAACTATCTTTGGTCTCTTCCCCTTCTGCTCAGGTGACGTACCAGCTGAAGATCCTCACCACGGCCCTGTTCTCTGTGTCCATGCTGGGCAGGAAATTGGGCGTGTACCAGTGGTTGTCCCTACTCATTCTCATGGCCGGAGTTGCACTTGTGCAGGTCAGCTCGGTTTTCTTCTATGGAAGAAAACATTCTGTTATGCTGTGTGTCAAATACTGAGAAATCTATTGTGCTGAAGAATGTGGATTGGAAGGTTTTTGTGCTGAACATTGCAGTGTTTAAGATGTCAAAATGACATTTTTGAATGTGTGTGTTTTTAAACCATACATGATCAGCATTCATCCATGGGGTGTGTCCATTGCCATTGTTTGTTGTGTATCTACATGTATCTGAGAGTTTCTACATTTGTGTAGATGTTTTATGCTTTTATGTGATTGCAGTGGCCCACTGACTCTGGCGCAAAGCCGGAGAAGGACCAGCTGACCACGGGTTCCCAGGTAGTGGGGCTGGTGGCAGTGCTGGTGGCTTGCTGCTCCAGCGGCTTTGCCGGTGTCTACTTTGAGAAGATCCTCAAGGAGACCAAACAGAGTGTCTGGGTCCGGAACATCCAGCTAGGTCAGTAGCGTCTCAGTTCATTGTCAAGAATGTTAAGGGAAAAAACTTAATGTATACATGTCAATGGGTTGCCTTGACAGGCTGCACGCTCTATGCTTTCCTATAATAGGTGCACGGTTCAATGCTTTATTTGTTTAGCACGCCCCTTCCCATTTATGCTCTCCTACTCCCTATCATACACACAGTGCAGTGATGTCATTACATGAAACAACCTAGTAATGTTCCTAGCAAGGCTGTCAGTTTCTTTTATAATCATCATTTGTTAAGCCCTGCTGGCCATTGCCAGTGTGTGTAACATGTCCGTCATATTCAATATCCAATAATAGCGTCAAATTGGTCAAGTGGTGAGTTATTGTGATATGTCTGACAGCTCATTTGTGATTGAGTCGCGCGTTAATTTAGTCGTCACACTTCTGTGCCACGTGTGAAGGCAGGCTAAAGGAGAGGAGAGAGCTATGCCTGTGCTTCGTTCGCCTGCTCGTCCTTTTGCTGGGATGGTTCCTCGTCTTGCGTTTATTTTTAAACTCCAACGTGTGAACTGTGATAATCCTGCCATGATTCATTTCTGCGTGTGAACTGAAGCTGGGTCTCACTCGCGCTCTCTCTCGCTCACTGGGGCTCTGCGAAATATTCATTGAGAAAGCAGCGAGAGGTTGCCGCTTCATATTGACTTTGTAGCTATTTGAATTTCTCCCCCCAGCTCTCCTCATCATTTTTCCTTCTATTTCCTTGGTTTTCTTTCCTGTTTATGTCCATTCATTTACAGTTCAGAATCCTAATCAGTTGCTGCCATTGAAATGCCAATCTTTACCCATTCTGTAGGGATGTTTGGCCTGGTGTTTGGCATGATTGGCATGTTGGCATATGATGGGGATCGTGTGAGGGATCATGGAATGTTCCAGGGCTACAACAGTCTCACCTGTGTAGTTGTTGCTCTTCAGGTATGTGTATCAGTATCTTACAGCCTTGATGTTGACATTAAATAGTCACTTGCAAAAACTTGCTATATGATTTGTAAACAACCCCTTAATCTCCATTATTGCTTTCGGTTTCATTCTGCTTTTAAAAGATGTGTTGATGTTTGGCATTGTAGCTTACTTGAATTGGGGAAAAAGGCGCGTTACCGTGGTAACCAAATGTAACGCTTTGCAAGTGACTGCTGGGATTTTGGGTTTCAAATCCAAACCAGTCCCTCTAAAGTAAACATGTCCAGCAACCCTCCTGCTTTGTGATTTGAAAGTCGAATTTGTTGGATAATGTTTATATCGTAGATCATATTCTAGCATTCCATTTATTGGACCTTAGCAGCTATTGATTTGGTCTCTCATTCCCGTGTCTCCCCTGTGTTAGGTTAGTGTTAGGTTCATGTATTTCAAGTACAAATAATGTAAACCTAATTGATTATAATAAAGAAAACCATTACAGTGTCCAGGTAACCATTTTGATCAGGATTTTCTAAGCAAAAACAAGAAACTACTAGCATCAACATAGTGATCTTTGAAAATTCAGTGTTCAATGTTAGACCACAGTGTTCTTCAATCGACCAAATACTAAGCAGTAGTCAAGAGAGTTCAAATTTTATCCAGGGTCATTACCTGGTCCCACCTATTTCTCTCCTTCACCCGAACCCTGTTGATTTTTACTTTTGGACATCAATAAAATCAATAAAGGTATATGTCGATAAAAGCAATGTGAAGGCAAAATTTTGAATTACACTATCACAGGATTAGGGTGTCATAATATTGGTTTATTAAACTTCTTGAGTACAGTCTGGAGAATTTAGCTGCTTTTATCGTGTACACTTTGTTCCTGGAGTTTGTAATTGTCTTAACTGCTTTGTATGTTAAGGCACTCGGTGGACTCGTAATAGCGGCTGTAATCAAATATGCGGACAACATCTTGAAGGGCTTTGCCACATCACTCTCCATCATCCTGTCCACACTCATCTCCTACTTCTGGCTTGAAGACTTTGTGCCTACCAGGTGCCTTGCGCCACACCCACCCACACACACACTTACACAGACATACTACTAAATCAAACCTTTGCTGATTATTCAGCAAAACTAATGCTTGTTGTAATTGCACCTTCTAGTGTCTTCTTTATGGGAGCTGTGCTGGTCATTGTAGCCACCTTCCTCTATGGCTATGAGGGCAAGTCCACCACCAACCCAAGTAGGGCGTGATCAAACGGGGAGGAACCAAAGAACCTTTCTCCAGGGAATGATGATCTGAAGAAGTATGTGCAAGAGGACAAGGGGATTGTGAGAAGGCGAGGACTACATCAAAGGAGTCATATCTGTAACATATCACTGCACGCAAAGACTAGTGCATGTCCTTGTGTGGAGATGATGAGTCACCCACAGGGCTCCTCTTTGTGTTAGACTCAGGTTGCAGAAGTTGGTGTCTTCACACCAAAGGACAATAAAGATAGTCAGCATGGCTGTCATCAACTGAGCCATGCTTTTAATCACCCAATATGATATCATGGAGGCTGTAAACCAACAATGTTTCTCTGAGAGATTTTCCAGCCCCAGCTCTCACATATCTAAATTGCATTTCGAGAAACTGACTGGATCAGTTGTCAAACTTTTTTTTTTTTTTTTTTTTTTGGGTGAATGGGTTCTTATGTTATTAATTTTTTTTAAATTAGAAATTCAGTAAACAATAATTTTGTTGGGAAGCGGTTCAGAGAGTCTATCAATATAGTCTCTATGGCTAAGAATTACAAAAGGCTTACTACATATCACATAAAAGGAAAGAAAAGTTCTGTGAATGGAGCCTGTTGGTGAGAAGGTCTGCCCAAAAAATGTTAGTCGTACTTAGAAACACCATCATCTTCCATATTCTCAGTCTGGAAGACGCTTTTTGCAGTCTAATGTCAAATGAATTTTGAAGTTACTGTGAGCAAGCAGGTCAGTTACTGTATGTCTTGGTTGCTGTTATGCTTTTTTAAAAATGTTTGTTTGAAATGGTATGTAAATAATGTAAATCATGGGAGACAAATATATTTGCGCTGTGTTCAAAAAAGCACTGGCAATAATGACAGTATTGTCGTTTGTCCTTTTTATTCCCTCTGAAACACTGCATGCATGCAATAACAAAAAAACATTGTAAAGGCCAAAGGTTTTGATACTATTCTTTTAGATTGATGCCCCAGGATAGGCCAAGTTCAGATCTTAGCACTTTGTTTTGACTCACTGTTCCAGGCTGCTACTTCACCTCCAGTCTGCACGTTTGGCTGCTACCTTAAACGTATGAGATCTTGTTATGTTTTCGGCACCTTGTTGGTAAGAACAGCATTTCTCCTCACGCATTCTCAAAGGTGCCTGAAATCATTTTTATGTTCTATGTAGCTGATGCATACAGTACTTCATAGGACTGCATCCATCATGTAAATTGACTGTATCTGATTCATTTCATTTTCCCCACTTGTATTATGTGCATATTTTTTCGTAAAATGACAAGTCATTCTGGTGTCTGGCACCAAGTAATGCGGGTGGTTGTAGAGATGACTTTCTATTGACTTGTATCTGTTTGTCTCTAAGTCAAAGCATCTTTTGTCTGGTCGGCAGCCAGCTCGCTAATGAGGAGCTATGGGACATTTCCTATTCTCTCAGAGCACTTTGCTTCCCGGCGGTTATGTGGGCTCCCCAGGTGAGGTCATACGTAAGCTTACGTTTAGCTGCCCTCCACTGGTTATCAGTGGACTTCAACGCCTCAAATGTCTGTAAAATACAAATCCAATATGGAACATTTTGGAATAGGTTTTGGAGATTTTGGGAGGGGGTGCTTTTTAACACATAGAAGTATGCATATTCCCTGGAGGCGGTCTGGTTTAAAATTAGTCCAACCATTAATGATCTAACCATCATAAAATTTAATACCATGATGCTAGCCCAATCAATCTTTGCTTGCAGATTATTCTCTTGTGTGCTGACTGCCTTGTCACAACAGCCTAGTTTTATTTTAATACTACATGTCTGTGCAAGGCCCACTCAAGTCTGTGCAGTTCAAGAGCACTTTGGGCTCCCAGGAAGATTTTAAGGCAGTGGTCCTATTTTGTGAGTCACTAGTACCCAGGTGGCCCATAAGGTTTGAAGGCAGTGGTTATGGATTTAAGGCAGTTGCCCTCTCTGTCACCTTTTAAGTAAAAGAGATCTTTCAAGGCTCTTCCTGTTTTTTTTTCTGCCTCCTGAAGTTCATTTAGAGGGTATAACCACCAGTGGTGGCCCTCTCTTAGGCCTCCACATGAGCACCTGAGCGTCGTTTGCATTCGGCCGGCCCATGGCGTTGAGTGGGATGGGCTCCATCCTGGTGAGGACTCGCGGCTGGTCCTGATGTGGCCGACCAATGAGGCGCGCTCGGGAGCCCAGAGGTTTGGTGGGGTCAACAGCAATGTCCACCCTCATGCGCCACTTGATCGTCTGTAGAAGGATTTTCTCACGGGTGCTGGCGTTGAGTGCAACAAGCCAGGTGGTGAAGCTCTGGTCCCGTTTGATGTGTGTTAGCAGTGGCACGTTGCTGTCGCTTACAGGCACAGCCCAGGTCACGCTGGGGTAGAAGTTGTCGTTCATGCTGACAGTGAATCGCGATGGTTTGGCTGTGGGACCGGCTAGCGTCACAGTTTCAGTAGTGTTGCCATACCAAGGATAGCTGACACCATCTGAGTCACTTATGGCTCGCACCAGACCTTCACGTAGTTCAGGAAGTTCCCAGCTCGACCTTTTGAGGAGAAGACACATCTATTTTAAAGGTGCCAAAGACAACAGAATGAAACCATAAGGTTAGTGCACTACCTGTATGCCCAAGCTTCTAAGGATACAATATGTATTTTCCATGTCCGTAAAAGCAATGAAAGTAGATGACATGACAGAAGTATAGTGATTACATTTTCTGTCATGATACTGTATGTGATTGACTCACATCCTTGGTTAAATATTTTTTTAAATAGTTTAAGGTTTTATAAAGAGCTGAGATGTACACATGCAAACAACGATTGCAACAAAAAATATTACTCAGGCCCTGATATTATCTCAACAAAGGTCATCAATGAGACGAGAGCTCAGTGTGCGTCCTCAATTGTGCCCCTGCCCCTGGTCGTTGAGCGGACGTCTTTATCAGAGCACCATCTGTCCCCTGGGCCCCTCGGTTATCCAGACTGTTCACCCGCACCCCAGATTGGATTAAACACCCCCGTGCATATGTCTCCACCTCCAAAACGAGCAACAACCCCTGAGGCACCATCAGAGCAGCTTGTGCTTAACAGCTCTCGTCAGAGTGTGTGTATGTGAGTTTCCTTCTGTCTATATAACTCCCCCACTGGGATACAGTCCATGGAACCAGAAGTTGAAGCGTAGGAGGCCATCAATGTGTCCCCTTATGTATCCCTCACTATTTTTTTTTCTTTCTTAATCAGTGTGGTACAAGCAGCAAAAACATTCAAGTGTTTTGTCTCTTGTCCACAGTACTTGTGTTTTCATCTAATTGTCTAAGTGTAAAAAATCAATTAGTGGGTGTTTGAATGATAGCACGGTAAGTGATGAGGAGCAAATCTACTTGAGCCAATTTGCTGTCAGTAATGCACAAATGCGCGCGCGCGCACACAGACACACACACTCTTATCTGCGAACTAATCCTGTTACATGTAAGTTGTGCTGCATACGATCGCACGTTAATCTTCTGAATTAATGGCACAAGTTAGGGCTGATGTAAGGTGGTCTGTATGTATCAGAAGCAGATCAGAAGGATCAGTTATAGTTAAGTAAGTCCTGTTGTCTGAGTGTACATAACTAATCCTGTTACATGGAAATTGTGCTGCAAATGATGCACACTTACATGCCAATGTCCCCATAAGTGTTGTAAAATTCCATCTGTGTGCACGCTTGAATCCAACCAACAACCCAGGTCTCATTCCTAGGAATCGGAGGCATAACAACCCGGGCAGAGGCCTTGAAATACGGCGTTTTGTAGCGCAGCACTATTGGCGAGTTCTCCTCAATCACTGTCGGAGTGTGATCTATAGTTGCCAACACATCATAGACAACTATATTCTCGCGTTTGTGATTTACAGGCGATGCTTTGGATGCAACCCATGGTTACAAACACGAGAGCTAAGTGAACAGAGCAAGACTGAACAGTTTTCGAGTTTGGCAAAACACACATCAATCCTGTCCACTTTCCATCCAACTGTCAACCAAAGTTCATTTATCCAGTGGAATTTGCTTATTATCTGTTCAGTTTAAACGCCTATAATCTCAATTATATATTATTCAATATTCAAATGCGAATAGGATAGTGAAGAAATAATCTGATCTTATTTTTCATTGAAGAGGGAGAAAATATTGATCAGATTTTTGTGGTTGACAAAACGCTATTCTCAGTTTCCCACCGATGTCTCCGCGCCTGTGCTGCACTGCGCTCTGTGATAGCCTCGTCACAGCAAACGGTTCGTTGGTGTCGAATTTCCTCATTCACCTGGTTACCCTCCTCAAAACACTTGCGTGTCCTTCTGCATATCTCTTCCCACTCTATCCTCTTCTTTCTAGCGCGTGCTGTCATGTCACTATCTTGGCGGGGAATCAGGCGAGTCAGGTGTGGCGGGTCGCTTCCTTCGACTTGCGGCGGTCGTGATGCTTGTTGATTCCGTGCAGGAGGTTAGGTTACTGTTTCCACCCCTCGGCACCGAAAACCGGCAATCGCGCTACACCTCCCGAGGAGCTAATGTACGATTAATCTCAAAACATAAATGAGAGCGTATGCTAAAATACATATCCAGCCCTTGTTTATCAAATGTTTTTCTGACGCTCAGTCGTTTCACATTGTCGACACGTCCAGATACAATGGCATATCCTCAGCTTGTGTTTCCAAGTCCTGAATCTGAAGACGCGTTGCATTTTAATGTGGAATATCTTCGAAAGACTGTGGTTATTTGCCACTTTTGGACACAAATGTGTAGCCTCGGTGCACTGTCGCACTCCTCCCTGGTGACAATGCCGTCGCTGTTCAGTTTCTTCTGGTGCTGATGCTCAATGAACGGAAGGGAGGGGGTATGAAACGTGTGGGAGTGTGGACTGTCAGTGATTTGTACTCACTTACAGTCCGTATAGGACTACTTGTCATACTCAGCAGATTTAATTAGTTGCCTCTATTTCATTACACAGCCCTGGTTATATATAATGTCAAGATTGTGAGTTGTTTTTTATGCTGGATTAAAAAGGTTTTAGGTGTTTATAGGCAAAGAAAAGCTCACGTCTTAATGCATAGCCTGGTTGGATAGAAATGTTCTCAAAACGTTACACTAAAAATCAGTTGACAGCCCATGATGTACATTCGGATTAAAGCCTATTATAGAACAACTGTCATATTGACTATTTTGTTTCAGACAGGTGTCAATCGGCGTGTACAGCTGTCCCTCATCTTATTTTTAGATGTGTAAGATGAGGTGTACTTTATTGTCCCTAGAAATTTGTGGAAAAATTGTGCTGGTGCCACTGCAATGCATAGGAAAGATTGACGAACAACAAGGCAGAAGCTATAAAAAGTGCCATGAATTCGCCAAAGAGTTGAGGTGCCCTTTATGAAATTGTAGAGAATCGCTGAGTCATCTTCTCAAGTTTTTCTGTAGCCTAGTTCTTTATTAGTAGAGGAGTTCAATTTGTCACTTACTGAGTAAATAGAACCCATAGACCCAAGAATAGGTTTGTCACTGTGGGCACAAGTAGCCTTGGCTACATGATGTACTGTAGAGCTGTTGTTTATAGCTCAGTAATTCATGTCCTCCATGCGCTGACCATTGACACAAGTGAGGTCTGATTACAGGCATGTGATACATAGGCACAGTCACCATTGCTGTCCAGCGGACCGTATTTAATATTCGCTGCATGTACCTGCATTTCAACAGACATAAACAACAGAGGCAGTCAAACCACCAAGCATCACTTTCAGCTATGCCCTTCCCATATATACCCTGTCTTTACTCTGCTCACACAAGAGAGCCATTATCGTTGTTGTTGTTTTTGCTGTTGTTTTAGATAGGCCTAAGGCTGTCAAATTGATCAATACGACTGTGGCTGTGTTTCAGGGATGAAAGGATTGAATTTGCTATATATTATCACAGGTGAAAGAATTGTCACTTTTGCCTAGGCTTGCTTTTTTTTTGTAAAAACAATATGAACATTTTTGAAATTATCCTTGGTGGGTAGACTATCCATTTGTCATTCATCTAATGGCTGTTGGAGAACACATTCCCGCACACCAAGGCAGCCTTGCATGAATCCACACTCTCTGTGCTGTTGCTAGGCAATGAGACCATGCAGATGGACCAGGAGAAATTTTGCTCCTTAATTGATAGCTTTTCACGTAACCAAGACAACCTTTTGGGGAAAGACTCATGTTGGCAGATGTCACAATTGTCCTCCTCTCTGACTGCATCTCTGATGGAGACTGTGACGAGTGCAGTCCACAGCGTAAAGGCTGTTGGTCTCCTCGAGTCCAACATCAGCTTGTCCAACTCAGTGAATTAACTGCCTGTGGTGTGCAACAGGGCATCAAGAATATGCAACAGTATTGGAGTCTTTCACTTAAAACCGTGTTGTTCCCTGAATAAACTAAAAAACGTATTGTTCCCTGAATAATTTACATTAGTCTGAAGAGATGCTGAAGGTTCTGGCATTGAAGATTTGAGTAGCAATTGATCAGTGTCTTTACAGATTGCCATTTCGCCTGATTGGTCTGTAAACTATAGTTAGAGTGGATGGTAACCTCACCAAATTTCTTCTTTAAAAGTATTCTGCCGTCTCTCAGGATCATCATTAAAGCTTCTGGTTAAGGCTAACCTGTCTCAGTGCTTGCTCAGGGAAATTCCCATGCTAATCATGTACATATGAATTTGCCTCTGTCAATTTCCAGAAAACTGCAACAGCATTTAGAATTTCAAATCAGAGGACAATCAGTTTTGTGTTACATAATATGTGAGATAAGCAAGAGAATTGATTTGTTGAACAAATAATTTTAGACCGGAGTAGGTTTTTGAGATTGTCAAATTGGGTAGCAACAGTAGCCTGGAACATTTCTGACTGCATTTGACAACTGTGTCCAGTAGGTGGTGGTCAAGTTTTTGAATGAATAATGCTGGCATACCATGTTAAAAGCATCCTGCTCACGGCCCAAAAGTTGAGCTTTGCCTGGACCTACTAATAAGAGATGCTTAGGTGATGAGTTTATTAAGAGGGAGATAAATAAATTTTCTAAATTTTAATAGAAACTTTAATAGAAACTTTTTGTTAGAGGTGATATTTTTAACATTTTCATTATATCTAATATTTCATATAAAAAAATCTGGAAATATAAATATGTCCTAAATGCCCGCACACATTAGAGACAGTAGTGCTTATGTAGATTTGTGGGCTGAGCCCTAGAAGGGCCATAGACTTTGAGACTGCTAGCCATTATCCTGGCTAATAGAGGGATCCAGGTCTCTGTGTGCAGTGTGGGCGTCTGCACTTTCAAATGGAGGACTTTGGCGTGTGGTCCACTGTCCATTTGTGTGCCTAAGAGTTCAGGGACATAATAAGTAGCTGATCCCACCTGTCTGGGCTGGGCTGGGCCCGGCCAGGACAATAGAGAGACAGTTAGGAGGGAGGGGGAAGGGGCCGCCCAGCAAACGCCACAGACTTCCCTGTGGACTGGTCTAATCCACAGGTGAAAGAAGGAGAGAGTTGGGGTAGTGTGTATGGGTGTTGGGTGTGGGGGGGTGTTGGGTTTGCACGCTGGTCTCATTTGTCTTGGGCCGCAGTTAATGGGTAGGTTAAAATACATGCTAATCTCAGTGTGGACAAGACCATTAGTGAGTACAGCCTCTCCACTCAGCACCTCCTCTGCCTGCCAGCATTCCTGACGTGGTTTCAGGGCTGCTACTGGGCTCCTGAGGGTTGCATGGCTTCCTAAGAGAAATCACTTTTGAGCTGTTGCTATCAACACAATTACTGTGCACAATTACACACATTCACAATTCAAGTTATTTAAGTGCACTTTTGGATAGATAATACAAATAGGTAAACAGAACCGTGTACATTTGATACCTGCTCCATTCTATTTCTCACTTACTTACATTTTAGTATTGCATAGGGTGCTCATATGAGGGAATTAAAAGTGCACTCAGTGTTGCTATGTGGTTTGTAAAAACATTTTATAATATAAAATCTATCTTATCAGCTAGATTTTTATTCATCTGGGTGACCACTAAGAAAATTCCCAACTTTCTAAGACCCAGGCCCTGAAAACTGAAATTAACAGGAGGGTCTGCCAACCAAGTAATCAGAATTGACTAAAGGGGTGAGATACCTTTCTGGCATGTTTTATTCAGTTCTCTCTGGTCAAATATAATGAGTGTTTTGTTGGTCCAAAATCATTTATAAGAAGCATAAATATCTCAATTTCACAATTTTCATGCACATCGCTGACTATTCCATTAAAGAACATGCTGCAACTTTGCTAAAATCCCTCTAAAGGGAATTAAATTATGTAATATTGTCTCTGGTTTAGGCTTAAAGTTATTTCAGATAAAGTAAAACATGTATAACCTATTTGAAGATTGTCTGTTGCTCTTATGAGTTGTATTGGGTCTATTAGAGCTATTGTCTGAGAGGTGTGGAGTGTAACACTCATCTGGGTCGAAAACACATTTTCTGTTGACCTTTGCTGCTTTAATGAAACTTCAGAGATAAAGCCTGAATGGCTGAGCTTGGCTCTCCACCATATCACAAAGGAGTGCCAATAACTGTGTGTGTGTGTGTGCACAAGCGTATGTGCGTCCAGGAGGTTTGTATGTGCAGTTCAGCATGACAAGCTGTCAGAACATCACCTCATGATGTCATGTTCATTTCTTGAGGAATGTGTGGTATATGTGGGTGCACGGCACTCTATATCCTTCAGTATCAGTGTGAAAAGGCAGTGTCTTATTGCTGCTCCTCTTCAAGCGATAAAGAACCAGGAGCTACTGCATGTCTGGGTGTCTTTCATCGCCATGCAATGGCAGAGGTAATCAGGGACGCCCTCTGACAAATAAGGGGCATGCGAGTGATAACTCAGCCGCCTGATTAACACCCTCTGGCAGGGAGTCTATCGGCCTCTAATCTAATAAACACTGGAGAAAGTTCTAGAATGAAATTAGCACTTAGTTTATTACATAGAAGTGCTTCAAGTACCATGGCGGCGATGTTGGTGATATACGGAAAATAACATTTTATACACTCAGATTGAATTTTATTAAAGTGTATAAACTCTTGCACCACGGAAACTTTAAATTTGTAAACCTTGTCACTGTTTGTTTGTACACTGTAGTCCATAAAAAAGCAGGCAACAAAAACATGCAGGTTTGTATGTTAGTGACATTCATTCCCACTAAATTACAGAGTCTTGTGTCACTTTGCAGTAGGTTCATTAACAAAGAATGTGTGTAGAGTTTGAAATAATAAGAACATCACAGACCTCTAGGAGCCCAAAGTAATGAGAGCGAGGGAGATAGAGGGCCAGAGCAGGAGAAGAGACAGGGAGAAGTGTCTGTTGATAGACAACACTCCAAAGAGAGATGGCGAGCAGAAAGGGTGAAAGAGGCCCCTTGTGCGGCAGCGCCTTGGCTCCTCTCTGGGCGCAGCAGGTCTGCTGAAACTCTGACGTCCGCTGTCAGCCTCGCCTGCGTCACTCCAGCACTCCGCCAGCCTAATATGATTGGCTGATGAAATGCGGAAGAGCACAGGGAGAGCGAGCCGAGTTTCATGTGCAATATGAAATGTGTCCAGCGTGGCTTGGCCTACAAACAGCAGCACACAAACACGCACACACACATACTTCATGGCCCAGTCTGCCCCTCCTCCCAATTACCCACAACAAAACACCCGTCCAGTAGTTCTTAGTCACTATGTCGTCTGGGCCACACAACTCTCTAGGAATCCCCCCTCTATATACAAGACCGTCTCCCTCCATTACTCACAGTCTTTTCAACAGTGTCCTAAACAAACAGGAATCTGGAATAGTGCACACTAAGTGACCTTGGACAGATGGACTGAAAACAACTAGGCTCCTCTCGTGCACTGGCGTTTACATTCATGAGATCATGAAATGCATAAGTGAGAACAGATTGTCATGGTTGCTCTAATATGTTCATACCATTAGCACAGAAATTTGGGAGATTTGTTTTGGGACCAGAGGTGAATAGGACAACTCTTAATTGAATTGAATTGAAAGATTGTGTCATAGGACCGTGGTTAATGTGGAGGATTAACATGTTATTTACTGAATACCAGGTGTTCTTTCTCTGTCTACAGTCTCCTGAGGGCTCTGAATATGAGACAAAATGCAGGCCAATGACCTCAGTTAACAACAGTGAGGTTTTGAAAAATCTATAGTGTATTTTTCTTCATACATGAAAATAAAACATATGCATTATTGAATGATATGTGTGATTTTTTGGTCAGTACTCTTTAGATATCTGTTTAATGTTTGATAATATTAAGTATGCAACTTTTCCACTGTATCCATCTTAGGTTATTATTGTGAAGGAAGATTCATGGAAAGATGCTTTTAGGGAGCATCCACTGTTTACATACTTGTGAATTGGCAAATATTTCTATTGTGCTAAAAGGTAAAACACTGTTTTTGGAAGTAACATGCAAGTCACCATTGACAAACTAATAATAGTATATTGATAGAGCTAAATGAGAGGATGCGCTCAACCAGTGAGAGTTCTGACAAGCAGCCATTTTATGATCAGACATGTATGTTATTGCGTCCTGTCATTAAGGCCACCTTAGCGCTGGCAGGGAGTGGGTGGATCCTAGTATAACACACAAACAGACCCTAGTCAATTTAGCCCAGCTGCTGGAACCCATGTGGAACAAACCATTTAAAAGACCCTATTCGTTACTGTAAATACCGCAAACTAACTGACATAGACTGTGATTATACTGTAATTGGTCACTTCAAACAGATTCGCCTAGGTATGACAATACAATCTGGATTTTTTGGCTTACCAAATGCCTCAGACATGCTGAAGAATGTATCCCTATATGTAAATACAAATCCTAAAGTTTCAAATTTGTATCACAAAACCCTACGTTCTAATCACTTTAAACCAGATGAAACAGTGATCAGTAAAACCTACTACAGGCACCTTCTACTCGTAAACATTTTCTGCTATTTTTCACACAGGCCACTCACAACTAGACCCCTACATAGAGTATCAAGCATTAGACACTACATCGAAAAATGAATAATGTGGCACTCGGGGTATATAGACAGGGAATGTTGATTATTCATAAAGCAATAAGTATAACACTCTGCCTTCCATGCTGTATTTCATTTCACCTGTCAGGATCAACCCTTGTGTCCAAACACTGTTGCCTATATGCACTCGGATCATTCATTCTTCACATGTGTACCAGTTGCCTATATGCACTCTGATAATGCTTCAAACCCGTAGGGTTCAGAGCATGTTAACTGGGCTGTAATTGTGTTCAACTTCTGCCCATGAATAAAGCTTTGCAGAAACAGGTCAAAATGGTTCATGGTTTTGTCTGCAAGAGTGATCGACTTGGTAAATATGTTCAAGCCACTGAGCAAGTGTTTCAGAGAATGGAGTTCAGTGTTTTAGCATCTGTGGAAATCTGATGGTTAGTACAGTTTGCTTAAAAGCACTACTTTGCACCTCTATATGTGCTGAGTAAATGGAGGAGGTGGTGAGGAGGAGGTTTGACTGCACAATTTCCCTTTCCAAATCCATCAGCCTGTCTGCCTGGCCCACAGGGAACTATGGAAGTGCGGTTGCAAGACAAACACCTGGAATCCCAACAAAACAGCTCACGGAATGGAACCAGCAAGGAGAGGGAGAGCAGGCCACTGGAGAGTGAGACAGAGTCCATTTGTCAATGGGCAGCGACAGAGCCAAACAATCTGCAGACGTGCTGACAAAGACGACCAAATGATCCCATTGTACCTCCTGCTGTGCTGTGGACGCCACCGCATCCAAACTGTATTTGTGGCTTAGGTTTCACCAAGCACAACTCTCTCCCAACTATTAGATTTCTTTATCTGACTTGGGGAAATAAATGGGAAATGTTTTCACTGGTTTTCTGAGAGAGGATGTTGTCTGACTGATTGAAACACAAGGGATTTCTCTTTAGAACAGAAAGTTCTTGTCAAGAAGCCATGCATGACTTCAGGCCTGGAGGGGCAAGGTGCTCATGCCTGTCACCAGGGGTTTCCTCAAGGACACTGGAAGAGCTCGGGGGGCTGACACAGCAAATGCCATGCAGGGAAATAGATTAAATGTCTAAAGACTCTCTCTCTCTTTCACACACACTTTCACCCTCTTGCAACCCACACACACACTAATATAACCAACATTACATATCAACATAAGGATACACCCGAAACATCATACCTTATAGCCAGACTCTGGAACAGAGTCTTTTGCCTAGCAACTTAGTACAAATAGTCTCTCAAACACAAAATGCAGAATTAAATGGGGGACTAGGGACTAACCTGGCTACCATTTTCCAACTGGAGCCCATCTTTATAGGTCCTTTATAGAGGCTTTTTAAAGTAAGACATGGATGGTGTGCTACAGTTTTGGCAACCCAAGACAAAGCAAACCCTCCACTACCATAGACCAAGGTCCACACAGCAAGGACAAGATACACAGCACAGGACTCAGATGACATTGTTTGCACAACACAGTTGCTACAGTCGGCAGCCTGAGCTGAAACGTGCAGAAAAACAAAACAAGGAAGGGGGGATATAGTGGAAATGCAGGAAAGCCTAAAAAATTGTTGTGCTTAGTAACAAGTACATACTTTCATTGGGGAATAGACAATGTGTCCATGTGAGAATGGAGACTGAGTGTTCATGCGACCCCTCTGCATGTGTATGCTGCATAAAAAGATTTTTTTCTGATGTTCTTTCTGTCTCTACACTGTATGAGTGTTTGTAAGAGGGAAAGAGAATAAGTATGTATATGTGTGTGTGTCTGTGTGTCCACACGTACACATGTCATTGTGAGTGAAAAGATGTTTGTGTGTCTCATTGTATGTATGAGAGAGACCACATTAGTGTGTGTGTGTGTGTGTGTGTGTGTGTGTGAGAACCATGTAGGAGTGCTTTAGCTGGGCAATGTAGCGTGCAGTACAGGAGAGAGCCGACCTGAGAGCCCCTGCTCTGGGCTAATCCCGGGGTTTTCAGGAGCCCTGGCCCGTACTTGATGAGCTTGAGCAAGAAAAGGGGCTAGCGCTCTCGCTCGCTCGCTTTGCTCTCTTGCTGTCCCCTCACTCTTTCATGCGCTCCGTTTTTCTCATGCCCCCCCTCCCTGTAATTCTGCTTACACACAGGCACACACACACACACACACACACACAGTCCCCTCCAGCCTCTCCATAACCCACCCTGGAGCCGCAGTGCGAATGAATGAGCTCCAAGTGTTTGGTCAGCAACTCTCACTCTCTTTCTTTCATCTGTCCTTTCTTTTTTTTACCCCTATCTTTTTTCCCCCCACTATGTCTTCCCCAGTCTCATTTTTTCCTCTCTCTTGGTCTCTCTCTGTCTCTCTCTATCTGAGAATGGAGAAGAAACTGTTTTGGCGGGGAAACGGAGAGAGGACCTGAAGATGGACGGGTACCCAGCTGGCTGGCTAGCTGGCTCCAGCTGAAGTCAGATGCAGACAGCTGTGGGATGTTAGCTGGGAATGAAACTGCAATCCACTGGGAACAAGCCCTGCATCAACAGGGGCACAAACAAATGTGCTACAATATCCTAAATGAATACAATGCTATAATTACTTAACATTCTAGTCCTGACTGGCTGGTTATACTGTCAAAGTAATGGCAACACATTAAATATACAGTATTAAAAGCAGCAGTTAATCGAAACCATTACTGATTTTACTCCTATCATTCAATGGTGATTAAATATTTTTGTAATAAAGCAGACTAAAAACATGTTTGTTTAGGATAGAAGATATATTTAGATTTAAGCTTTTCTCACCTTAAGTAAAATAATTTCAATAATCAACAAACTCTGACAGCTCCAGAGGAGGTTTTGTGGTGAAACAGAGACCTGTTGCATTGCTTACATTTCGAAAGGGTAGGCATGATTTTAATCAGATTTGATTAAGCTTTCCTTCACATGGTCTTTACCGAATCAAAAATATTTACATTACAAAACTTTTTTTATTGCTTGCTGCTTGCCCTACAACGTGTGGATGCAACAGTTGATTGAGACATCATTATTATGGAAGAGCACCATGTGAAGAGAAGAGGCTCGGAGGCAGAAAGGGAGGGAGGCAGGGATGTGTATAAGTGGGTGGGTGCTGGCGCTGGTGGTGGGGACATGGGGGATTACTATGAGGCCACAGGCCCTGGGGCGGAGGGGCTGTTTCCTGGCCACAGCCCCTGTTTGTCCTGCCTGACCTGGCAGCTCTAGGGGCAGATCCTGCTTGGATACACCCCCGATCCCACGCCTGTCTGAAGCTGTTAGCCAGTGTGTGTGAGCGGCTAGCTGGGCTTAGTGTGTCTGGGCTCGGGTGGTGCAGTACTGGTGGGGGGAAGAGAGAAGGGTTGATGTGGAAGGGGGGGTGGACAAGGGTGGGGGCTGCCACACTCTTTGTTTCAGAGGACAGGAGAGTGTGGGCGATGGGTTGACGCAGGGCGGTTAGCGGTTTATGGTTTATGACTTCAGCTTGATTCATCGCACCATTTCTTTCATATCACCCTACAGGACAGAGATACTGAATAGGCTGTGTTAGCTTAACCTCTGCTTTGAGTGCGTCCAGAATTCAGACGCCTAACTCCTCACAGGCCACTACACTCATTTTCTCTTATACACACTGAAATGTAGGCCTACTCATATTTAAAGACCATTAACATGCAATGGGCCATATTAATGATTCATTAAATGGATACAGCTGGTGAGACGTTGTCTTTCAGCACTCAATGTATAAATGGCACAAATTGTATAAATGGCAGTAATTGTGTGTAACTTCATGTCTTCACATGAAATATCTGAGAATAACTTTTTGACCTCAATATATCAGACAAAATTTAATCTGGATCTCTTGGTTCTTTATTGTGTCAATTTAAGGTGCCACAAATTTTTATGCATTAAGACATAGTTGGAACTGAAGTCACAAAGCCTAAAATCATCCAAACTTGAAATCTTTGGTGTATATCAACTGTTTCTCAAACCGAGTTAATCATGCACACGTCACTCTTGTCTCTTTCTGCAGGGCTGCTGTCTGTCTTGGACTAACCAACTCTCCAGAGTGGAGGTTTTCTGTTCTCTTTCCACAAATAAAGAGGAAATCAGGGGATATTTACTTTTCGTCCCTTGAAGCTTTCACAGCTCAATCGCTTGTTTTGAAAAGTCTGTTATTATTTTTCAATTGCTGGATTGAGTGTTGGTTTGAGAAGCCCGTTGCTGACTCCCTTGGTGTTATTTCTGGCCTAGATATACACTGAAGTCTGAGCAAACTGAGGGAGTGAGACAGAGAGGGGGGGGGGGGGGGGCGGGGAGAGAGAGGGGGTGGGTGTGTGTGTGTGTGTGTGTGTGTGTGTGTGTGTGTGTGTGTGAGAGAGAGAGAGATAAGGCTATTTGTGAGTGATCATTTCTACTGGTTAATTAGTTAGGTTAATTTATCCCTTTTGGAATGGCTGTGACCTTATTTGTCTTCTGATTTAACTTTGAATTCTTATTTTATTGATTTAAATGGTTAATTGTGCATTCAACAAAAAATAGTGGTAGTTGTGTCTGAAAAGGAAGGTTTGTGAGATGTGATCATTATTGCCTCACAGGCAAACCACTACTTGCTCCTACCCGTTAAGCTCTCTTAGGAAGTTGTGTCCTTAAGAACCTAGAAGTTGTAAAATGATCTTATTTGGCCACTGGGCGTTTTCTTAAATCTTCTCAAATAATGTATATTCCAGGTGACAGTAAGACCCATTATATAGGGATATATATATAAATATTTGCAAAATTCATTTGTTCAGAATCAGAAGCTATTATAGTGTTAATTACCACTACAGTCTTTGTTAGTTTATCCCTGCACTCCAACTTTGGCATCTGGGAATATATGAACATGCACTGCTTGTCAGTGGGGACAGACCTGGTCCAGCGTCATGGGCGGTCAGTGTCGTCACTCAGTCTTTGGCTTATAAAACTGTCGTCCTCACACCGACACACCTGGCTAGAGGAGTATCCATAGACAGAAGAGATTGACAATCACACTGTCAGAGCAACTTACTCTAGGCGCTCCTTAAAACAAAGCATCGCCCGCCATTTATGGTGTCTTTTTTCTTTATGTGGCTTTGGGACTGCAGCTTTACAACCCCATCCAAATCTTCGTTACTTTTATGAATCTTGCTAACTTCTCTTACTTCTCGGGCATGTGCAACATGACGGCGGAGTCGCAGCACTCGCCTGCCGAGGCAGCCAGTCCAGTGGTGGTGTCACCTAACGTCAGCCTGGACTCGCCGATCCTTCCATCTCTGCTGCACCAAGCTCGAACCAAAGATGGTGTACTGATTAAGTCTGAGCCGCGGGGGAGCAGTCCCAACACTGATCGAGAGGAGGTATCTTTGGGTCAAACCGAGGAGCATCTGCCACCAAGCGGGAGTCGACGTAGGAAAAGGCCAGTACAGCGGGGAAAGCCTCCATATAGTTACATAGCATTAATTGCGATGGCCATAGCCAATTCTCCAGAGAGGAAACTGACACTGGGTGGTATCTATAAATTCATCATGGAACGCTTCCCCTTTTACCGCGAAAACTCTAAGAAGTGGCAAAATTCTATACGACATAACTTAACTTTAAACGACTGTTTTGTAAAGATTCCAAGAGAGCCAGGGAGGCCCGGTAAGGGCAATTACTGGACACTGGACCCTGCTGCTGAAGACATGTTCGACAACGGCAGTTTTCTGCGAAGGAGAAAGAGGTTCAAACGCACTGACGTGAGTACTTATCCTGGCTATATGCAGACCTCCAGCGCTTTTACACCAGCACCAATGGGCAGACCGACGTACCCAAACACCTTGTATCCTGGAATGGCGTCCAGCTACGGCTCACAGCTGGCGGGATCACCTCACCCAGCCATGCTACATCATTACCAGGCCTCGACCGGGGTCGCTCAAGGACAACCGAGGATGTTCAGCATTGACAACATCATTAGTCAGCAAACGGTCATGCAAAGCGGTCCCGGGGGAGATCTTAACCCTCAAGCGCTTGGTTTGGGAACTGGCGACCTGGGCACCATGCCGACCAGCTGTTCGGTAACCGGCGCTGACCCAACTTGCTTCCAAACACAGTCTGTAAATCCCACAACAAACATGTTAAGTAGAAACACTGGCGCCCTGACTTCAAATCTCACGTCAGGGTATCCTTATACCACCTCTGCGTCTCCTCCCCACTTACCCGCAGTTTCACAGTCCAGTTTCTCTCCGGGCAGTTCACAGGTGTACTGTACTGGCAACAGAGTCTCATTACCTCCTGTGCGCTCTAGTTCTTGCGCAGAACACACAGAGCAGCTCCTTGGACTATCTGGGCCAACCATGAACACTTATAACAACTCTTATATGAGACAGACCAATTTTGCGTCAGGCCTCGAGCGGTATATGTGAGAGACCTTAATTTGTCAATACATTGAGACTGTGGCCAGTAGCCTACATTCCACATTCATTAAACAATCCAGTACTTTGATGTTCTATAGTTTAATATTAAATCCTTGTATTTGGAAATGCTTAACATGTCAATAGTCTTTTAAGAGCATAATAAAACTTGCCGAAGTGAATTTTAAGAGTATAAGACTGAATGAAGTGTTTGTCTTAAATGTCTTGGAATGTGTTTTTTTCTGTGATAGCTACTGTTATATTTTTTAAAGTTTACAATTGACAAAATGTGTTGTATATGTGAGCTGTTGTAGATGTTTTGACATATTATTTGTTGTATAAATAGTAAGCTCAATATTAGTTAATAAATAGTGGTGTATCCAAAATCTTCGATCGGTTCATTTTTTTCTAAAGCGCACACTTTTTGATTTATGGTGTCATCATGATTTCCGTTCTTACAGGAAAGCAGGCTCTAGTGTTCAGTAGTCTATATTCATTATTTCGTAATACAGAACAACACTTTAGATAATTGCGTATAATGGCATTGGCTAGAACAGTATTTCACGAAATATGCCTAATTATTCTTCAGGTTAAATTGGTTTTGGGTTGTTCAGTGTATTGGGCTACGGCTTTAGCAGTGTACTTTTCCTATTTTAAAATAGCTAATTCTAATATTCCAGAAATTCTATAATTAAAACAATCCGCTAGGGAAAAATGCCTAGGCCAAGTCTAGATTAAGGCCAAGGCTGGGTCTGATCTCATACATGTCTTTGTGGTGTCCATGAGGTATAGGCTATTTATTTTTTTATTTTTTTTATTTTTTTCAGGCCCCCTGCCTTGAGCTGGCTTATATTTTGAATGTTGACAACTCTGGTCTACAATAAGCATAGGCCTATGTTCATATATCAGTAGACCTAATATAACCAAATTAATGCAATTCTAAGATGGTATGGGCGTCTTTACAGGTGAGTTCTGCCTGTTTGTTGTTTGACAGAGCGACATCTTGCGATGGAAATCTGCATTAGCGTCTCCAAACCTATGTTTCAGCGCTAACATTGCATAACTGTGTCAGAGGCCATAGTAAGCACTAAATCACTGAAACTGACTGTATGAACATCCTCTCAAATAAGCTACACAGATTGATTATTTGACAGAATGGAACGCAGGGCCATCTCTGGAGGCCTTCAAAAAGCTCTTAAAGACCCAGCTATTCAGAGAACATCTTCTATCCTAGCACTAAAATGAACTGAAGCACTATCCCCTAGCACTATGCTCCTTAAGGTTTCTGCTATGTAGCTTGATTGTTATCCTCGTTTTGTAAGTCGCTTTGGATAAAAGCGTCTGCTAAATACATAAATGTAAATGTAATGTAAAGTAAACATAGCCTATGCTGTTTACTGCGTTTCGCTGTTTATTTAACTCTTGTTCGAAAAAAAGTTGGGAATTATGAGTTGCGTCTTTGCTAGAATCCTGATATGACAGATAGACTATGCCAAACAACAATGTCGCCGCTAGAAATTCTGTGCCCTGACCAAAAATATTGGAAAACGGTGGTTATACCATTTTGATATTTTCTGTCCCCGTCCCCGTCAGTGCCAGGCCCTTAAAATCCCCAGCCCCCCTCACATAGGCACTGACACACTCACACGCATAGACAGAGACTACCGACAAATACCCACTAGATGTCAGTGTCTTACAGTAAACAGCAGCTTCAGAGGTCTCCAGGTGGGTTAGAGTCTTCACATCTGAATGAACTTGAGATTGAAATTGAGATACCTAAAAATATACAGTCGTGTCATTGGAAACACAATGAAAATCGGCATATGGCTACACGCAATAAAAAGAATAAATGCATGAATGAAGAAAACAATAATAAGAATAAAATATATATCCAAGTCTGACTGTATCACTGCAATTTGTAAACCCATTATTCTCATTCTTATAGTGGCCTATTGTTTCTTCAAAACAATTTCAGACACAGTTCTTCATGAAAGATTTCTGAAAGTAGCCTAAATCTTCCATATGAGATCTTCGAATCTAGTGTATGAATGCTTTTTGCGACACAGTCTTTCTTTTAGTTGTTTACCACAGCGAATAAATACAAAAAAACATTGTGCTTTTTTACAGGTAATTTAAACTATTGTCTCCAAACTTATCTCCAAAACATTCCAAATAGCCTGTCAATGGGGCCTCTTATCTATTATTAATATTATTTTAAATTTCCACTCATTTTCATATTTTGTGACACATTCAGCTCGTTTGTCATATAACGCTGCCTATAAATAACCTTTAAAGTATGGTAGGCCTACTTTTCGATTTCATATTTTTCTCTACGAATAAATCGCAAAATGTAACCTTCTGACGCAGGTTTGCAGGCTGTTATTTGGGATTATTACTGTTGATATTAATTTACAGTCAATTAACGGTAATGGACCATACACTTCTGTAAGCCTTCAGTCAGACACAAAGACAGATGAAGTGCTGACGGAAGTTAAGCGTGGAGGGTTTACGTGCCAAGAGCACTACTGGCTAATGAAACGGAATGCCAGTTGAAATCTTCTGCTGTCGAATTATTATTGCACACTGCATAACTTGTCATCTGCTTTTAGTACGACGGTGACGAATTAAAGCAGGTTGCTGTGGCGTTTGTATGTGTGTGTCCTTCTCTCTTGTGTGTTGGAGTGCAAAGCATGTGGGAAACGTGGATGAATGGTGTTGTGATTTCTTTACAAGCAAAACATAAAACCCGTGAGAAGTGATGTGGGATTAATAGCCAGTGTTTCACTTAAGGAATGGGAGGCGTTAATACTCCCAATGCTTTCCGCTTTAAGATTTTCTATTTCTTATTTGTTATTATATGTTATATATAATGATTCAATTTTTTCCACATTATGTGAATTATATTTGTCCGGTTAGTGTCAATATGAGATCTCGTGCGCAAATGGCCTGATCTGTTTTGTATTATGTCCACAGAAAAATCCATATGAACAACGGGGACATTTTAGCCACTGTAATTGCATTCAAAAACACAGTTTTTACTTAATACTTCTTAATGACAAAATGTCTATTTTTCAAAACCACAAAGCAATTGAATAAAAAAAACTGGTAGGCCTATATTTGAAAAACTAGCCAATAATTAAAGTTCTTAAACACGTTTTGACTAACATGTTTAGCCAACAAGCACATTTTATCTATAAAATGTTAAATGTAGCCTTCTGTGTAGACCTAAAGAAAAACAACGCAAAACCACAAGATAAGCACGTGCTACAGTCTACACAGCCCCCCCCCCCCACACACCCACACACACACACACACACACACACACACACACACACACTCACACACACACACATGCGCCCCCAAAACACTTCAGCTGCCATGCACCGTTTCCCACAAAACGAAATTAGTATTTTTCTATTTAGTAAATAACTTGGAACATTACCATCAATTATACGGTGTGATCATTACCAAATCTATGTAAGTGTAGCCTATAGATATTACTGTTCAGATATAATTGTTCAGAAATAGGCCTAGTTTAATGCTTAATTTATTGTATTGTAGCCTATATCTAATATCAGAATGTAACTGTTAGAATTAAATCAAAATAATATTAAATTAAATTATTTAATAATCAACTAAAGCGTAATTACCTTAATTATGAAATTACACTTAGGATCTAAATAGTTTACATGCTTTAATAGGTTACGAAATAGTGTAAATTGCAGGCAAAATAGGAAGTGTCATGCGCATGCCTTCTTTACCCTGTCAAAAATGTTTTTTTTTCTTGACATAGATAATAGCCTGCATCGAAATCGAATATTTATTTTGATGATCAAAAAAGACTAGACAAATCAAAATCGTGCCATTTTAGATTCTAATCAGATGGTTCATGAAAATGCTGATTCATTCATATAGCCTACCTGTGAATACCTGAGAGTAAGCTGAATATGCCATCAAGGCTCAAGTTCAGATATAAGATGTAAACTGCCTTCGGAAGACCCACTTCGTTCGACCTGTCTTCGGACAGTTCATCTAGTTCCTGGTTGTGTGACACAGCGATCATGTGATCCACACAGTCAAATAAATACTTTTTGAGAGCCGCAAGGGGGTAGAGTCTGTAGCTCGCACTGAGAGCAAACGAGTGTCCGTACGTCAAAATACTTTCATAAACTCAATTAAACTTGGGTGGTTATTTTCGAAAGTAACTGCACTCCGAAGTCCTATATTTCTTTAGGCTGACGAAGAGGCTTTGTCTATTCTGCGGAGGAATATGATCTCTTTCAGTTATATTTAGTCTGCATGCCTTATTGACTCATTTGCACCTCCAGTGACGACTTTTCATCAGTGGTACAAATAGGTAATGTAGTGCTTTCTTTCGGGTTGTTTAACTACAGGACTGTTTCCCATGCGACTGAAGAACGAATTCGAAGCGTGTTTGTTTTTGGAGAACCTGGCGTTCTTTAGGACTGCTTAACTCACTGACTGGCGAAAAAGACCGAGGGATCAGCGACGCGGAACAGTGGAAAGGAGCACCAGAAGGCGCGTCCAACATGACTCTGGGTACGGATATGTCCGACAGTTCAGCATTGTCAGACGATGTGGATATAGATGTGGTTGGCGGAGACATAGCTGTTGTAAAAGACGGAAAATATCTGCACCACCATAATTTCCACTTGGACAATGACTCGGACGATAATCTGTCTCAGAATGCAGGCGAGGGCGCTTCTTCCCCTGGTCATAACAACTTGGACTGTCCACCAGACCAAGCAGCAGTCGGTGGAGATGTCGGCTCCGTAGACATAACAACAGACAAACCCAGTAAGAATACGCTTGTAAAGCCTCCATACTCGTATATTGCCTTAATTACAATGGCTATTCTACAGAGTCCTAAGAAACGTTTAACTCTCAGCGAAATCTGTGAGTTTATCAGCAACAGGTTTCCGTACTACCGGGAAAAATTTCCTGCATGGCAAAACTCTATTCGTCACAACCTCTCCTTAAATGACTGCTTTGTAAAAATTCCCCGTGAGCCCGGCAATCCTGGTAAGGGCAATTACTGGACCCTCGACCCGGATTCAGCCGATATGTTCGACAATGGGAGTTTTCTGCGCAGGAGAAAACGCTTTAAGCGCCACCAAAACAATGAGATTCTCAGGGACGCAGGGGGGTTCTTGCCAGGGTTCGGCTATGGCCCATATGGCTATAATTATGGTCTTCAGCTGCAAAATTTCCACGCTCACCATCCCTATCATCCTCACCACCCCGGAGGCACTTTCCCTTTTCAAAATGCACCTTGTGCTCTCCCTTCGCCTGCCTCCATATTCTCCACGCCACACTCTCTTCCCTCGCTTCTGGGGGCCGAACTGAGAAAGCCATTTTACCCCCAGCTAAGCCCGACATTGCCCGGGCTCCCACAACTCAAGACAGACACCAGCACTCCTAGTCGGCCGTCTTTCTCTATAGACAATATTATTGGTGCGACGAACTCTCCGGCCTCGCCATTCAACGCGCAGCAGGGCAGCCAAACTCAGATATTGGCTATGCTGACCCCTTCGCTCGCATCAGCTTCCAACCACTTGAATCTCGCACAGGAAAGTGTGCTACAGCCGACCACACAGACTTTTGCAAGCAAAACAGCTATGAACAATTGTCATTTCTAAAGCACAGAGTTCCTTTTATTCCATTCTGATTGTCGTCATTTGTTAAGGTAGGATAAATATTCTTTGCGTAACTAAGACTTTTATTATCCGCTCTCCTAAAATAATATAAGAAAAAGCAAATGACCACAGTAGGCTACTTATATTTATGAGTTGTAAATATGTAAATAACATAAAATTGATTAATAGGAGAGTCTTATTTAGACGAATAGCTATATGAAAAAAAATCAAAAAAGTAAATGTGGAGAATGCATCCTCACCTTCGTCGGCCTGTGGCCTGATGCCTCAACTAAACGAAAGACCAGCTGTTTTTGACTTTAGAAAAAAACGCCCTTCTTCTCAGATGAGATACATTTTCTTGCTGGCTGACATAGTTGAGATTTTTATGGCTATGTCTTTGTTTTATATTATGTGAGTTTGTGAAAAGCACTGTTAATACCGAGAATACTCAGGTTTTAATTGTTTTTGAAGCACATTACTGGAGACGATAGGGGCTGTAAATAGATCACAGGCTAACATTTCCCACTTGCCCCTTTGTTCTTCACATTGGTGTTTAGGTGGATTTATTAATTATATTATTTTATTTTGTCAATAGGCAATTATGTGGTTTGGTGTAAATCGCATTACCTCTCCTGTTTGACTGTTGTGCATACGTTCCCTAGGCTATTTCATTGAAAGTAATCTGTGAACAGTTTTTATGTGTATAGAAAGACGAAACACTTAATGTCCATGGGTCATTTTTGTTGTAAAGACAAAAAATAAATGTTTGTGAAATTTTATATGTTTTTCTAAACGTTGTGTTTACTTGCTGGACTCATTCTTGGCCCTGTCAACAGAAACACACTCAGTTGATATTAGAACTTTAGGTATTCACAGTTGACCAAGGACCTCGAACAAATAGAGAAAAGAAAACATTAACATAGGCAAATGCTGTTATTTTGGTAGAAATCAGTTGAATTTTCTGACTTTTACCATGAAGTATAGCCTAGGCCAATAGGTCAAAATCATTTGCGCCGTTGGCACAGATAATACCTCAATATTTGCATTCCACGTGTGTTAAATTTATAGTAACCTTCATTCTAAGGATTTTCCCTGCAAATAATGTATTTTCTGAATCATAAACCTGTAATAGTTTTTAGAAGGTCCATACGTCCATTTGGTAGCTAATGATAAGTGTTTTATCATTAAGAAGTAAAAAATATTTTTTCTTGTCAGATGCTGATGCCTCACGCCAAAATTAAGAAAAACTCCAACTATTCTTCTTGTGTGGCTTCAGGGACAACGATAATGGTGGAGCCTAGTATTTAGTGAGGAACAAAGCGGCAAATGAATGGGGACATCATTGCTTGAAAGCCTGTAATTGAATGTGAGCGTTCTACATGGATACCCACGATCTCTTGGGGATTCGTTGCTAATTTGTAGTAGCATTTTTTTCCACTTTTGGACTCTAATCCATGGTAATGCGCCTCCTTGCCCGTTTGTTGATGTTGTGCCGAAGACGCGCTCCCCTGAGTCTGAATGAGCACCCAGCAAGCGGTCTCCCAGGACAAGCCACACACATTTACCTCTGAAAAGCGATCTTCTTAAAAGACGTTCGCTTGTGCGCTTTCATCTCATCTGTCCTGTTACGGGGCATGCACAAAAGAGACAGCAGGGATCTTCCAGTAGAGTTAAAAACAAAGTATTTTGTAGTCGATCGAGCACATGGTATTATGTCCTGTGAGCTATAAAGCCTCTTTTATTTACGAACGCTGTGTGCAAATGGTTAAATTCATCTCGTGGGTTGCTTCAGACAGCTGATTATAAGCTTGTGCTTGGGAGGCCTGACAACCCCTAAACACTGTTAACCAAACTCCTAATTGAGTTTGAGGCTAAGGGAAACTCCAGTGCATGTGAATTGATGTTATGCATTTACACTGCGCGTCCTATTTTGCACTTTTGTGGCGGTTGACACCTTTGAATTTCTAAATATGCACACCCAGGTCGTAGGCCTGAAAATATATATGTATATGATAATTATCAGACACCCTAGTCACTAGTCAACAGCTAATAGACCATAAAGTTCTACGAGGCTTGTATATGTGAACTTAATGAAGATCTTTCTTGTTTCATTTCAGCGCTATTTCTGTAGCATTTCAGCGCTATTTGCTGAGCATCCTGAGGCCTGTTTAAATACACCGTGGTGCTGTGATTAGGCCTATACACTAACCTGCTCCGTTTATCCTCAGAGAAACAGGCAATTGTCATACACCAGAGGGTTAATATTAGTGTGAAAAATACTATAAAATTAGTAAAATTTCACTGCCACAGAGAAGCTGTCGGATTTTAATATAGCCTAACGACATCAAGAAGAATAAAAAGTTACGCCTTTTTTTCTGTCCAATATATATCCATGTGGCAGTTTTAAAGAATTTTACAAACATAACAATCAACTCTGTCAATAATAATGCAAGTAATGCACGTTTGTTCTGACGTTTGTTTTACACACACACACACACACACACACCAAAGCAGCAAAATATTTTTTTTCAACTAGGCTACAGCAAAAGTAATTGGATTAGATTGCAAAATATGCTATATTTTAGTGATGCTTAAATGCTGTTAGAATCGGGTTGATTATTAGCGTCAGCATTTTAGAATGTTTTGCACCCACTGACCTGTCAATTGACTTATCTGCCCGGAATATCCAGGAGCAGGTGACAGGTTTGTCTTTCTGAACAGATCCCGTTGTTGCAAATAGGCCAGGTCTGTGTCGCAGCAGGCGTTTCAAAATCATAGCTATGTCCTTTAATCCCATCGAACGTGTAAATCATAGGTCTTAAGGCGGCTCTCTAAAGTCTTTACGCTTTCTAATTGCTGTCTCGATTTTTTTGCATTCGACCCAAGACATGAGACCACCCAGAGCTTTTGCATGGAACGCATTTCCCTTATCACACGGGTGATGTTCTTTAAAAAAAAAGATTTGTGGCCGTTTTCTTCTAATCCTTAAACGCGAACTATGGCGCATGCAATACATTCCGCAACGATAGAAGAAGGCCTCTAGTGCAGATTTAATGACTGGCCTATCTGCTTCTCTCTATACTTCTCCACCACCACGTACTCTTTGATTAGAGCGTGCTCCGCCAATGAGGGTTTCACTGCGGCCTGTATTTTACCCCTGTGTCGTGTAAGGCGCAATGGTCGCATAACACAAGCTCTTATGAAGTTTTAAAGACAGTTTGATAAACACAGCCTTATGGGGGATATTGGTAACCGGTTGCACTGTGTTGTGTTATTGTAGGGTCCAAATGAATAAAAAAAAATCAATAGAGATGGGAGATTATATAAGGAATCAAGGGCTTTCTATAGGCCTATCTGTTTTTTTTTCTGCTCCAGATCCACGCGTTCGAACTGCGAATATAAAACACAAGTAGCCCAAATTTATCTTTAAACCTATACATATTTGTAAATAATCTAATCTAATCTAATAAATAATATAATCTGTGCGTGTAAATGCGTGTTAATTTACTTTTAATTTCAATGTTCGCACATTTAGATTAGGTTTTATGTAGAACATGTTTTTCGCAGGAGTTCCCAGTTATCTTTTTAAAAGCTGGGAAATTTTATACATTTCCTTAGGCCTACTATTTATTGGTGACGTAGCCTACTGTATAGGCCTATATGTTAATACGACAAAATAGCCTATTGGATTACTTCTTATGATATCATTATTATTAATAATAATAAGCATATTATTATAACCAATTATTATTATTATTATTATTATTGTTGTTGTTGTTGTTGTTGCTGTTATTGTTGTTGTTGATGTGGTGTTAGCCTAGTTGTTTTTGTTGCTGTTCCTTTTGTTGATCTTGACATAGTTTTGCGAAACATATGTACTGTGTGTAAACAGACAAAATGAATGCATTTAATGGATTTTACATATTAATATTTTTATTTTTCATTACTCATTACTCACCATACTCAAGTATGGGTCTTTTATAGTATAAATCGAATTTTTTAAGCTTTCCTATGCCATTACATTTTTTTGTCGATATGGCTGCAGTAGTTCACTGTGCCATTTCGACACAGTTATCTGTTAGTCTATAATTAGAAAGTGATAGCATCCCTGTGTCTATAGCCTACTAATGCGGAATGATGGTATCACATAGCATTTTAGGAACTACTTCAGGGCACCTGCTTCAAGGCCAGCCGTCATGGCGTTCTGTAGCTTCAGAGGCGATCGCTATCACAACCTGTGCGCTCACAAGTTTCACACATAATTCAGATGCTTTTTAGACTCATTAACCTGCTGCATCTGGAAGTGATAATAGGCCATGTGTGTATGTGTAAACAATACAAACAGCAATGGCTTTATAATGTACTAGTGTTCTCAATCATGTAATTCCAAAAGGTTGGCCTGTTGGTTATCCAGCCTTGCGTTTTATTGGCAATGCCAGAACAAATTCATTGTTTTATTTCATTAGAAAAGTCTATTCAGATGTTTAAACCAAAACAGCATACTGTTTTATGTAATGTTCAGGAAGGAATCATTAGAATTTGGGTAAATTAACATGGAACTGTAGATTTATTGTTGCCTTAAACCATTTATGTAAGCTATGTAATTAAACTAATTAGCTAGGCGATTTGGATAATCACTTCGATTATCGCTAAGGGACTGACTGGATAACAGTTTAAAGAGATTTTATAACTGGTCTGAGTTGTTTGAGAAGATGAGATCAGTGGCACCATCTGCTCTCGACCCTGCATCCAGACTTTAGTTTATCCTGGTCTCCATGACTCGACACCCGAGTCCTCTAATGGACCGAAATAAACAGACAAGAGGATCTTGCACCCACATACTGCAGGAATGCCGGCGGCTCGGGTCCCCAGGCACGACAGCCTGCAGGAGAAGAGCTGTTGGACCACAATAAATTAGAGGCTCCCTTTGCAGCTTTACCGCACCTCCTCCATGTTTTTCCAGTGGACAGAGGAATCCTCTGCTTAATTAATTTAGAATGTGTAAATAAAGCGAAGATACAGAGCTCCCCTCTTCCCTAGAAACAAAATATTAACTTTGGAAGTGCGCGCCCCATCGACTTTGACACGCTGACACACTGACGAACACCTGCTGCTGCCCCAACATCCCACACACCAAGAATATATGGATATTGGTGCGGATAGCAAAGGCTATGGAGGATTTAGATTAGAATAACTCCATGCCAAGAACAGGTGATGGGCATGGTCTACACTAGAGTTACTGCGACGTCGCCACGTCACCCCTAACGCCAACCCCCTTAAAAAAATCTCGTTCAGCTGGCACGAATCGGGGGTGATGCACGGCATTTTAACATAATTAGATGGTGTGCTCCTTTGGACCGTGTTCCTTGTAGAATGTTTATCCACAGCCTACGTCATGACGCGCTTTGCGGTAGCGACTGTACACTATTTCACCACGATAAAGAATAAGGAGCACTAAAAGAGCAGACCTGAGGTGCAGCTCACTCCACTCAGCTTTTAACAGGCAGAGGCACAGCCCTGACTTCACAGCAATCTATATTTATTAACTTCAAATATGGTATCTAATGTATTTTTAGGATGTGCGCAAACTTCTGAATAACAGTAGCCTGCATTTTGCTTATTTTAACTAAAAAACAACCCCTCGAATAGCACAATATGAGCATATAGTACATATTGAGGGTGACGTAGGACTAATGAACATTAGTGTGCCCAACAACAGTACAGTTACAAAGAAACATTTCGATTCTAACATTTACTTTACACTCACGTATTTACCTGATTACGCTATGTTTGGATTGACTTTAGATTAGAGACTGCCACTGCCGTCCAACTCAAAATATGGACAGCCTAATAAAACAAATCTACTCCGATTTAATAGGTCTGCTTTCCACGGACTGTCCCTATCCAGGTGAAAGAGAAACTTTGTCAAAGTCGAAGTTATATATCTTTGTAAATCTAACTCTGTTTTCGGAAAGAATGGGAAAGTCCCGTGATAAAAATGAAGTTTACCATCCAGAGTGAAATGCGATCACACCAAGGTCGAGGGGCCAAACTTTTTAAGACTAATGTTTATTTAGAGAAGTGAGCGCTGTCTATGCGACTCCCTGCTTTCCTCGTAGGCCGGAGTAATGTCTTTACCAGAGCTGACCAGACCACCGCCCGAGCAGCCTGTACAAGGCTCTCCCCGCTACTGACACCTTAACGCCCCCTGAGGAGACTTCGGTTGTGTAAAAAAACGTTCTGCGAATCTAAACAGACCAACTGTAAACTGCAGCCTCACTCCATGTGGTTTTAATTAATTATTTCGAGTGACATAATGCTGTGATTTATTAAAGCATCTGTTCAACCAGAGTCTATTTTTAAAGTGTAGCCTATCATTTATTTGTGGCTATTTGTTGCAGTGTTGCAAAACTACTTTGGAGACACTGGACACAAATGTGCGTATCTTTGAAAGAAACCAGACGTTTGGGACTATGACCATCATATGCTGTGAGCGCGCATGCTTTGCAGGGGCTTTTGTTTTCTTACAGTTTGTGAAATTGAATTAGCTTCGGCTCGGAATCTGACCCCGTAGCGGACCCGTGCATTTTCCAACTCCCTGGTCCGTGGTGTTGCTGGGTGTTTTTGTTTGCTCAGCTGGAATGAGCATCAGACAGCCCGTCCGTGTCCTCCCTGTCTATCTGCCTCCATCAGCCTAGCTTGTTCCGTCTGCCTTCTCCCTCCCAAATGCTGCTCTCCCCTCTCATGCTCTTCTCCGTCCGCTCCTCACCACCAACGTGGATCTGAGGGAGGATAAACGCTGTGGAAGAACACCCACCGATACGCACACGCAAACACACACGCAGGGGCGAGCACATACAACAAATAGTATACTTCCCCTCCCTCACACACACACACACACACACATACACACACACACACACACACACACACACACACACACACACACACAGACAGACAGACAGACAGACAACCAAAAGGCATAACAAATGGATGCCTAATAATCAACGCAAGACACATATTCCAGGTATACAGTAGATTGATTTTTTTGTTTAGTTTAGTTTGAAGAAATCTCCAAATATAGTCATGCTTTTTCAAAAAGCGCTTCTTTGCAGAAGCAGTAACATGCATTATTATCCATGTACTGGATTTTGCCAACAGCGTCTCTATCTAATCATCACTGAATCGAAACATCAAACACAGATACAGCGCCCTAGATGGTGACAGGTAATATAACGCCCACGATATCGGTCGCCGAGGCAGGAAGGCACATCCTACCAAAGGGCGCACTCATCTGGAGAGGCAGCGGGCTGAGAGAATAGGGGCTTAAGGTTGTCCTCTCCTCTCCTTGCCCTCTCAGCCCTGCTTGAAAGCCACCAGCATGGCAGCATGGTAAGGGATGGACAGGGGAGAGAGACTGCACAATGGCGACTCCTTGGTTCTCAGGGCGACCCGACCCTCTTAATGTTCCACTGCTCTCCGAAACCTTTCCCTCTCTCCATCTCAAACCCCAACTCAATGGAAGGCAGACGGGTGAAAAGACAAAAAAGAAAAAAAGGGGCAGAGAGGGGGGCGAGGTTAGGGAGAGAGAGGGAGAATAAGAGTCTCTCATTAATATCTCAATAACACATAATCCGCCCTGCATAGCACCTTCTACCAAGGTCTGATTTGAAAGTTGTGCTAAAGGACAGGTGAAGTACATTGGAGGTCCAAAACACCCAAGTCTTCTTTTGTAGAAATGCAAATTTAGAGGCAACTTGAAATTTATACAGCCGAGTGACAATAATTTCCCAATTTCCATGAAGGAGTTTATCTGGACCTTAGAGTAATACAAAAAAAAAAGTACATAAAAAGTTTAAATTTCAAAATCCTTCAGTTTTTCTCTCTCTACTTTTCTAGAAAGTTCACCCTGTTCAGTTGACACAAACACACAAATATATACGTAAAATTGGGTGCAAGAGATTGCACCAACTAAACAGGCAATAGCACTAATACTGAGAATAAGCATTGCAGCATGGTGAGAACAAGCGAGTTCTAAGTGCTCCTTCCCTCGCTCTTTTCCCTCCTTGACATACTCTAAAGGTTCTCAAATGGGAGGTGGTTTTCAGCTCCAAGTTCAAAGGGGATGAGAAGAAGAGAAAAAGAGTGAGACAGAAAGGATGAATGAATGATAGAAAGAAAAAAAGACATGATGAGGCCTAACCTAAAATCTTAGAGGTAAAAGAAGGTTTGGGGGGAGTCAGAAACAATGGCTGCCCACCCTGAAACGGAGCTGAAGTGGTCTGAGATTGCGGGGCAAGAGCACCCAAGGGGGAAACAGAGGGGCATCTGGACGCATCAGCGGCACTGAGGAAAAGGCCTACACAGTGTGCCTTTCTGATTAATGTCCCTGAGTCATTTTTTTGTTCTTTTTAGACCCCCCCCCTTTTTTCCTTCTTTATCTTTTTAGATAGATGGGTTTGTGAAAGGATGCATGAGTACAGAGAGACTTAGGGTTATGGGGTATGGTGTGTGTGTGTGTGTTGTGAGTGTGTTAGGGGAGGAGGAAAAGTGGATGAAGTGAGGTTAATTGGTGAGGTTTAGATGTAACAGATGCTAAGTGGCAAGGCCATGAAAGAAATATCACAGGGGAAGTTTTTTCCATGATGAAAGGACTCACTTGGAGAAATTATATAATTGTGTTAAAACATCCTTTTTCTTCCACCGCCAGAGAGGCCATACTGTAGCTAAGTACTGAGGAGACGGCAACTATAGCAACTATGATATAGAATCATCATGTGCTGTCAATATATGATGAGGCTAACTTTCACTCCCATAATTTAAGCAGTGCTTCTTCTGTTGTTTGGAAAGATTTTCATGGTGTAAACAAAATGTTTTGGGAGAAAATGTTCCACGTCTGCTTTGAGTTGTTGGTTTTGTCTCCCTGTCGGACTCAGTGTTGTAAACCATCTCTGAGCTGCCCCGAGGGCTTTATGCAGCCGTAGCCCACAACCATGTCCCCACAACATTCTGCACATGCATGGAATCGCCTCGTACCCCACCAATCGCTCGTATGGCTCTCGAAAAAGCCACTAATCTGACCCAGATTCATCTGGCTGTATGAAGGAGAATAATACGCATTCAGTGAAGAAGGACTGGACTGGACAGTGAGTCCCTCTGTCCAGCCCACTTGTTCTCCTCAATACTCCATCCGTGTTTCATGTCTCGCTTTATTTTTTCCCATGTCTTATTGTTGCTCTTGTCCCTGTGTTTCTCTGTGTTTTGAGTTGTTCTTTCTTTTTGGTGGGGTGGGGGTGGGGGGAGAGAGAGAAGGGCAGTACTAAGGAAGTTTTTCCTGGGCATTTGTATGCCCTGAGGAAATGGGTGACTTGTATGTGTGTGAATGTGTTTGACTGTGTAGAAGTATGTGCATGTATACGTGTGCATGTGTATACCCATGTTTGTGTGGTGTGTGTGTGTGTGTGTGATAGAGAGAGAGAACTGACAGCTAGGAGAGGGGGATGAGAGTTGCAGGGAGAGGAGGAAGAGGAAGTGAGCTCCGTGTCTGTGACTGTTTGTCTTCCCCTGCGGTCCAGCCTAGCCTCTGTCACAAGCCATTGTCGTGAGCCCAGATTGATGACGAGCAGGAGCAGGAAGTCTGGGAAGGGACGTGAGGGTGTGGAGGGGTGTGTACTGGCAGGTAGTTGCTGATATGGCCTCCCATCCTAGTCTCTTAAACATTTTTCATAGTGACAGACCTGCCTTTCAATCTCCACACTGCTTAATAGACTTGTTTTAGTATTTATCTGATCACAGTGTCCTTTAAAATAAAAAGGTAAAAGGTTTGTAATCACTGAAACACAAGGCTAGAATGGTTGTGCTATGTAAGCTAAGTAAGAAGTTTCATAATGCTGATTTATAATGATTCATCACTTAAAGGAGATATAGAATGAAAAACATTTATGCCTAAACTTTGATTAATTAATAAAGGTTGTGCATGACCAAAGGTATGGTTGTATGAGGTATGGTTGCCCTCCTTCATATGGTAATAACCAAACCATTGGCGAATTACAACAAAAAGTGATGTCAGATATCACAAAGCCATTGTAGTTCAATTGTGGTTTTCAAAGAGGACGCCATTTATTTGACAATTTCAGTGAACACCCTAAATATAAGGTTATAATAAGATGTGTTAAACTTCCTTTAGTTTATTTAAACTATTTTAACATAAGATAACAAGGTACAAAACTCTTACTTGTACTCTCTAAACTACCTAATCCATTCATCCATCCATGTCATTATGTCCAAGAATAAATGCACCACAAGTCATCTGTTATGATGTCATTTACAGCAATCAATACATGATGTCATTGTAAATGACTTGCCATAGATGTTTTCGTTGCCTGTGCAGAGACAGTATCCACAGCCAATTAGAAATTCCTCCCACTCTTTTTGACACTCATTTAGACTTAAAGCATCTGGATGAAATCATGAAACCTCCTAATAAAGCTGATATGATTAAAACCGTCCTTTCAAGTGGAACCTCCAAGCTGAGCTGGAACACCACATTTTTCCATTTTTATGAGAGCCACTGTGTATTATGATTTATAAGTATCAAGATAGATTTTTTTCCATGTCACAGCAATGGCAACAGCCTTGGTTTTTCACCTGCTCTACAAATTAACTATCTGTCTGTCCTCTCTCTCTCTCTTGTGAGTCATCTGGTCTTTTCTTGTCTTCCGGCTCCTAGAGAATGTTTTGGAAGTCGGGCGAACAATTTGTGATCTTCGAGAGGTAGGCCTATGGCAACACTCCTCCTCTTCCTCACTCCACTTCATTGCCAGATCTAAAGCTTTTCTCTCTTAATTCAATTCAATGTGCTTTTCTTGGCATAGACAACTTTTCTTGGTCTCCTACTTTCCATCTTTCTCTCTCTCTCCCTCTCTTTCTCCAAGACTCTCTCATTCCGTAAGTGTTTGTTGCTGTAAGTGTCTGTCGTTCACTCTCTCTCTCTTTCTCTCAGTGCTGTTCTCCACGTCTCTTTCCTGCGTTTTTAGTGGCGCTCCTGATTTGCAGCTCCTGGATGTTCTCCATCTCTCTGCTTTTGGCTGTGGAGGCTCTGAGGGAACAGCCTGTGTAGGCTGAGAGAGGTCAGTCTTGGGTGAGTGATATCACTGCTCTGCACCATTGCTGCCTCTCGCTCTCTCTCTCTGCCTGACACTTCCTCTCCTCACCCTTTCTCTCTCTCCATCTTTCTATCACTATACTCCCCCTTATTCCTTTTTTCCCCTCGGTGCTTTTCTCTAACCTTTCCTCTCCCTCCTTCTTTTCATTTCTTGCCATCTTTGTCTCTCTTTCACCACCCCCTACCTCCTTATCCCTGCCTCTTTTACTTTCTCTCTTTTTCTACATGCCTTTATCACCTCTACCTTTCAATCAATATCTCTCTCTTACCCCTCTCTTACTTTCTCATTCTCTACCTTGCTCTGTCTCTGGGATTGGTCACAATTTGCACAAATAGGAGGTGGCTCAAGAGTTTGTCTGTGAAGAGGGTTTGTTTTGTGTGATAATAATTTGTTGCCGATAAAGCTATTTCTTGACTGCACATTGTTCACTTCTATCCAGTGTTGATTCCTCAAAAAACTTCACTGAATATAATTTAAATCTCTGGACTCCAATGAGAGGTGATGCATGGGACACAATAGTTAAATATATACATAATACCCAAATGTACAGTATTTATGTGCGGGGGTCAAGCATTTGTGTGTGTGTGGCTGTGTGTGTGTGTATGTGTGTTTTGGCCTTTTGTGTTGACACAGCGGTGATTTAAAGAGCAAAACCCCGTAAGTGAATGAATGAGTGAGTGTGTGTGTACGTGTGAAGGGGATCCTGTGGAGCTGGTTTGTGTACACAGATGCAGATCGGGGGGAGAGAGAGACTGGCCGATGTGTTAGTGTGGGGGGCAATTGAGGGGATCGTCTTCCCCCCACTGCCCCTCCCCGGGCCCCAGCCAGGGGCCTCCAGGGGTCTCTTGGTTCCTTAGGAAAAACATCTCGGCCCCCGTCACCTCTGAACCCGGCGCTGGGCTGTTTACCTTGGCAGGCCCGCCTGACAGCTTTACTGATGTTACATACAGGCACGCTGGGACTGAGAGAGAGTGAGGGAGCAAGGGAGAGAAGAGGAGAGAGGGAAAGGAGAAGGAGGAGGGGGGAGGGCGTCATACAAGGAAGGAGGGAGGTGGGGGAGGCAGAGAGAAAAGAGTTTACACTGACAACCCATTTGGAACAACTTTGGGGAAAAAAAAGTCATATTTGGTTGAGAGAAAGATGGTGATAAGAGACATATAGAGGATGTGGGCTGGGTTGGTGTGTTCACCACACTTTTTCTTAATGTGTGCTGGTTATCCGTATATCCATGCCAGGGTGGCTGAGGGTTTGGGAATGGTTTGAGAAAGCTGGCTTTGAATAATGCTCTTTCTATGTTTTAATAAAAAAAGGCCACTAACTGTATGGGAGGCAAAGTGGAGCTGCCTCGAGCCAGGCTTTCTTCTTTTACATAACAGGAAAATGATTAATGTTTAACGAAGACATGCAAAGTTTAAATGGCAATGACTCTAGCAATGAAAGTTCCTCAAAATGAGTGAGAACGTTTGTAAAAAAAAGCTTCCTTTATCAAGGAACAAATAAATGATGTTCTGGACCTGATGTTTCTTATGTTGAATGACACTGTCCCACCCTGTGTACAAAAATCTGGCTGGCTCCCTCCGAATTGTCTGGCTGTCTGTGTGTTTCCTTACACTAAAGGCAGCTGTTCTGAACAGTGTGTGTGTATCTGTGTATGTGTGTGTGGTGTGTCAGTGGGGATGGTGATACTGGAGGTGGGGGATTGCTGGTGGTGGTAGTGGGGTTGCTGTGTTTTCCCTCTCTTGAGTTGTGAGGCTTGTTTGTCTGTTCCAAGCAGCTGAACAACCTGTAATAATACAAACAGGTCTTTGAAAAGCAGCGTGGTGTTGTGCGGCCCCGGATCAGGTTTCACTCCGGCCAGGCCTTGCTGGGTCTGCTGAGGGGGCTGGTCATCCATCATGGCCAGTTCACAGCCCTTGATGTGATTACGGCCTCATTGCCACCATGATTGATCAGAAGCACTGTTTTGTTTGTCTGGTGGTTCACTGTTTGCTTATCCTATCAGTTGGGTGAGATAACTCATTCCAGAGATGTGGTGGCAATTTGTATTCAATGTAACAGATAATTGAGTTCCAGAGCGTAATCCCGAAGAAGGGCCACTATTTATGCAATTCCTGTCAGTTTCTAACAGTTATGCTAGTTTTCATTTCCATCAAGGCACATTAAACCCCATTAAATATTTGCCATCATGGGGTTTGGCGCTGTCAAAGCACTTCCTCTATCTTGATTTATGACATAGTGACGCATTACTTAAAGCAGGCAGGTAGAGACAGAGAGAGAGAGAGAGAGAAAGAGAGAGAGAGAGAGAGTCCTGTAGCTTGATCCAGGCTTTTAGATCCAATTGGTTTTCCTTCAAAAAACATCCTTATGCCAAATATATATATATATATATATATATATATATATATATATATATATATTCAGCTGTCAATATGATATTCATTGTTCTAATGTCATTATGATATTCATTCATTATTATGAAAAGTCAGGGCAAGGTCCAGTGTCTCCCAGTTATCTCGGATCGGATGGGCGTGGGGGTTGGATTTAATCTTTGAGCTTCCCTTTGTTTCATAAAAGGAGGCTGGAAGTCCACCTGTGCGGCTGCGTGCCTGCCCGCCCTCCCGTCCGTCTGTCCGCCCATCCATCAGATGATTGGCAGGGATCCGGAGCAGGTCGGAGTGGGCAGAGACTGATATCTTCTTTAGCCTGCCACACAGGTTACGCAGAGTTGAACATCTGGCGCCAGAGCAGAGAGATAGAGTTACCCAACCTCAGGGAGTTAGAGAGAGAGAGAGAGAGGTTGAGAGAGAGAGAGAGAGGTTGAGAGAGAGGTTGAGAGAGAGAGAGAGAGAGTGAAAGTGAGAAAAAGAAGGTGAATAAGAGAGGGGGAGCTGGAAATAGAATTGAAGAGAGAAAGAGAGAGATGAGGAGAGAGAGAAAGAGAGGGAAAATCCTTAGTGCTTTAGTGCTGTCAGTCTCCTCTTTTTCACCTTTGACCTTCCTGTCCTCCACTCATCCCTACCCTGGACACTAACTGTGAGAGGAATGCCACTCCTCCTCATCCTCCACCTCCTCCTCTACGCTCCCTCTCTTTCTCCCGCTGAGCGTCCCGCATCAAAGCCCTCCCCAAAAACCCCTGGCGCTCCGACCAGCCAGGGGTCACCTGTTTGTGTGGGTCCACACGCGGTGCCTGAGTTCAGCCGAGCACTGAACCACATCCGTGCATCCAGGCAGCATAAATACTGAGTTCCTCAGTGACTAGAACTGGAACATGTTTCAACTTTTGTTTTTCTTTCTACCATCCGCTCAAAAACACACTTTCAAACTGGAGGAGGGATGCGAAGACAGGCCGAGGGAACAGTGGGAGGGAACAAGGTAACGAGAGAGAACAAGGAGAGAGAAAGAGAGAGAGAGAGAGAGAAAGGGAGGGAAGGAACGAAAGAGTAACTCCATGTAAATCATCCTCATCTGTGTGTGGCAGCTCCTTTTTCTGCATGGTTCCATCTCCTACTGTGCCCCTTGCTTGCATAAGATTTGTTTTTCCACTGGCCTTTAAATAAAGTCAATGTTCTTCTCCGGATGTTTCTAAACACATTTTAATGGCGTATATGCAGTAGTGCAAAGCTTCTGCAATTCAGCCACTAACAGTAATACTGCAGTGTACTTCAGAGGGAAGACACAATGCCACAACTAATATTACTTTTATGGTTGTCAAGATGCCATAGTGGGCAACATTTGCCTCGAAAGCTGGGTCAAAACTGCTTACAAAATGAATGAAAATCCAAAAACACAAAACAATGATTTAGTAGAATCTTACAAAATAAATGTCAGTAAATGTTTTATAGCAATTAAATGACCTTTGACCTGCAATACCATCAGCATATAACTAGCTATGCTGGCTGTTTCCTCAGCCTCTAAACCTCATCACTCATTGGCTGTAGCATGTATTAGATTTCTGAAATTACACCACAAGCTGCACAGGACGGTCAATTATACCCCCTTAAACAGGGCATAAACATGAACGTTTGTCATGACACCGCATCCATGTTTTGTGAATATTATCGTTAGTGTTCCATCCTCCAGAACTCCCTTTGCTACGTTACACAAATCAGCACTCTAAGCGTGGCGAGCTACAGTATACTGATGCAGTGTGCTGCATTGCTGCATCTCTGTGTAGCGGTACTATGCATACATACTGTACTATGCCGCATACTATGCTATATTTCACCATCCTATCCTCTATCATTTGCTGTTCTTGTATCCCTCTGTGCTGTGCTGTGATTCACAGTGGAGCCGGGGTGATGAAGTGTGTCAGAGTGACAGAGTGCCAGGCCCTCCCAGTCACTGGCCCTCTGTCTCTCCCCGGCCACCTGTGCTGTTTGTTTAGTGTTTGTCAAGTTTATGATAGCCATGGCTAATGTGGAATAATAACATGTGTTTTCAACATTAGCATGGGAGGGCAGAGACCCAGGAGCAAGAGGAGGAAGAGCGAGGGTGGAAGAGAGAGAGATTGATAGAGAGTGGGAGATTGATAGACAAAAAAAGAAAGAAAGAGAAAGAGATATAGAGAATGCCCTGTTAATTACTCCCTTTGTCAGAACAAAGAGTTAAAAACACATAAAAAACTTGAGAGAACGAAAGACTTTTGACCTTCACAGTTCAGTTATTGAATAACTATTGGATCCACAACACCAAAAAATAGATATAGATAGAAAGATAGACAGATAGATAAACAGACAGACAGATAGATAACGGGAGAGTGTGTTTGACACATTTAGTGACTGTGCGGACAAGACCGAGAGCTTCTTGTCCTGTTTTTAGAGCCCTCTTATTCTTCCTCCTCCTCTTCCAGTCTCCTCTTTCCAGAGACATGCTGAGCACAGACCCCCAGCGCCAAGACGCCAACTGGACTGGAAGTGACAGATGAGAGCTGGAAGGGAGGAGAGGAGAGGAGAGGGAGAAGGAGGGAGGAGAGGAGGAGGGAGGGAAGAAAGGGAGGGGTGGGATAAAGCAGGGGTGGCAGAATGAAGGAGAGGGAAATAACTTCGCGAGGAACAAGGGAGGAGAGCGGAGGGAGTGCAAGGGCATTCCGAGGCCACCCTAACCCCCCCATCCTCCCATCAGGCCTAGAGAGAGAGAGTAGGAGAGAGGGAGGGAGAGAGAGAGAAGGAAAAAGGAAGAAAAAAAAAAGAAAAAGAAAAAAATCTGAAAGGAAAGAAAGGGTGAAATGACAAATTTGATAAAGCCCTACTGAATAGCCGGGGCCAGATTGCGAGCAGTGCCTATCTGGACAGAGCAAACATCTGCAAAAGCCATTAAGAGAGGTCGGCGCGGAGAGGAGCGGAGAAGAGCGGTGTGGTTTGGTGGTGTGGTGTGGTGTGTCCGCCACCCGCGTGTTTTCTCTGCCTGGCTGGCTTCGGACCCCGCCGCGGCAAAGCTGGGCTCGGGTTTCGCCCGTGTGCGGTGGGGGGCCGACTCCGGCTGACGCATGATGATTTAGTCAGGTGTGAGCGTGCACTTTCCAATTTGGGGGGATATAAATTAGAAGTGATTTTTTATGAGGGCTCCGTCCCGGGCCCTCTCCCTCTCGGCCGCACTCCTGCTGCGCGCTGTCAGCCCAGCTGATGTGTTTATAAAGAGCACTGCTGAGGGAGCAGTGGGGCCCAGCGCGGGACCCCGACACAGAGCCCACAGCGCATGTGCCACTGGACACACACACACACACACACACACACAAACAAAAAAATAAACATAAATACAAAAAAAACATAAATACAAAAAATATACAGACAACAGACTCAAATAACAACTCTTACATACCCAATGATGCATGGTTATGGATACAGACAGGTGTGTATGCAAGCACAGTTGAGCTAAAAGATGCCAACAGAGGTACACACACTCTCTTTAAGAAGGTAATGTGCAAACATCTATTGGTGCATTTCCGCAGACCACCAAAGAGCGCAGGTCTGTGCGCTCTAAGTGCTCTACTCTGATCACACATGCGCAGGAACCGACACCCTGCCTCACCCCCACCGCGCCTGCGGCCCCTCCTCGTGTGCGGCTCAGAACGTGGGAGTCCTCCTCTTCCCTCCCTCCCTTCCTCCCTCCACCCCACTCTCTCTATCTCTCTCTTTCTTTTTCTCTCTCTCTATGCTCAGGATGCTGCAGCATATGTGCCTGAGCAAGGAAATGGAGCCGTGTTGTTCCTACAGACACCGGGAGTGTAACGCGATCGTTTCTCAGCGAATCGCAGGAAGAGAAGTTCCCTTCGTACCCCTCTCCCCCCAACATACACACACACAGACACACATACATACACCACTGAGCCACCTTCCTCCATCTTTTCCCTCCCCCCCCACCACACGCCCACCCCCCACCCCCCTGTGCCGCTTCTAGACTAATATTTTGCCAGTGGCGGGAGCGGGGACTTTGGTGTGGCGGAGGAAGAGCCCTGGCTGGGCTCAACGGGGGTCCGTGAGCAGGAAACCTAAACCCTCCATGACCCCTGACCCCGCTCTCATTCCCGTGCTGGCTACTGCTCCTACATCTGGAACTAAAGAGAGAGAGAGAGAGAGAGATAAAGTGTGTGAGAGCGAAGGGGAGAGAGAGAGAGAGAGAGAGAGAGAAGAGAATGGAAGACAGAGATGGAAGGAAGAAAGAGAAAAGAGAGGGATAAAAAAAGAGAGAGAGGGTTAGAGAAAAAGAAATAGAGAGAAAGTCTGAGAGAGAGAGAGCGAGGGTTACAGAAAAAGAAAGATGATGAGGTTGTGATGGTAGCTCCATTCCGGGTGCCATGGCGACCTACCACAGCCATGCTATTTTATGAAAAAAGAGTCCAGTCCTGAGAAACACAGAAAAGCAGTGCTCACCGCTGCCCCTCTCCTATCCACTGACCGCACACTATCATAACAAGCACAACCTAGAGAGAGCGGGGACCTGAACTTTCACCGCTATTCAGCCAAACGCTTTCCGGCCACCCGACCCCACGCTTGTGGCTTTTGAAGTGGCGTTCCATTAGGTAGGCCTGCTTACTTTGTCCTCTACCGCACGATCAGCAGGGATCAATTGGCCAGCGCACCTTTTGAGGAAGGCTCTTGACCTGGGTAACTACAGTATGTACCCAGCTGTCCAAATAGATAGTATGTCAAGCGGCCCTTTTTTGTCTATATGATTATATACTGTAGAAAAAAAAAATAAAAAGTTAATAAAAAATATAAATAAATAAATAAATAAATAAAATACATATAGGCTATATTTATATGGCTCTTATAAGGCATGATGGCTAACATTTAATACTGAAAGGAGAGACTGGTCAGCTTCTCAGAGGGCCGGGCCCATGGCTAGTAGTAGGGCTAGGGCTTTTTTTTTACGGGAAGGGTCAAAGTCTCGCACCTTTATGAGTTGTTACGACATGAGAGGGAGCACAGAGGGTGGTGGCGGAGGTGGTGCAGGGTGGAGGGCTGGGAGAGTAGGGACAGAGGGAGGAAGTCATGGTGTAGCTTTCCCCCAAACTGCTGCGCCCCTCAGGGGGTGAATGGGGGGGGGGGGGGGGGGGAGGGGTCAGGGTCAAAGTGTTCTGGGTGGTCAGCAGGAGTGTGAGCGAATGTGTGTGCATGTTATTGTGTGCGTGTGTGCATGTGTGTGGGTTTGTGTGTACTGTGTGTGTGTGTTCGTGCAGGGTGTGTGTGTGTGTGTGTGTGTGTGTGTGTGTGTGTGTACGAGTAGTAACAATGATGAGCGTCCAGCCTGACTGGGATCTGTGCGCGCTAATCTCACATTACCCCTCCCGTCTGGCCTTATCTCATTTTCAATCAACTAATGTTTCATGGGTCCACTGATTTTCATACTCCCTGTTCAGTGTATTTGTTAATATGGCTTACATTTTATTTAAGCTCCCTTTTTAGGAGCTCCCGGGAGGCCAGTGATTGTAGACTCCGAGAGACGTGGGGCCGGGTGGTGGTGGTGGTGGGGGGGGGACGTGTTTCCGCACGTCTTAAAATACCACAGTGACCTCTTGCGAGAATGTCACTGCCTGCCACAAAGGCCACAGCTGCATGAGTTTTGAAATAGAGAGATAGTGTGGAGACTCAGGTGGATAAGAGATGACAATAGTTGTAGAAATGGGGAAGGAGAAGAGAGCGTGGAGCTCTCGCTCTCCCTCACACACACACACACAGACA
>JAGFZM010000205.1:1202743-1214363 GCA_017657215.1 Limnothrissa miodon
GAGTTTGTTTGTTTTATATGACCATGCACTTAAGGTGAGCTGTGGTGTTTCTCTGTCAGACAGAAAAAGAGGGAGAGATAGACAGGCAGATAGACAAATAGACAGATAGATAGAGAGGAAGAGATAGATAGATAAAGAGAGAGAGAGGGAGAGAGATTATACAAATCCAAGTGCGGCATCTGACTGTAGTGTGGTATGCTACCTTTGGCAATAATGCTGCCAATAAGTCATGCCAATACAGCTTCATTAAACTGAAATGAATTGAATGTCTGTGAGAGAAGGGGACAGAGATACAGACAGAGAGAGAGAGAGAGAGAGGAAAAGAGAGAGAGTGAGAGATATATAAAAAATGAAAGAGAAAAAAAAAGAAACCGAGGTACAAGGAGACCGAGAAATAAAAAAGAGAATAAAATAAAGAGACAGAGAGAAAATGTAAAAGAGACATTAAAAAGAATCAGAAAAAACAACAAACAGTCATTGACTGTAGCCAGCTTAGTGTACTGAGTGACATGTTGTTTCCGTTTTGGGTCCCCGGCCCTGCCGCGTCCCCCAGGCCTGGCTGATTAGGTGTCCAGCCCCAGAGGCACTTTGCTGGGGGACAAAAACCATCCACTCCCCTTTGGTAAGCCACTGGGGCCGCGCTGGCCTGATGTGTTTACCTACCGCAGCCGCCCAGGCTAAACAGGAAAGGACAGGAGACCGTCACAGGGGACGTGGCTGTCAGGGGTGCAGACAGACAAACACACACACACACACACACAAAAGAGATACACAGAGAGAGAAAGACACAAGCAGACAAAAACACAGACCTCGCTTTCTCTCTCTCCCTCAAACACTCACACACACACACATATGCACAGTCACACACATAGACTGTCTCTGTTGCCTGGTGGTCCACAGGTTAGATGGATAGACAAGTAGACAGCTATCCGTGGCCTTTGGCACAGCTGTCTCCGGGTCTGTCTGTGTGTGTGTGTGTGTGTGTGTGTGTGTGCTTATGCATGCTTGTGTATATTCTGATGAATTCTGTGTGTGTGGGGGTGTGTTTGTATGTGTGTGTCTGTGTGATTGACTCTATGTATATCTCTGTGTGTGCGCATGCTAATTTATGTGCATGAGCGACTGTGTTCCTGATGAAAAAAGAAAAGTGTGTGTGTGTGTATGTGTGTGTGTGTGTGTGTCTCAGATAGAGCCCGTGCTTGCTTCATTCACTTGCTACATTCACATGTGGGCATTACCTGCCATGTGTTTGCCCATGATGAGGCAATCCCCATAACCACTGACCGTCACAAAGACTCTCTCCCATCAGTAGGCCTATGGCTTCTCTGGCCAAACGCAGACACAGTCCCGTCCACGGTCTTTATTTAAACTGCAGACGGGGAAAAATAAATACTTCTGGAGAGAAAGGGAGCAAGAGGTTCGGGAAACGGAGGAAAATGTGCCGCTTTGAGACAGATGAATCATCCGCCTTTTCGAGAGAGCTGAACGTGGCCTTTGTAAGGGAGGAGGTCTAACCTGTGTTTGTGTATTGTAGCAAAAAAACACAGTCTGTACCAGTGCGGGGCCCTGAAGCGGCGTGGCACACAAGAAATCCTATCCGCCGCTCGGATGATGTCAGATTAGCAATGTGCAACTGGGCCGCGGCCGCGCGTGTGTTTGTTCTGTACGTGTGTGTACACTTACCGTACGCAGGATGTCTGGCATCGCTTTTGTGGAGCGAGTGGGGTAAACAGAGGAAGAAGGGGGGGTACTGGAAATGTGATGAGAAGCAAGACTCAAGACTGTGTGTGTGTGTGTGTGTGTGTGTGTGGCTCTATGTGTGTGTTTGGGTGTGTGTATGTGTGTTTGCGGGAAACCGTGTGACTCAGGAGTGTGTGTAGGTGCGCGTAATGACATCAATGGGTGCGATTTGAGGGGGTCACTGTGGCTCGCAAAAAGACAGAGCTGGAGTTTGTCACTGCCATGCCAGTCAGGCAAGCCTTTCTATTCTCTCTCTCTCTCTGTCTCTCTCTCTCTCTCTCTGTCTGTCTTCGTCTCTCACCATTACTTTCTCTCTCAGCCCTCTCTCGCTGTGGTCCAGCGCTCTGGCTTGGCATCTGTCAAGGCAAGCGCCTGCTTTGTGTGGACCCAGTCTGAGGAAGCTGACAGAAAGAGAGTGAAAGAGAGAAGCGAGAGGTAGGGAAAGAGCAAGAGAGGGAAAAGAGGGAGGGATGAAAAGAAGGAAGGAAGGAGAGAGAGGTTTAGAGGGAGGCAGCAAGAGAGAGAGAAAGAGGGAGAAAGGGAGGGATGGAGGGAGGGATTGAGGGAGGGAAGGAGAGAGGGAGAGGAAGTAGGCATGGACGGGATAAAGTGCTCAGTGTACTTTTTGGGTCACTGGTGGTTTGGGGAACCATGGCGTTTTTTTCTTCTCAGGCTCGTGCCTGCTGTTCTGCCTGAGAGAGTGCAAACTCATGGATATTATCAAGGTGGCCATTTTCCTTTTCACACACACACACACACACACACACACACTCACTCACTCACTCACAGAGAGAGGGGGGGGGGGGGGGGAGAGAGAGAGAAACAACCAACAAAGATCTGCAATCGGCAACTCTGGCCTGGTGGATTGCTCTGCACTCGACCTGTGAAACGCAGCCAGTTGGCATGTGTGCCAGCCGCGAGTGAGCGAGCACTGGTCAGGATGAGGAGAGGGAGTGCGGAAATGCCCAGCTGTTCCACTCTCCCCCTGGAGTAATCACATGTATTAAAACCAGACGCTACTGTGATGAGTGGCTCTGGCTTTTTCATGCATATTATTTTATTCTCTTCCGTCAAGTACACCCCCCCCCCCCCCCCTCCCACAACCACACACACATGCGCACACACACACACACACACACAACCCAACATGCACAGTTGACTGCAATGGAAAGGACCTGTTTGTGCACTCATGCACCTCCGTTATTCCTGTCTATTTTCAGCAAACACTCGCAAATGTAACCAAAGTCAGACTTTCTTTATTTTTTTATTTTTTTATGTTTTGGAAGCGAGAAGTTGGAAAATGTTTATAGTCCCACAGGACTGGGTTTACTTTGCTCAGGATAAACTTTGGGAGGTGAAACCTACCACTAGCACCCCGTGCTCACCACTCCTCTCCCAAACCACTGCCGTTCTGCTACCCCCCCCCCCCCCCCCCCCCCCACCTTGACTGTGTCTATTCAGGTCTCCTGTTGGTGGTTCTCAGGAGGGCGAGGAAGGGGAGGGGTAAAGGGACCACCGGCGCAGGCAAGCCTGGCTCAGTGGTCGACTCAGTAGCACACACAGACTCACCCAGAGACAAACACACACACTCAGGTACAGTAGAATACAGTGTGGGAGGGTGGGGGGGTGCTACAAGAGAGCTTTTTTTGATCCTTCTCCATTGCCATCTCCATCTCACTCACTCACTCACTCGCTCACTGCAGTACCTTTTCTTTCTGCCCATCTCTCTCTTTCTTTCTCTTTCCATTCACCCTGTACGGACCAGACACAAAGGCCTCCCTGCGCCCAACAAAAGGGGCCACGGTCCTCTCAGGGCCAAGCATCAGGCTGCGGACGAGAGGGTGCAGTTTCACCCTCCTTGGAGGTCCCTCCCTCCTCCTCCTCCTTCTTCAAACCATACCCAGCCACACACACACAAACACATACACACTCACACACGCATACACACACCACACTCCGTTGGCTGCCTCTTGGAGCTGTTCCCCTCGTCCTCAACCCCCCCCCCCCCCCCCCTCCACCCCCCCCCCCCCCCCCCCACAATGGAAGCCTCGTATTCAGCTGCACACCTAATGAACACTCCTGCCCCCTTTCAGGTCCACAATGGAGCCCTCCACGGCCATTCAGCCACCACACAATGGGGTACATCGCTCCAATTAATCCCTGGAGACAATGGCTGTGGCAGGGAACTCTTTTGGCGGAGGACAGGGGGGAAACTCAGGGGTGGTGGTGAAGTGCTTAGTGAAGAGTTTGTGTGTGTGTGTGTGTGTGCGTGTGTGTGTGTGTGTGTGTGTGCATGTGTGGTGGTGGAGGGACGGAGGCGATGCTCTGTGCAAGATGCAAGGGGGTCACAGTGGTAATGAACGGGCCCAACCTGGTGAGTCTTTGCAGAAGTCCGGTGAAGTGGCGGCGCTTCAGATGTGCTATTAGGATCAGTAAGAAGCAATTACATGTCCATGGCCCCCTCTTCAGGAGCCCTCCCTTTACCCCTTCCTAGCCTATAGACTTCTCTACCCCCACCCACCCCCACCACTTTTGGCTCGCTCGGTGGCCACCAGGCCGCCCTGCCCTGAACTCCACAGGGGGCTAGGAAACCAGGGGTGGCCCTGCACATGCCTGCACTCCTTTAGACAGTTAAGCGTGCGTACACACACACACACACACACACTTATTCACTAACTTTCTCTTTTTCTCTCTCTTGCTCTCTTTCTTACACACATGCACACATGCATACACACACACTCATTCATTCATCCACACACACACACACACACACACACACAGGACAGGTGTCCATAACATTTTCCATAGTCAGCCTAATCCCATTACAAACCTCCCCCACCTACAACCGCTTGCCCTTCCTGGGCAGCCACAAAATAATATACATAAAAAATTATTCAAATTCATGTGTGTGTGTGTGTGTGTGTGAGAGAGAGAGAGAGATAGGGACAGAGAGATTGAGTGTGAGTGTGTGTGTTAGACAGAAAGTCAGACAGAGTGAAAGAGCACTGTACTTAAATACTTACAGTAGTCGCTGGACTGTGGGAGTGTGTCCGGTCAATCTCCTGCGGTCTCCAGCGCCACGCTCGCTATTTTTTCCAGGGGGGTGCGTGAGCCTTCCCTTTGTCTCGATCGCTGTGGTGGAGGTGTGTAATTGAATCTGGCAGGGCCCTGGACAGAGAGCCAGGGTTTCCCACTGGGGCTCTGGGCGGCCTCGGCCTGCCGCACAGGAAGACACGTGTCAAACACGCAGACTAGGGAAGTCTTACTGGTCAGGCCACACAGGAGCTGCAGCAGAGGAGAGAGAGTGAGAGAAAGAGAGAGAGAGAGAGAGAGAGAGAGAGAGAGAGCACAACAGACAGATAGATAGATGGAATCAGAAAGGGAGAGAAGATGATTAGATAGCAAGATATAGGGGAAGATAGAAAGAGTGAAGAAGGGGAGGTAGGGAGAAGATGGGATCATGTGAGAGGATATACAGAAACAGAAATGGAGATGAAAGAGAAAGTTAAAGAATAAAAGGGGGATAAAAAAGAGAGGAGGGGAGTGAGAAAGATTAGAAAAGAGGGAGTTAGTTTAGAGCCAGCGAAACAAAGATTAAGTTTGTGATAGAGGATAAAAAAGGATGGCGAGACACTATGCAACAACACGGTATCATTCAAATTGAAAACAAAGGCCTGTTTCAAAAGGGCGCATCCCGAATGCTAATCTGCTTTCGGGAGACATTTCCGATTCGCTCTGTTTTCACGGGGCAGAAATAACACTTGTGTAAAGAGTCTTCTGTCTGGCTCCGGCGCTGATGTATCTTTAATTATTGACACTGAAGCACCGCATAGACCGCCGCCATCAGAGACGTGACATTTCACAGCACTGAGGCGCCCCGGAATGCCAACAAAGCCCCTCACAATAACACTGTGCTGCAAGGAGCTGCAGTAGGGGTTTCATGGAAAGCCTAATGAAGATGTCTATGTGGAAGGTGTGTGTGTGTGTGTGCGCGCGCGAGTGAGTGAAAGTTCAGCTCTAGAGAAGGGGCTGGTCCTCTGTCCGTTGCTGCACAGGGATAAATCCCTGGCTGCCCCAGGGAGCACAGCATGGTCAGGGAGCAGCAAATCCCCATAAATCCCTCACTACAGCCTGACAGCTGGGAGATAGGGACAGCTACCGTATGTCTGTTTGTGTGTGTGTGTGTGTGTGCATGCATGCCACAGTGGGAAAGAGTGTCCTGTATGTATATAATTATGTGTGTGTGTGTGTGTGTGTGTGAGGGGGGGGGAGGGTGCAAGGGAAATAGTGTCATTAAATAACACCATGATGTGGTGAACGTATTGACGTCTATTGATATCCAGAAATACGCAGGGCATCAGCAGATCATTTGCAGGTGGAAGAATAAAAGTATAGGTCAGGACAATAATTACTCTCACAAAAAATGCGGTGTTAAAACAGTTGTTATTAAGTCCTTACATGACAAGAATACAAAAATTCTGGAGGAGAAACTTTTACAGAAGAAACTTGAAACCAATGGATCTCACTGGGCTTATTCTTGTGTCTGACAAAAGCCCATTTTCAAATATGCTGTCAGACCAAAGAGATTTGCAGTAGTTCACCATAATGACACCAAAATATTCCATGAATTTATAAAATAACTCCTTCTTTAAAATAACTTTAAACGTTTTCGAACAGCATGTTTGATATGCACCATTCCATACAAAGGAAACACAGAAAACACTGCCTGACCCTTTCCTAGACTGTGTAGTATAGATCATGTTGGTTTATAGGCCATGTAGCCCTATTTACTCAATGTGGCACAATCACAATCTCTAACATGTTTAACATTTGTTTGTATTTAAGAGGCCTTATACTCACAAACACACCAACTAGCCAACCATTCAACATAATGTAGATCCGAGAGACCCAAACCTACTATTCTCTTCTTTCACTGGAGATTTTAGTTGATAAATTACGTTATCTGTATTTAGAAAATAATTACAAATTATTGGAATTTCTATATTCCAATTTCACCAGGTAGGAATATTGCTAGGCCAGTCCTCCAAGTTAGCATGACTGTCCAACAGTTTGCCAAGTCATTGTTTGTTTATTCAGTCAACAACTTCATAATAGTGATCCAAATGGCGACGTTAGGGTGTCTTTTCCATGTGCCAGTTAGCAGATGTTCAGGTATTTCCCCGCTCTGGTCCGCACTAATGAAAGACACAGGGAGAGTGGCCACTCTGGTGTGGGGTCTCTAAACAGCTTTGTGTTTGTCCACTGCAGAAGCCTCTTCCCATTCTCTATGGTGCTTTCTCCCGTAATAGGCCTTTGCTTTGAGCAAGGGGGGGTGGGATGGGGTCGGGAGGGGGGCTCATCTGCCCTCAATTTACTCCTGCCATGACCTTTCAACCCTGACCTGTCAGCACAGCGTTCCTTTCTTTATGGCCAAAACACCATATTGTTTTAAAATGAAAAGGGACATAAATACTTGGTCATATTCTCAAGTCTCACTCAAATGGAACCCAGAGTTGTTATAGTAAATCACAAGCAGGGAGGTGAATCTATGAGTGTGAGTGTGAGTGTGTGTGTGTGTGTGTCTATGTGGGCTATGACTGGTGGGTGATCTGTGTTTTCATATGTGTAACAAGTTTCACACTCTTTTACACACACACACACAAACACGCACACACACTTACTCATTCTCTCTTTGTCTATCGTCCTAATCTCATATCCCCTCTCTTCCTCCACAGGCCTTGGCACAAAGTGCTGCTTTCTTTCTTGCTTGCTTCTCTTGCTCGCTCTCTGTCGGATTCCTCCGCTCCGCTTCTTCCCCTGCTTCCTCTGGCTGTCAAGCTTGAGGGCTGCTCAGGGATCGAGGAGTGAGGGGGCTTAGGGGTGTATCGTGTTCTCCCTCACTCTCCCACAACAGATTTATGGGGGCTCAGTCCTTCTCTAAATATTTGCCTTTCCCCCTGTACTGAGGGAGATTGATGGTCTTTGATGTGGGGGTGGGGGGTAGGTGGCTTATAGGTAGTAGGTGGTGCTGGTGGAGGTGGGGGTGAGCCAGCGGTGGGAGGAGGGCAGGGAGGCGACCATAATACTTCCCTGGCATGGACCAAGAGGGAAGGCGTTATCGTTATCAGACTGGACACTTGAACCATAACCTCACAAATTCTCTTCTGCGCAGACCACCAGTTGGGCTCGTTAATCTGGCACTGCTCGGTGGATCGGAACCGGCCGAGGCCTCCTGTAAGGCTCTGAAACTGCACCGCGGCCTCCTGACGTGCTGATATTAGCTTTTACCACCGCTGTGTAGGTTAGCGTGTCCTTTGGAAAAGAGCATCTTGTCCAATCCGTCATATTCTGGCAACCCAATCCAGTCATCTCCAGTCATCAAATATCTTCCAGTGTTCTCCCCTATTGTCAGGGTTATTAGACTGTCCGCAGAGTGCATTGCGGTCTAAGGAGTGAGCGGGCAGGAAACTCTTCTTTAGTCACAGCTTGATGTGGTGGGATGTTGTAAACCAGAATGATTTGTCTTGTTTTTTAAGGCTGTGGCTCACACGCGCTTCACTGTTGTGCAGTCCATTAGTCGTAGTGGAAACGTGGAGGCCCCCACTTGAGGCAGCGGTGTTTGCAATGGTGGATGTTGTTTCAACCATCCAGCTCACGGGAAAGATTAGACATTCCATAAACAGTCGCCCCGTCATCGAATGTTCCTGTTGTTTCGGAAACACGCCTCGGGTGAGCGCAGAGTGCAAGGATTCCCAAGAATCTCGTTGATACACTCTGACTGATAAACATCCAGACCAAAATCAGGCTCATGCTTGTCCCGATCCACCTTCCATGCCACCTATCCCCGATTCTTCCCACCCTCACTGCCACTCCAAACAAGTCCAGTGGAGATTAAGATCTTTCTCCCCCTTACTTGCATCTCCTGACTCTTGGTCTGTCTGTTTATGCCCCCTCCGTCTCTCAATTAGGGGAATCGTTCAAACAAGTCATGCCAGACGGAGCGTGGAAGTGACTGTATTGTTTGAGTGAATGATTGCGGCGGAGAGTAAACACGAGATTCCCATCTGTACTGATGATAATGTAAACTCACCTTCCACACACACACACACACACCTATCCACACCTAACAAACACACACATCAATATCTGTTCTTGTTTTTATCATCTACAGATCTCTCCTCCAAGTGTTTTGAGTTAGATTTGAAGGAGCCTGCAAGTCATGAGGTTCTCTGCTGAGAAGACACTGCCCCCTACAACTCAGGGCTGCCTCTTCAAGTTTCAGTGTTTGTTGAAGTTTATTTAAATGCTATAATAAAAGTGTACTTTCTGAACTACTGTGTCTGCCGACTCCAGAGCACACGCAGCTTTGAGGCTGAGAAAAGATTAAGCACCCATTCTGATGACGACTATAATGGCAGAAGTCACAGGAAACCCGTAACCACTCTTCCTCACATTAAACTATTAGCTCTATTAGCGTCTTGGAGTGCTTGAGTTAGGGGTGGGGAAGTGGAAGGAAAACAAGCCCTTTCTGTGTGTGTGTGTGTGTGTGTGTGTGTGAGAAAGAAAGAGAGTGCATGTGTGTGTGTGTGAAATGAGGGGGGATCCTTAAAACAGCAGCAGCCAAAAGAGAAAGGAACTCACAGCAGTGGAGTCTCCTGTTCTCCAGAGGAATGCGATGCAGTGGCATTTACATGTTAGCTGTGTGATTTATGGCAGCAGGCTTCCCCCATTCTCTCTCTCTCTTTCTCTTTCCAACTATCTCTCTTTCTCCCTCTCCCTCCACTTCTTTTCCCTCTCCAGCTCCAAGTGCCAGTAATGCTGCCTTAAGCCCATGGAGACAGTAAGACAGTAAGACAGTCAGCCTTGGGCCTTCTCCCTTGCCCTCCCACTGCACCTGTTGTGTCTCTCTAGAACTCCCTGAGTCACTGAGGCCAGTGTTCCTTGAGGTGACCCTGCCCTGGGACTGGACAGCAGCCGGGGCGTGATGGTGTCAATCTGTTAATGCGTCCGAGGCAACTCTCACCGTCACACTGTCACAGGAGTAGCTGTTCACACAGTTTGCCATTTGATCTAGTGAAGGAGGGGGAAGTAAGTGTGGACACAAGGCCCTAATGCTTTAGAATCGGCAGCAGTGCTTGGCCTGGATTAGGACTCCAATGATGGACTCTTTTATGGAGTTATAGTTTGAAAAAAGAAACTGAGGTCCAGTCCAGAAGGGAACTTTGCCTTAGGGAAGAGGTTGGATTGTGTATCCCAGCATGCTTGGCAGGAGCTTTTCGGAATCTCCCGGCAAGGCCAGGCACTGGGGAAATGGGAGGGAGAGAGAGAGAGAGAGGGAGAGAGAGAGAGATTGAACTAGTTCTACAGAGGAAAGAAAATGCACATAGGTTTTAATACACCTATTCAGAGAAGAGTGTGTGTGTGTTTGTGTGTGTGTGTGAGTCACTCAAAGAGAGAAAGGAGAGGGAGAAATGGAAGGCTGATCCTGAGCTGGTGTAGTGGAGAGAGGCCCTGTATTCTCTCATTCAGCCGTGATACAAGTGGGTCTATGGAGAGAGCGAGGGAGCAAGAGAGGGAGGGAGCGAGGGAGGAAGAAAGGGAGGGAGGGATGGAGGAGCGGCAAGAGCAAGGTTATTCAAGTTCTGCCAGGAAACAGCGTGTGTGTCTCAAGGCCAGTAACTATTTCATGGAGACGGCACAAAAATAACATTTGTCTAAATAAAAAACACTGAGCCCCCTTTCTTTTTTTCCCCCAGTGTACTTCGTTTCTGGAGCGCAGGACAATACAGACAGGGCCACACACTCAATACACAGGTGCTCTCTCTCATACACACGGATACACAGCATTACCACAGATACACACATGTGCACACACACACACACACACACACACACACTCTGTCTCTCTCATGCAAACGCTAACACACACGCGCACACTCCAATACATTCTCTCTTCCTCTCCATCACACACACATTAATGGGCCACAAATGAAAACAAATCCTATACAGTAGTGAATGACACACTAATCTCTGTTTATCGTATCAGATTAATTCTTTCAAAATGTATTTTTTTTCTGAATTTGCAAAAAAAAAAAATAAACACCACAGACGCTGACAGAGCCTGATGCGATTTGCAGATCCCACACACTCATACTGAGGGATCGAGACGTCTAAGGTCATGGCGTTTCCTCCCAGGACCGTTCCCATGTGCAGCCTATGGCTTGAGGGTGTGGGCTGGGATGGAGCTGGTGTTAACATTCTGTTCTACACTGATTAGTCAGGAAGTGGGTTGAGGTGACAGCTTTTAGCCTGGAAGCACATTATCCAGATGATATACGCATATGTGTGTGTGTGTGTGTGTGTGTGTGTGTACACAAATGTGTAAATGTGTGTGTGCTTAACGTCATTCCAATTCAAACGCAACAAGAGCAACAGAGTAATTACTGCTGCCAAGTTGCAATGTGTGGCGGCGTTTTGATGTTCTTTTTTCTCTTTTTTCCCCTCCCCTCCCCTCCTCCCTATGCTCTAGTGTTTGTTGTGTGGATTCAGCCAGGGGTGGCTGATAAATATTGATGAGGATCCCCGGTGGCTCATCAGGGTAGGTTCTTGGGCATCACACCCACTCGCACACCCCCACCCACCTCCACCCTCCGGGCCCCTAGGCCTACTTCACCCTCCACCCAACCCACCACCTCAGACAAGCACCTCCCAACGAAGGCCCCTATCGACCAAGCTTCCATCAAGCCTCTCCAGCAGACCTCCACCCCATACCGCCCCAACCCCTTTCCAGATCTAGGCTTGTTCTCACCTACACGGACACGAACACCATCTAATTGGGGGCAATCATTCAGACAAAAAGCCTCCTGAAATCATGGCACCG
>JAGFZM010000205.1:1218029-1229939 GCA_017657215.1 Limnothrissa miodon
TGTGTGTGTGTGTGTGTGTGTGTGTGGGGGGGGGGGGGGGGTGTAGACAGAGGCGGAGGGAATTGGAGGTCTGGCTGGTTGGAGGCAGAGTGCTGTAGGTCTTTAAATCCTTGAGTCTCAGTGGCACAGTCTGAGAGGAGGAGATGGAAGAGGGTGGAAGGTAAGGAGGGAAAAGGCAAAGACAGGGGGATGAAGAGGTGTGTATGGGAGTGAGAGCGCCTGTATGTGATGTGCATGTGTGTGTGTGTGTGTTCAGGCTGGGGGTGTGGGTATGCTGTACGCAAGCAGTGATGGGGGGCTAAGTTCAGGGGAGCCGGGGTTTATAACATTAGACACAGATTCTTTCTAATTTCGAAGGACAACATAAGCGTCAAATTTGAGGATATTAGTTTTTGATAGGCAGCTGGGGCAAAGCACACAAGCAGAGAGACGGGTGGGAGAGAGAGAGAGAGAGAGAGAGAGAGAGAGAGAGATTGGCGGCTCTGTGTGTATGTGTGTTTGCGGGTGGGGGGTGAGTGAGACACACTGTTCCTATTACAGCTCTTAACTTCTTTCCAGTCATGCCAGGGAATAACACCAAACTCAAAACTCTCCCTTCTCGGGGCAATTCCCTCTCCTCTCCTCTCCTCCCTGCTCACCATCACGTCCTCTCTCTCTCTTCCACTCCCTCACTACTTGCTGACACCCGCCTCATTTACTTAAGATTATAAGATAGAAATGCAGCAAGGCTCCCTGGATGAGTATGAAAAAAGGATCCATTGAAAAAAGTATGAAAGTCAAAGTATGAAAGAGTTAATCAAAAAATGATCAATTTCTGATGATGTCTAAGCTGAAGGAGACTGTAAATGCCCTGTGTGTGAGGCTAGACACACACACACTCATGCAGAGTAGCAGTGTTGTCTCTCCTACTCTCTCAATTCCTGTGTGTTTCTGTGGAACTTGGCAAAGAGAGAGGCGCCTAATGAAGGCCAGGGGGGAAAGCGATGCAAGCCGGAGATGGATAGAGGCTGTGAGATATTGTAGAGAACGTTTTTTAAAAAACGAAGGATGAAAGCGGGTGGAGAGAGAGCCAATTGTCTGAGGAAAAAAGGGAAACAAATAAAGGGATTGAGGGGAGGAAGAAAAGGAGAGAGAGAGAGAAAGGGAGAGAAAAGGGAAAATTAAAAGGAAAAGGGAAAATAGAGATATAAAATAGAAAGAATAGAGATGAAAGCGAGGTAAAAGGTAAAAAGAAAAAAACTCCCTCCTGACAAAAAAAAAAAATGCTCTCAAAATTGGAACATGGATCTTTTAACTTAAGTCATTGAATCAGAAAGCGTTCCTCCCATTTCACTGTCACTGTGAATCAATTAGGTCATTCATCCTCTCGCTTGCAGAAAGCTAAAGAAAAACCAAACCATCTACAAAAGAAGAAAACACTCCATCAGAGGAGCTTCTAACATTTCCTTATGAAAACACACGCAATAACAACAGTAACAACTAGTGAAAGATTAAAGAGCGGGTGAGTGCGGCCACTGCCCAACCGGCTCAACCTTGTCAGGCGATGTGTGGACAGTCCTGGAAGCAGAGGGGCAGCAGACAAAGGCTGAGATCTCTCACTTTCTCTTTCTTTTCCTTCACTCTTTCCAGTCTCCATTTCTCTTTTCCTCTCTCTTTTCTCGTATACTGCTCCACCAGGATTTGAGGTGCAGTTGATTTGTTTAGAGATCAGCTCAGGTTGCGGTCACCAAGTTGCCGGACCTGTATCACCCAACTTATAAGATGGCTTGGCTTAGACCGTTTGGCCTGTGTCTTACCCCATAGCTTGGATGAGAGTTTACCCAGGGCCTGCAAGAGATCCGATGGCCATAGGTGTCAGTCATAGCCTGAAAGGCCTGAGGTTCAAAAACGAAGCCGTGAATAAAAGTCCAAATAGCCATAGACTCCCACTGTGACTTACCCTTCTTAACCCTATGCTTAAAAAACAATAAACATTTTCTTAAATTATTATTACAAACTCCTCTGTTCATTTTTGCTATTCTGTTAAGGAACTATTCTCAAATTTATAAACTACCCATTTGTCCTCCTCTATAAACAACAATGATATTTGGAAGCTGAGGCGCAGCATGGCTTTTCCGTCAAATAATGTTTTTGATCGCTGAGAGGTTGGAATGGCTCAGTGGAATTGGACAGTTTTCATGTGACCCTTCGTCCTGAGAAACTCTCTCTCACACACACACACACACACACACAAGAAAGAGGGATGCAATTGAATTGCCAGTGGTGTGAAATATACCATATGTGTGTGTGCACACTAAATGTTCACTAGATAAATAGACATGGATTAAAATACACATCAACCAAAACAGGGAAAACACTCTATTGGCCCCTGGACCACCCACCGGCATTCTCAAAAGTTGAAGCTAGTTGTTATTGAGAAGCTTTTAGCCACACTTCAGCATGTCTTGGTAAACATTATTTCAAGTTATCTCTCCCACCAAATGTTCCATACAAATTGAGTTTTGCAGTGTCACAGATTTGAACTTGATATTTTAAATTGAGTTATGTTAAATTCAATTACGCTAAGTTACATCATTTCTGTGGTTCGTTTTTAAGGGCCTTGCCGAGAATGTTTCTTTACTTATTCAGTGAATACAGAAAACGTATAGGTACAAAATAGTGCCTAAACAAATACACATTTCTGCAGCCATTCATAGTACTATGCTGCTATAATACAATCTATTCAGTGACAGTTTAAAGATCTGGTATACATACAGGAAACTAGCACGATTTTTTAAAGGACTTCAGAGGAATGTCATCGAGTCAGGGGACATTTACCACTAAGCACATTTTTTAAGCACTACAATATTTCTAGTATTCAATGTTTTTTTTTATTATAGCTAATGGAATCACATAACTGTAACAATTATTTTTGCTGAAATTAAATCTTCATTTTTTTCTGTTGTACATGTATATATTTTTGGTTTAAGACAGATTTAAACAATATATTTTGGGTGGCATCCCAACAAACTCTGTCTGAAAAACAACACAAGAAAAAAAAATCAGAAATGCTAGAACAATCTTCCATCTACAGTATGATAGCTCTACCTTCAGCTTCTCATACACAGGAGGTAAATGGCCTCAGTATCACCTTGGGGAGAAATATGGTGTGCAGTCTTTGTGTTGGACTAGATGAAAGGACTGGCTTATGGAACTGACTTTCATTTCTTTTTCTACGGTGGTGTATGCTGGTCTCTGGTGTACTCTAAAGTCTTAGAAGATGGCAGGAGAAATAAACAAAACCAAAAAAAGAGAAAGAAATGAAAACGGAAAAAAGACAAGAAAAGCACAGTGCCTTTGGTGTTCCTCCTCTGCCTCCAGGTTTGATGCGTTCAGTATGATTACACCTTTTCTGACAGAACCAAAGTGCTGCCATTTTCAGGTAATAGCATGAAAATCAGTCCCCCAGCACTCACATGCTCTATTGCTTTTGCTGGATCAAGATATTATCCTTGGCAGCAAGTCTGCACAAGTCAGATTTACATACATTACTGTTTGCATTTGCAGAGGGTTGTATGTATTTTATATCACTTCTGTAGACATCTCTGTGAATTTGTTTGTATTGTGTTGATTGCTATTGTGCGAGTGACATCACATAGATTTTGCATTTGTTGTGTCTTTTAATGGTGACATTTCTCTTTAAAAAGTTGTGTCCTTGTTTTGTTGTGTATTCCACCAATGTGCAACCTATTAAGGAAATGAGAGGCAGAGAGAAGGGGGGTTAAGGATTGAGAAAAATAAAAGGAGGAAGGAGAGAAAAAGTGTGTGTGTGTGTGTGTGTGTGTGTGCCTTAAGTGTTACAGCTTCACCTTTAATCTATGAAAATGCACGAATCCGATGAGACATAATTGTAAAGTGGAGTTTGACCATTTAAAATGTCTCGAGAGCTTGTTTTATCAGGGGCCAAAGATAGATCAGCAGTAATCACTATCCGCTGCGACACTGATGATGGGGAAGGAATTAATTTGCCAGGGAGGAAAACAAATTAAGGTGCTGCTCCAGCAGCGCTCCATTAGACAATGGCATATATAAATATTTTATCTTGGGCGATACAGGTTACCAAAGGTTTAGTACATCCCCATTTAGACAAGGACCTGCACTTCAGCAAGCAGCCTTCGTCCTCCATGAGTGTCTGCCCATTCTTCTCCTTCACCCTCTCCTTTCCTCCTACACACACTCACTCTCTCCATCTCTCACTCCTTCCATCTTGACCCTCTATCCCTTACTCTTCTCCAGATGCCTGACCTCACAGTCTGATTCTTCACACTGAAAATACAAGTCTACCTCTCAACACAAATGGAAGGGGGGAGAAATATATTATCCACTCACAAAGAGTATAGAATATACCATGCAAAATGGGATTCAGCTGTCACCATTCAAAATGTCACTACTATGTATGTACATATCTATAAATCATTAAGGACAATGTAATGGTCTGCAATAAAGAGTAGGCTAATTTCCACTACAGCTGGATTACATACTGCAACCAGTTCCTGTTGTAACTAAATATGTTACTGGATATTACTCCTCTACTATTCAGCACCATGCAGTTTCTTACTCCTTTGTGTCAAAACAATATAATACTGACTCAAAAGACAATATTATTTTAAGATGGGAAAAAAACTCCTAAATATGACCATGACAACTAATTTTGACAGTTAAAATTCAGGCATTCGTCCACTTCTGTGTAAGCCTATCTCTCTTGAAGTGGTTCACTAAGAGTTCAGCCACAAATTTTCTTACACGAAAAAAAAAACATATTTTTTATATGGTAGAACGTAAACTAGAACGAAATGATCGCAGTGTATAGAAAGCCAACGATGGTATCCTGAGCCGTAATGGACCTCATTGTAAATGTGTAGGGTTTGATTAGCTGACAACAGGCGGGCGCAATTATCACAGTATGCGTTTATGGCTAAGTGTGTGCAGTGGAAGGCCCGTGGTGAGAACCCGCGCACTGCTCCACCCTCTCCTACTCGTGCTTAATAAGGCCCGCGTGGTCTAATGAGGGGATTTAATGGATTTATTGCACTTTCGCACTCTGAAGTTTCTTCGAGGATCACCCGCGTAGCCAAACACACCAAACTGATGTAGAGTATTAACCTCAAAACCTCCTCACCTCTTAATATATCCCTCAACACGCCACACATTTCACCCAGCGTGGGTCGATGCCGCATCTAAAAGGCCAAACTCCCTCCCGGCCATCCATCCTACGATGGCACGGTGAGCGGCTAGTAACGTCTGTAGTGAAATATTTTTAAACCGAACTCATCGAAAACCAACTAAAGTTGTTACCAATAGAATGCTTTGTAGCCCACATAGCGCTATATGGTTGCTTGGAACATATAGCCTATTTAAAGACTATTATGTGGCTTCACAAGGTATGTGTAATGAATTATTCTAATAATAATGACCTATTATTATTATTTAGCAACAGAGGTTCATGTTAACTTTATGGTTATTATGGAGATTCTGGTAGGCTAACATTCACTGCTATAGGCTACTGCCATTCCGATGAGGAGTCGGTATGTTCCAGAATGTTTAAGCTTCCCATCTGTCGGAGTCACTGTGTCCTCTCACTCATTGATCAATTCTAATTTTGTGTTAATATATGTTCATCGATCAGCTGTCTTCCTAGCCAGGCACGGATCACAAACGTTGACATCCCTACCTTATGTCAGAAGGTGATAATCCGGGGAATTGCGACTTGCCCTGAGTGTCGACGCGCGCTTAAACAAAATAGTCTGCTCTCCGGCTAATAACGGGCACTTAAATAATTACTATTAGGCTGCAGTGCGATTTATAAACTACTCAATGGCAAATAGTAGCTGTGAAGAAGATCCACGCGATTCTTAAATAATAGGCCTATAATAATAATAATGCTGACGAATAATGATAAATGCAACAAAAGGGACATATGGGGTCAGGAATCTGTCTAGATTTTTGTCCAAACCATGGCAACGATTTATTTGTGGGATATTAATGACACTCCTCAGGAGCAAGGTTTTCCCCTTTGGTTTTTAGATCCCTATCAGGTCTCACTTCAACCTGCTTCAGAAATCATTTGTTTTGGCCGAACCTACTGTTTCGCTGAATTCCTGTGAACTAGGAATGTGTGACCTTTTGGGACAATTTATCAAACGAAATAGCCTGCAAAAATGTTTCATCCCACATGTAAGAAAAACAGGAAGGCCAAAAAGAAGAGTAAGAGTTTATGTCTTAAAATAGTGTTTTATTTTTAAAAACGTGACTTCTTAGAGGTAAATAAAACATTTTGTTAACTTCTCCTTGCTGGAACCTCAATATTTCATGGCCTAGGCTACCCCATGAGATTTCTACAGAATTCTCCCCAAACTAAACAACAGGGGATGTGGCAGATGGAAGAAGACACTTTTAACATCTACTTGTTTATTCCTCTGCTCTCGCCATATTTACTTCTTCACTGTCAGTCATGTTTTTTTTTTCATCCTGTCTTCATTCTCCCCTTCGGCCTTTTCTCTCTCTCACACAGGCTGTGTGACGACGCTGTTGCTGGGAGGCAGATCTGGGGGGACCATCTGAAACCAATTAGGGTGGTGCTGCAGCCACCCAGAAACTCGGTGACGGATGGGGTTCTTGTATTTATAGCCGAGGTAATTGGCAACACACACATAGAAAAAAAAGGAGGAATAGAGAAAAAGACACTTAGAATGTACACACACACACACACACACACACACACACAAATACAAACACAAACACAGTAAGGCTTAAGTCTGTGGTGCCTGCCCTGCACTTCTTAAAAAACAGAGTGGAAGCCTCAGAGTGAGGCTTTTCCAGGAGGTGATTCATCACGCTAGCATGTTACATCACATTTCACGTCCACCACCACCACCACCGGCTGCAGGATAACAGCCTATCCTCCCTTTCATTGCAGCCATACCTCGGGCTCCTGGTGACGCTTCATGTAATCATAACTTTGTCAAAGAAACACCCCCCTCCTTGCCCCCCCCCCTTTCTAAAGGGTTACATGGTAATGGCCCAGGATTGAAAGTGCCTGATGCCATTTTTCAGAGGATGGGTGTGTGAGCATTGGGTGTGGGGTGGAAGGGTGTTGTTGAGATGGGTTGAGTGGTCTCACTTGTGCTGCTGTCGTCTAATCACAGTGGCTGTTTGCAGCTGATACGGAAGTTGGGGCCTGATGGTAGTAGTACATCTCGGCTATCTGTCCAGGTCTGTCAGTGCGTCAAACCTGCATGTGAAAATATACACAAGGCACATCTGCATCTCATTAGACCCCATAAATGGTTGCCATGTGGTCGACTGATAAATAGGGTAGTCTATTTATTGGAGCACAACAAATTGGCTACAAACACTGACATGGAATCGAAGAACCATAAATACTGGACGCGATGAAAGTTTTAAAATGTGCTGCAGGTATTTTATGAGAGTTCTTTTTTTTCTCTGTCTTCCTTTTTTATGTACTCTTTAGATTCTCTTCCTCTACTTTACTCTCTATTCCTCTTTGGCCATCATTGCTGATGGCCTGAGCTGTGGATATGGACACTTCATACTGAAATTGTAATTCCATCACTAAGGAATCTTAGGAAGTGCCACGCACCAAAACTCTCAAAGACATGACCAGAAATTCCTGAATGAATCGGCAACAGACAAGCCCTAAACCCCCGTGTAATTACATATTTGGAGTTTATCTGGGTTTATGCGAAAATGCACAAGTTTCCCTTCCCTGGTGGTCCTTAAACACATCCATATGTCTCCAGTGTTTCCCTTCGCACTCCTCCCTCTCTCTCTCTTTCTCTCCCCCTCTCTCTCTCGCTCAATCCCAATGTTTTTCTTTTTTTCCTCATTGCCTGCTGAGACCCACAACATGAATGGGTTAGATGACCAGTTAGACAGAAGAGTTTTTTTTATTGTTAAGTAGTTGTATTGTCAGTTGTACACACTCTTTCTGGTGTATATGGGGTTTGAAGCATGGCATTGAAGCAGAGGGTTGATGCGGGGAGGTTGGTTGGGGGGGGGGGGCAGAGTTCCAAGTGCTGGGTGGAACAGTTTGCAAACAGAGTAACCCACAGCACATCCACATGCGCCGAAGAGGAACACACAGTGAAATCTGGGACGGCCCTTTCTCGTGTGTGGCCCTGTTTTTCCTTTTTTCTTCCTCTCTCTGTTTCTCTCTCTCTCTCCCCATCTCGCTTGAGAAAACTGATCTGTTTTAAAACACGTGCTAAATATTACCATATTTACATTTTCCTGTTTCAAAAAGACAGAGAAGGGGGAGTGTGGTCTCTCTCTCTCTCTCTCTCTCTCTCTCTCTCTCTCTCTCTCTCTGTCTCTCTCTCTTTCTCTTTCTCTGTTGCTCTCCCGCTTATACATTTTTTCTGCTGTGGAAAGGTCTTGAGCCGGGGTTAGGCTTTGTTTGAAACTCTAAACCCCTTTCATGCTTATTTATTTTATGATTCTGAAGGGCACTGTGTTTACACTCAAAGTGCAACATCTGGATTAGATAATTTGTTGGGAATTAACCGGGGCTGGATGCTTATCGACCTCGTCTGATTAAATCTGTTTGATGTTTTCGCTTTTCATTTCACAATGATTTTTTGGTCGGCATGTCACTCAGGGGTCCACATGTTATGTTTATGTTATCCATCTTTGTTGAAAACCAGGTGAGTGTAGTGATTAGGTTTTACACCCTTCAATTACACACTCACCAATGCACTTACAGATAGCACACACACATACACACACACACATACAGTAGTAATGCACACCAATATAAAGTATATACACTCAGACTCTCTGTTTCTCTCTCTCTCTCTCTCTCTCACACACACACACACACACATACACACACACAAACGCACACACGCACACACACACAACTCCCCCTTTCTTGCCTGTGGCCTTTGATCTTTAATGAGATATTTGTAATTAAAACCGGGACAGACTGTTTTGCTCTCCAGCTGTTTCATAGGCTACTGATGAGGGCAGCATGGAGAGACAAGTCATTATAAATACAGGTTCTCTTAATTCATGATTTTGTGACTCTAATTATGCAGAAAAATAATGTGTGCAAACAAAAACAAATCCAATAACTAAGTACCATGTCCAGATAATTAAAGAGTGTATTGAACAGTAGGAAGTTCTCTATAACTTTCAACAAATAACTCTCTCATAATTACTGCATCTGGATAAAGACATGAAAATTACAAGGATACAAATTAAAAGATGTTTTTGTCTTTATGTAAATGACAAGGAAAGGAGATAAAAAATATATCTTACTGTCAAAATGCAAACAGCTATTTAATTTACTTATGACAACCCATAATTTCACCACACTTATTTTGACATAAAATATATTGAATGTTAACACTAAGATCTCAAAAACTTATGGACATGACAGCAGTCATGTTTGTCAATGACACACATCACGCACACTTTTATCTTTGTCACACACATGAAATAATGGTCTTTGCAAATTGCAAATACATCACCCAGAGGACATTTTGTCAAAGTTCACCTCTGACAAAAAATACACCAGATTATTCCTACATAAAACTGACTAGAATATTGTCTATATTAGAGATCACTTCTGGTCTCAAACATAACATCTTTACTGTACACCTGCCCTATAATGTCTTATTTTTTAAATTGTATTTTAAATGAAATTAAAGTCTATGCAATAGCCACAGGTATGTTCTGACATCAATGAGAAAACCATACATAACAAGTGTATTGGCTATTAATGTAATGCCATTTGACGAAAGAAGGAATACACACTAAAAACTGATAATATTTAAGATTTAAATACCCACTGGGTGAGGTTAAACTCAAATATTATCCAGGTTTTAATATTTAATGAACATGAAACTGTGTTGTCAATTTCACAGCTAAAAAATGACCTGAACAAATAATTTTTGTTAGAGCAGTACGGTTATTGTTGGGGCCCATTAAGAGGAAGTTAATTTGATTCGCTTCTAATGAAGAATGCGAAACAAGGCCAAGATTCCTCAAGTGACTAAACAATAAGAGGAGACAGAGAATTAGGGATAAAGAGAGAGAGAGAGATGGAGAGAGAGAGAGTCTAGAGTCTATAAGCATGTGAATCATCTTTATTCATCCTGCCAGTCCAGATAGGATTAGACGTGTTCCTTGCTCTCGTTGAAAGATGAGTGTGTCCCATTGCGATCCTTTGCATGAGCTGCTCCCTAGGGGAACCTCCTTTTACCCTCTCAGACCCCCCCCCCCCCCCTCCAGCCGTAACCCAAAATACCCCACCCAACCCTAACCTTAACACAGTGCCCAGCAGTATCAGTGAGCTGGAGTGAAAGATTATTCTAATGCTGCGGAACAGATGTGTTCCACACCAGATTTGTGTGTGTTTTATTGACTCTAGCCATCTGTTAATACAGTTGCTTGTTCCCCGACCCGTGTTTGTTGATGCAGAGATAGGGGGAAAGTGAAGGCCAGTAGAAACACGCAGGGGTGAGGAGCTAGACCAAGCCGTTGGTGTGTGTGTATCGGGTGGGGTGTTTAAGGGAGGTGTGTGTTGTGTGTCTGGGAGGGATTAAGAAGAAGAGGAATGGCAATTCCTCCCTGTATGTCATCCAAGGTTTGTTGCTTACTGTCACTCCTGGAGATAGTCTGATAATGGAAACACTGTGCTGGCTGTAGCCATTCTCTGGCGCCATGCTAATGTTAGCAGCTTCTGCTGGGTCAGTTTAGCACAGTTTTTATGTCATTGGCTGTAAAACGGAGGGTTCATTTGAGTATGGCACTGCAGTGATGATTTTACACAAATGACATATCTGCGCAAAGGGACCATTTGCTGCATACCAAGATACTCACTCTCTCTCTCTGCATTCCAGGCGTTCACAGTCATAGACACTGGGATGACAGCATTATGCACAGATGCCTTGTTCAAGCTGGTGTCTGTGTGTGTGTTTGTGCATGTGTCTTATGTGGTGTTTGTGTGTGTGTACATTTGTGCCTTTCACTTGTGTTGTGTGAGTATGTGTGTGTGTTTTGTGTGCGTCAGTGTGTCTATGTGCATGTGTAAATGGATATCTCTGACTCAGACTGTGGAAAAACTAGTGATTTATTGTAGTTGTAGCCATTCCATGCAACTGGTGGTGTGTCAGATGCTTGAGAGAGACTGTTAGGTCTTTCTCTCCCCCCTCCTCTTCCCCTGGTCTTTATCTGAGTCTCCATCAGACCATCAGTAATAGCCTGCTCAACCAACCCAGCGCATTGTCACGACTCTCAGAGTACATACATAAGTGCTGTCTGACATCCCAATTTGAAATATTCTTTTTCTTGCCATTTTTCATCTCGCTCGATGGCAGCGGGAATGTTTATGGGCAGTCGAGAGTATCTGAGTGCACATGTAATTCACTGTTAGCGAGAAAGCGAGAAATTTATCTTGGTATGAATAGGTAAATCTACAGGCCTTACCGTATCTAGTGTAACCCCTGAGGTGCCAGACACTTGTCTACCACAGCAATGTGCCGATACTCCGCTATGTATGTATAGACACAGTATTCAGGCGATAGGATGCACGCTTATGCAGATGTTGTAGAAGTGTGGAAGTTTTCTTTATTTTGTCATATTCTATCATTTTGGAACGTTATTGACAAGATATTTCATTCATAGCACCTGTAAAATGAATGGCACTGGATGGGAGAGAGTTCTTAGAGGTACAAAATGAGGAGCGGGAGGTTGAGATTAAGGTGGGACCAGAAAAGAAGGAGTGTTGGAGAGATGCAATCTCATGTCATGGTGCAGTGAGCTATTCCATGGAGTGATATGTTCTTGCAGGTGATATATAACCTCCTCCCACTTTCATACCCTCCAACACACACACACACACACACA
>JAGFZM010000205.1:1229949-1254246 GCA_017657215.1 Limnothrissa miodon
AGTCGACCTGGACGGAGAAAAGAAGAGAGGAGGAAAGAAAGGGAGAGGAAGAAAAAAAGGCCCTGGACTATTTGATTGTGCAGGCAGCAGGCTGCGCAAACAGGCAGGGGGATTAAAGTTTCATGAGAGCGGCGGTTTGGGTCGGCCTGGTTGATATCACAGCTGAGGGGGAACGCTGGCCCGTGTCTGGGAGGGCTGATAGAGAGAGAGAGAAAGAGAGAGAGAGAGGGGGAGAGGGAGGGAGAGAAAGAGATGGGAAACACTCCGCCAAAGGCTGAAGCACACAGGAAAAAATTTCGCCACTCTTTTACATCACTCGCTGAATAATGGATGAAGTTGCTATTGATCTTGCACCCCCTAATCAATCAACGTTAGCTTTTTTTTTAATGTGTCAGGCATTTGCCTGGATGCTGCTCCAGTCGCCGCCACCTCTGTGCCCACGCTGGGATATTTATGTGTGTGTGTGTGTATGTATGTATGTGTGTGTTTGTGTGTGTGTGTGTGTGCTGATGCCACGATTGCTGCAGTGCCTCAGCAGTGCTTTGGTGTTGATGTGGTCCGGACATAAATAAGATGTTTTGGCAACGTCCACCGCTCTGGTGGTGATTATGTCCCTGGCATGGTCACAGGGAAGGGAATGGTGTGTGTCAGTGTGGAGGTGAGGGATGGAGGGGCAATGCCTGGTAAGGCTCAGCTGATGGGAGGTTGTTCGGGCACATGGTTTAGACAGGCCTCATCAGTGCCATGCTGTCCGTCCAGTGTGTGTGTGTGTGTGTGTGTGCATGTGTCAGGTTCTCTATTAGTGCCTGCAGTTCAGTTCTTTAATCCGTCAATTCAGATGATATGCATCTGCTGCTAAAATCGCTTTTATTCATCATGATGACTTAGTTCGTGAGACTATACAGTTAGTATTCAAACTGAAATGATCACATGTTGAGGAGTGCCAACAATAATAAATATTAAGGGTTTGCTTTCCATTAGCCAGTCTCTGAATCACAGCCATTGTTTCACAGCAAAAAGACTCATAATTTACTGTGGCACTGACTGTCTGCCTGTGTAAGGTTTGAAAATCTTGGAAATGATGGCAATCCTGTAATATGGCGACTGAGCTGAGAGCGACTGCAGCTGAATCTGCTTACACATTATAATGAATTCTGTATGTCCATTCATATGAGGGACATGTATCACACCCTCCTCACCCTAGCACCCACACAGTTCGAACACACACCCTGTTCACAGATTTTATTGCAGTGGGTGTGTGCTCTATGAGATCATTGTTTTTGTGAATTAGGTGGATATGTTTGTGTTGCTTTTTGCATAATGCTTTTGTGTTAGACAACTGAACACTGAAAGCTATCAGGAGCTCCCTGCAAACCGCTCATGGAGGAACACAGGAGTACATACTCTATATACATTCATTTTTCCATTGCAATAACAAATGTTTTTTGTATACATATGTTGATTTTCTTTATGTGCACGGAAACAACAGAAACAAAACTTAGTATAAAGGCAGACATCATGTAATTTTACAAAGAAATTCATAAAAATAATTGGCACTATAAACTTCTGGGCACACTTTGGAAAAAATCAACTAAATCTAATTGCCTGAAGTTGGGATCTATCTTTTTTTACGGATTGCTCCCCTTCTCTAATATTGAAAAGGTGCTTTCTGACACTGGGCTCAACATTGCACTCCAAAATTTCTCTGTAATCTTCAGATTTTATGATGCCATGCACACAATCAAGGCACCATTTGCCAGAGGCGGCAAAACAAGCCCAGAACATCTTTGAACTTCCACCTTATTTGACTTTAGATTCAGTGTTCTTTTCTTTGTAAACATCATTCCATTTCCTGTCAACAGCAGGTGCCTTGACTGTGCACATGGCCTCATGAAATCTGAAGACTTCCAAAAGATTTTGGGGCACAACGTAGGGCCAAAAGTCATAAATCTGAGGCTGTGTCAGGTCATGGTCATGGACAATGGCTACAAACATACTTCAGAAAGCAGCCATGGCTGGAGACAGAGATCCAGAGAGTTCTGAAGTTGCCAGCAGTAGGTCTCACTCTTAATCGGATTCTTTGTGGAGGGATCCCACAACTGCTGTAGGGAAAGCCCGCTTCCAATATAATAGACCTGAACAGTGTGGAAAAGAAGAGAGGTCTGTTGAGAGGTCAGTTGAGAGGCGTAAGAGAGGGTTCTAGAAGCGATTAGATTCTCAAACTTTTTCGAACAGGTGTGCAACCTTTTATGTTGGGGTGCTTCTAACTTTGTCATCCCCCTTTTTTCTGAGTAAATTTAAATGAAATTTGCCTTTTTGTCTTTTCTGTGTTGTTCCAATGCACATAAAGGAAATTATTATATGTGTACAAAAAAAATTGTAATTGTAATAATTTATTGGTTCTTTTTTCTTTCAGCTACTGTATGGTGAAGCATATAACAGTAATATCTGTCATATGTAAGCCTAATTCCAATGTCCCAATTTTTCTCTGTCTTTCCGTCAATCTTCTATATTCTTGTCTCTATGTGTCCTTATGAGTGTGGAGAGCAATAGAGAGACTTGTGAGTCTCGGCCTCTGAGTCCTGGCCACTTGTACTTGGGTGTCCCTCCTAGGTGTCATGGCAGGACCTCTGGGAAGCTGCTCTAATGGCCTAATTGGCACTTAATTACCTGCAGGACCCCCCTCTGACTGCGGGGCAGGTGACACACGCACAGATAGGAGAAGGAGGGAGAAAGGACCTATCTGTGTATTGAGAGAGTCTTTGTGGTCGGAGCTTGGATGTAAAATGTGTGAGTGTCGGGTTAGGGTTGGCCCGCTGTTTCATTTCCACATTCTCTGGCATGTTCCGTGTGTGAGTGAGTGTTCATCGCTTTGCATGTTTACACGTTTTGTGCAAGCAGCAGGCTTTCGGGCACTGTCCAAATAATTCATTTCTCAGGACCAGTGTGGCATGCATTTTTCTGATTTGTTTAAGTTGAGAAATTCCTTTGCGTTTGTGCTGGCTGCAAACTCAGGCATATCTGAGAGTCATCAGCAGCAGAAATGGGACTTTAACATTGCAAGTTGTGACATTTGATGAGATATATTGTTGAACCATCAACTTTAAATCTACCAACTAATGAAAATTCTTCCTGGAGGCTTTGTAATGCTGTTGGAAGTAAAGGAAAGTGATATTTCATGTCTTAAACTTTTGCTGCACTTTTTTTCTTCAAATTTTATTACACTTTAAATGAGCATGAATATCTACATCTTGTCGATGTGCAGTAGCCTTTTGGCCTCTCAGAATACCCTTAGTAGTAGGAGGAAAGTGTGTTTCTGTTGTTTATAGAAAACAAATGTTCTTTAGTGTGTGTGTGTGTCTATGTGTGTTTGTGTGTGTGAGCCATAACACATAAATAAACAGACTTGAATTCTCACTCACACAAACTCATGCTGGCCAAATCCCTGTGCCACGTGCACTAACACTGTCACACTCACTGTTTTATCACCTACACACTCTTTCACACTCCATTGTACTGAGTGCATGTTTGCCCATTCTCTCTCACACCCCAGTGCACTAGAAGAGATCCATCCCACCCAAGGTGTTTGTGTTTGTGTGTGTGTGTTTGTTTCACTCTGAGTTGTGTGTGTGTCCAGGGTTCTCTGAAGGAGGGGGGAAAGAAAGAGAGAGCGTCCCCCCTGCAGGCAGTGTTTTTGTAGGTGAGGGACGGGCTCACACATGGGCAGCTGTGGTAGGGGCCGGTGGCTTTGATCAAAGCACAAGGAGGTTGGTTGGGGGTGCTTGTGGGAGGGTGTGTGTGTGTGTGTGTGTGGGGGGGGGGGGGGGCAGCAGGGAGGTGAAGCAAGTGGAAGCGCCTGTAGAAAAGGCTCTGTGATCACCAAGGATGGGGGACTCCTCAGAGCTCTGGACCTTCACTCAGCGAAGACTGAACACCTGCTTATCTGCCGGGCTGCATTCATTGCCTCTCCCAGATCTGAGACTGAGAAACCCCATTCCTTTCATGGACTCAGAGGACAACTGTTTCCTGTTCTCAAAGCTTCTTGGTATTAGCAGTTGTATTAGTAGCATTAGTTACCCCTCATAGGTAACTTACTGTAGTTGGAGTGGTAGCAGAGACCACACGACTTTTCCCCATCTGTCTGTCTGCCTTCCCGTTTCGCCAAGGCCGTCTCCTTTGGAGCGTTTTAGATCCCTTTATTGAATAAAATACGAGAACAAAGAGAGGCTCAAGATTCTAAATAATTAAATCATATATTTACCCAATTGACTCGGGGCAGCGGCATGTTGATTGTCGACAGATTGAGTTACTCGGAGAACCTGTGGGAAGTCTATGAAAAAGGACACAATCTAACGAAGCGCATGTGTGCGGCGAGACTGAATGAATAGACCGCTGCAACTGCATCGCAAAAAGCAGAGTGGAAGACTGGCACTCTCATATGCAATTTTTCATTTACCTCAAAGCATATCTTGGCAATAACAAGTGAAGAATTAAGCTGTAATTATTTAGTCTGCATATTTCTTCAAATTATTTAAACAATGGAAGGCACATTTCTTCTGCAACACTGTTCGGTAAACACTTTAAGGCTATGTGAGTGATCTTCGTCTTTACCCTTTAAACAAAATCTAGAATATGCTTTGCACGTACGCGATTTATTTGAAATCAAGAAGCCCGTGAACTTTGCCTCGAAAATCATATTTAATAGGCATCGTCTTGAGTAAATATTTTGTAGACTATGATAAGAATGAAAATTAATAATGAATAACATAAATTAATAAATAAAAGCTTTGAAACTCGAGGAAGTCAGATCTTCAAAAGACCCTTAATGCGTTGCCAAGCACAACTTACAAACACGCTCCTGCGAGCCCAAGGTTTATTAGCCTTGACGCATAGCGACGGAAAATTAAATTTGACAAAATAAATGACTAACAGAGAGAACGGAGATGGATTACAGCTGGCCTGCGAAAAAACATTATCACTAAAGGATGGATGGATGTTGAATTTCTTATTAAGGTCGATAATAAGGTGTGGTAACAATATGAATAACAACAACAACAAAAATATTTGTATTATTAGCCTACTACTATTATTAGCCTATACTGACCTTATTAGGCCTATTGCAACAAAAATACTTCGACTAAAATCAAATATTATAAAAACATTATTAGTTATTATTATTATTATTATTATTATTATTAGTAGTAGTAGTAGTAGTAGTAGTATAGTAGGCTATGGTTAGTATTGTTATTGTTATTATTGTTAATATGAATATGTATGGCTATTATTATAGATGTTATTATTGTTGTTGTTATTAAAGCATACTTGCACCATATTTACACCATAACATTATATTAGTTCATGGTCACGTGGACCACCTGCTAAAGCCCTACGTTATGGCTATATCTATATGCAGCCTTCTACGGTGTCTATTTTCATTGTTATTATTTTAATGTTTGTCAAGTATGTTGATATAAAATAAAAAGGTCATAATTCTTTAGCAATTTTCCCAAATTTAATTTCTGCATTACACGTATTATTTACATGGCCTATTTGGGATAGTTTTTGTACTAAATCTAGGAAATTGGTAATTTTAGCGAAAAACAGAATTGTAAAGGTAATATGTGACATTCACCGACCGTGTTAATAAACATCAAGACAACTGTCACATCCTTTATCCGGAAAACATTAAGCTATATGAAATAATCACGCCGTCAGAGTGTTACTATTAAGGCAGTAGCCAACATTTGACAGGACATATTTCATCAGAAAATGGTAAATGGTAACGCGAAATTATATAAGCCTAATTGTTTGCCTACGCATGCTCCCACTCATTCCGTAATTATTTAAATACATCTGAAGCCTATAGGGCCTATATCCTGTATTTACCCATACAGTATGCAAAAGTTCTGTCTATCTTCAATCTGGAAATTTGATTCTGTTCTAAAGTAATTCTTAGTGTGTTCTTGGGAACGAGATGGTATCAGGATCGAGTAGGCTGCGCAATGTTGTGCGCGCAATATGCTTAATCCATTCATTACATGTGCATGGAAACATGCTCCTGTCATGATGTAAACAAAAGTTGTGACACATGATACCATCTTGTTCTCACCAGACAGGCCTGTTGATTATAGGCCTCCAGGTGTGATAGGACACATAACGTACGACTAATGTTTGCTATTGGTTCAGGACTGACATCTCTTCAGTCAGGTTATGGCGATGTCGATCTGTGGAGTGGATAAATAATTTAATATAGAAAAAATAATTAAATATTTTATACAGCCTAAATGAGACGAGTTGAAAATGGCACACTCAGCTTTTTAAAGCATTGTCCGTTTTATTGCAGTGATCTTAAATCTGGCTAAATACATTAGGTACTCAGTTCAGGCATTGGCTTAGTCATGACAGACTTAATAAGCTTCATTTACATTATTTAAATATTTTAATGACACCAAGCCAGTTTAAGCCTGTTTCTACAGAAATGTTGACTTGAAACTCAATAAACATCAAGGCTTCTGAAACCAACTCTTTGAGTCACGTTATAACGAGGAGCGCTCGATTTTGCGGCTTTTCCACGCCATTACTGAATCATGAACACCGCCGCGGAGCGTGAACATGCCCCAAAGTGATTGTATGCAGAGGAACCCACAAAGGAACATATGTTTCAACTTTGGTGCTGAAGCGGTTTTGACACGGAGAGTTGCATCGGCTGGGCCTCCGCTGAACTGTAGAGTCTGTCTCATGCACCCTCATCCCCATAGTCTATGATGTCATGTGACCGAATCATTAGAGAGGATGACATTTCAATACAAGGAAGGAAGCACATAATTAAAACAAAATGAAGTGGAATTAAACAAATCCGGGCTGCGCGTGTAGTTTATTCACAATCCTTAGTTTAAAATACATCCTTTTTAAATTAACAGCAAGCTTTATATCTTTTAATTAGTTCCCCAGTAGAAACAACGTATGAGGGCTAAAATGATCAGCTGAACTGTAAAAGAAGTCGAGTGAGAAAGTACTTATTGAAGATGAGCGAAAGTTTAGCAACGTAGGTTACTTAGAAATGTGATATCTGTTATTTATTTTACAGGCATTCGTCTTCGTTATTGCAATTTCGCTTTAATCACCATATCAAACATAAGCTCTCCTTTGCTAAGTCAAACCGATTATAGAAAACACTATAATTGCACAGAGCAATGCGAAATTATTGAAAATAAATTTAGTTTTATTGGGTGATCAGATAATGTAGATATTTTAGACCAAATGTGCGGAAATTTGTAAACGTGATTCAATACACCTGTCTTCGATGTAATTCCTTTTACAGCAACGATTTCTTATGTGCACAGTGCCTAAACAGTGAACACAGACTCATTTACAACTCATTTACAGTTTAGGCTGAATTTGATCTATTTGCGGAAGAGATAAGCCTGGAATAATGTTTTCAATGAAGCAGTCGTTAGCAAGCCATGCATCATTGGAAAAGTAAGAATGAGAGAATAGCGTGTGTTTCCAAACAGATCAAATGAAAAGCTGGTTGTGTTTTGTGCATTGGGTGATTGGACCCTCCGCGTGGGCGAACTTTCTCTTTTTGCAATGACCTCTCGTTTCACAGCCGAAGTGCGAGGCACAAAGGGAAGCAGATGGGCGGCAGTTTTCTTTTTCTCCTTTCTCTTCACCTTCACAGACTCTGGTGACACACACCGCAGACCGAAAGCTGACACACATTCTAATGGTGGCTTATTAAGAGCCTTGCTTTGACCGTGATTATCGCCTTAAGCTCAGTTAACTCAATTAGACATTTTTTGTGCTAGCTGACACCAAGGACAACCTATAAGGAAACAATGCAAGGTTGATGGCTGGTGGAATAAATTAGGTCTACGACACCCAGTATAGACTAATAAAAAACAACATAGAAGGCAACAAGATTTGCTAAGTGACACTAATATTTTCATTTTGACCCCAGTTAGGCTTTGCTTTGCCTGACACCCATTAAAAATGTAGCCAGTCAGCCTTGTAGTAGTATGCAGTCAGAATTGTATATTTGAGTGATGTATACTCTGTTTCTGCGCGCGCGCCCGTGTGTGTATTCAATCTGCTTTCATTTGAAACAGCAGGAGGAACGCGGCCCTATTCAGATCTCCTTGCCTGTAAAGAATAAACGGTGCAGCTCAGGTTTGTGCCATCAACCCTGCCCGGCACAGTGAAGATGTAGAGGCCGCAGAAGTGTATTTGGCATGAATAGATCCGGGTTTCAACAAAGCCGCCAAGCTCCAGGGCTCTTTGCCTGTGTTTGGAAGGCACTGGTTCGTGTGATGAGACCGAAGGGATCTGGGGCTGGGGGCTCTCAGTGCATTAGGTGGTAATAGGTTTGGGATGACCTAAACGATTTGTTGACTGGGACAATAAATCTGTTGTGTATTTCTTGGCAAGCAGGGGGTGGTGGGCTGGGGGATTACAAGTTGTCGCACAAAGGAATGCAAATTGCAAGCCAAACTCTCGGAGAGGCCTTTGGAGGAGGGCTACCATTCGAAGTGGTTGAGCAGATCCGCGGCTTCTTCTGCTTTATTTTATGTTTTTCTATTAGTCCTAATAACTGTTAAGGGCCTTTGAGTAGCCACTGTATTCATCTCAAATCAATGGATTACCCACACCAAGGCCTATAGACCTCTCCATTTGCATTCCATTGAAATATCGACACTGAGAGGTGACCAGGATTACAATGTCGTTCAACGGTGTTAAGTCCTTCTCTAAATGAAATCAGATCCCGAGTCATTTGAAAATTTAAGTATTTTTTTCTTTCCTCAAAATCCTCCTTGAATTACTACCATAGGGATTTTTACGAGCCATATTCAGGAGAGCAATTTAAAAAGTCTGGGCACACATTCTCCAAATATTGCCAAAAGAAATCATTTATAGGCTATGTTGGTTTCTCTCCCTATCTTGACGTTCTTTCATTAGCCCACATTCTCATTCTGAAGGAAGTGTAAATCTTTGCCTATATTTACCCTGTATTCCTGCGGTCGAACAATCCTGAGCATAAGAAGCTTTTTTTCTTAGGTTGATGATAGCAAGTTTACATTAATATATTTGCTTATGCTTTGAGAGTTAAATCAACACCTGAACCCTACGAGTGCTGATATAGTGATATGAATTGCCTTGCCTCCCTTTTTATTATTATTGCGCGAAAAAAACACAATTATTATTATTCCTTGAAAATAACCACGGCCTACATAAACATATTTTAAAATTAGGTTATGTTTTATTTGCATGACCATTCAGGGTCATTTAAGTGTTTAATGTCAGCATAATCAGTGGGTAATCACCCCTGTGACGTATAGATAGAGCAAGTATATTCAATACTCCCTCCTAGCGACGTAGACAATGAAGTGCAGTTATTACAGGTTAATGTTCAAATCGTTTTGCTGTCCATGTTCTCAAAATCTAACCATCATTTCTAACCAAAGAATTAGGTTACAGCAGTCAACACAATATTTTTCCTAAAATACATCTCAACTGGTCATTTTCAAGATTTGTCCGGCCCATCCACTCATTCGCGCCGTTTGAAATATAACCTAGGCTAATGACTTTTCTTATTGATTTAAGCAATTGGAGCTGTGCCAAATTCGTCTCAAAATGCCATCGATTTGATAGCACGCGCAAGATAGCGCAGGCTTTTATTAATCCGGGCGGGAGGTATGGAAGGAATTCGTGCCAATGTTTTAAAATGTAGGCTGTTTACACAATCACTTATCTCCCTAGTTTGACATTAATGTTTAGTCGTTTTGTTTGATAGACTGGCCTCAAGAAATTTCGAGAATTTTTTTTAACTTACTTTTATGAGAATGTTAATTTTCGGGAGAAAAGGTGAACGTTGATAGGCTATGCATTTTTCTTTATTTACCATGCATGACGTTTTTCTATGTTGCTAACTGATTTGCCATTATGTATATGTTGCAAACGTCAGTTTATGATTTTCTCATGTCGGTTAGGCTACCCTCAGTTGAACAGCCGCCCCCCCGCATACACTCACAGAATCGAAAACAGCAGGGTATAAGGATGTCTCATTTTTGCATTTTGCTGAGTCTGGCGATCTGAAAAGTGCTGCAGTGTCCATGTTCGCACACTAATAATATCCTCCCCTGTGGCTATATACTAACCACACTTTTAATTAAAGAACAACAACATTTGTTTGGAGCTCCTCACAGCTTTCTCCTCTGCTTTCTCCACATGCATCAGAGAGGTAGGTCTACACATGCCTGACCTCCCTCCCACAGTCGCTCTTTCCCTTGCCTTTTTCCTTTTCTCTTTGAGTTACTTAAACTTAACTTGGTGGTTGTAAAATGACCTATCACATGAGGGAGTTACAATGATGTTTTACAACACCCTGCTCAGAAAGAGAGGAGTCATAATTGCAGCCCCCATAACTTTTTAACAGACTCTGTATGTGTATGTGTGTGTGTGTGTGTGTGTGCATGTGTGTGTCTGTGTTTGTGCAAAGGGGGTTGCATAATGTCATAATGCCATTATTCTCAGATACACATTAAAAAAGACCATGAGTGTCTTGATTCTACAAATTAAGTCCATACTCTAACCTAGGCCTATTTGCCATGCATCAGTAAACCTCAGTGCAGACTGCCACACAAGGATCTGTTGGCCAGTGCAGTGTCAAAGAGAGAGTGAGTAAGAGAGAACACAAAAGCTGTCTTCACGTCTGACACTCACCGGCAACATGGCAGTTGGTCGCCATATTTAAAATGCCAATCCACAACACGGCATCTCCTCTGATGGATTCATTTATTGTCAATGGAGGCAGTCTTTCTGCCATCTCCCAAACTCTAGACCCCCTCATTGACATTTGGCTGCTTTGCGGACCAAGGAGCAGGGCTGAGCGGCAGCAGCGGCCGGATCCATTTAATAAATACAATTATGGAATTGAACAAAGGCTCCAATATCCATTTCTAAGGAGTGCGCCGAGTACTCCGCTCCATCAGCCCCTAACATACAGTAGGTCGCCTGGGTAACCCCATCAGTTGCATGCAGATCAGACTAACAGCTCTTGTTGCACCCCCTGGCCTCTCACCCCCACCCTCACCCACTAAAAAACACCCCCTGCAATTCCGGGGGCCCCTGATCATTCTCACTTTTGTTCATCGAGAGGCAGGTGGGAGTTTGCGATGTGCTCCAAAACCATCCGCTGGAGATTTCCAACCGCCCCTCTCTCACTCACTCACTCACTCACTCACTCACTCACTCATTTTTTGCCTCCCTCATCTCTGAAATGATCAATTTGGCTCCTTTTTTTCTTTCTCTCCCTCTCTCCCTTTCTCTCTCTCTCTCTCTCTCTCCCTCTCTGCCACTTAGGGCCAGGCTGAATCCCATAAAAATGCTCACTTACAGTAGAGCGGGCCGAGTCGGGGAGAGGTCAGTGTTATCTAAACACTGCCATTGGGCTATTTGGTATAGCACCCTCCATCTGGGAGGAAGCCGGAGAAATCAGACCATCACTTCAATCAGCCACACAAGCACACACACCAGCACCGGTGGCGTAAGCACAAGCACGAGCACAAGCACAAGTCGCACAATGAATTTATAATGCCGGGCGCATAGGAGCAAAATCAAACCGAGAGAGAGAGAGAGGGTGTGTGTGTTTTGGTGTGTGCGTGCGTGTCCCCGCTTTTGTGTTTGTGAGAGAGAGAGATCAAGAGTTAAGTTATCGGTGTCACTGGCCGCTATTTTGCTTGTGCTGTTGTTTGTTTACAGATGGAAACAAACAAGTGATTGTTGAAGGTGAGAATATGGAGTGGGAGAGTGTTTCGCGGTAAACAGGAGAGTTGTTTACGCGTGTCTGTTTGGGTGTGTGTACATGTTTGTGTGCATGTCTCGCTCTCTCTCTCTCTGTGTATGTGTGTGTGTGGTGTTTATGTGTGTTAGTGTACGTGCTAAACAGATTTCCTACTTGGCCCTACTTTGGCCCAGAGCATACTGAATGTGCCCGCCTATGCACATGTCTGAGTGTTTAGCTGAATATCTAAGTATGTGCTTGTTTGAGCACATTAGTTTATAGTAAACAGTTTCAATGACCAAGCAGTTAAATACATGTGTACTTGTGTGATTATTGTTTATATTCAGACAGGATGCTGAGTATTTTTGGAATTCAAAGTTAGCAAGAGAACACTTTGAATGTGCAATTCTGGAAGTTTCCATCTATAACAGTAATTGTATTGAGGTATGTGCACAGAGTTTGCTTTTCTGGTTGTTCTTTTACCATTTTTAGTGTTCAGAGTAGACAGAGTGGTCTAGACCTCAGTTCCTTATTCAGGTTAACCAGTTAGCTTTCAGGTTGTCTGGCTAGCTGGCTGTTTGGCTCCTCTGCCCCCACTGTGCATGTACATCAGGCATCAGTCAGGGCTGTTTACTCCACAGCTGCTTGCCTTCCTTCCCCTCCCCTTCTCCGTCAGCTCCCTTCTCCTCTCCTCCTGTCCTCTCTTCCCCTTGGCACTGCCCTTTGACCACATTAACTTCTTTATTATTATGGCTTCATCTCTCATGCAGGCCTCTTATCATCACCAATCAAACATCCAAAGAGCGGACAGTAGGGCGGGGGCACAGGGAAGGGTAGGGGGAGGTGGTGGTGGTGGTGGTGGTGGTCTGGGTTACTCATAAAACACAACTGAAAAGGGAAGAGAGAGAGGTAGGACAAATGAGGGCGTGAGGTTTGTGTTTGTGACTCAGTTTATGTGTGTGTGTGTGTTCATGTTTGTGTGTGCGCACATGCATGTCTCTGTGTGTGTGTGTGTTTGTATGTATGTGTGTGTGTGTGTTTGTGTGTTGCACACGCATATTTACAATATGTGTTTGTGACAAGGGTGAACCAAGACAGCTTGAAGTTTTGGATGTAGATGAAACGCTCTCTGACCAGCCTGATAAAGTGAAAAAAAAGAAAAGAAACAAAACTAGACAACATCAGATGCTTGACTAAGAGAAAATTAGTCATGATGGTGCACAAGATGTTGAAGAAGAATTCCAGACAGAATTAGGTGCGGTTGTTTGGGCTTCAGTGGATAGGCTAGGCAGTGAAGATGTGAAGATGGTGGTCATGAGGGTGGGAGCGGGTGGGGTGGGGTGGAGGGGGGAGCTGAGCCCTGGGTAAACAGACTGGTTTACGAGACAGCTTAGCAATCACCAGTTACCTTGACTGTCCTGGTTTTAAGAGCTGCCTGGCCTTGGAGTTACCTGGATACTCCGGAGAGGAAGCTGATAAACAGCTTAACGTAATGGAGGTGTGTGTTGCAGATCCTTGTCTGGTCCGACAAGAATGTGATACACACACACACACACACACACACACACACACACACACACACAATGACGTCCTTGTCCTTGTCTGCATCTTCCTCTGTATGTGTGTTTGTCTGTCTTGCTGTGTTGCTGTCTTGTGGCTGTGTCTCTTTCACCCTCCCCCCAACACCACCACCACCCCCAGCAGCAGCGCCACCTGCACCACCTTGGAGCTGCAGTGCCTTCCGGATTGTCCTCGTTTAAACTCTTAAATACCCAAAGTTAAACATTACCACCATCTTGTTGTTCGTGCATCATTGCACCCGGTAATATCCTCCGTCATTGTCATGTCTCAATTTGAGCCACAGTTGAGGTGTTCAAGGGACATATGTTTGTGTGTGTGTGTGTATGTGTGTGTGTGTGTGTGTGTGTGTGTGTGTCCGTGTGTGGGAGGAGGAGTACTGGTAGTGGCGGAGTGAGTTGCAGAGGTTGAATCATGATTTAATTTGTTGGCACTGGGATGCACTTAAAATTCTCACCCTCAGCTCTGACCTTAAAGTTTGTGTGTGCACATGCATGTATTCATGTGTGTGTGTGTGTGTGTGTGTGTGTGTGTGTGTTTGTGTGCTTCAGCACGGTGTATCTGCCTGTTTGTTCAGTTAGGCGTTTAGCCCCAGTTAGCTGAGCAGACAGCCTTCCCAAATGGACAACACACACACACACATACACACACACACGCACACACACATACAGACACACACACACAATGTCCTATTAGCAGTGTTTGAGCAGGTCTGATCTGGGGCCATTTGACCTCCACCTTCTCCCTGACCTCCAGCTCTCTCCCGAGAGGCACAATGGTAAGAAGGCTAAGGTGTGTGTGTGTGTGTTTGACCATCAGTGTTTGCTCAAAGTCAGACAGCTTCTTTCCCCCAAGACACACACGTGCACACATACACACACACACACACACACTCCCTCCTTGGTTCACCCTGTCTGTCTTCTCATCTCCCTTCTCTTCTTGTCTCCAGATCCACTGTGAACAAAGCTCGAGACTCATCATGAGGCTTGCAGAAGATCAAGCATCGCTCCCGCTGTCCTAATGTGGAAGCCATTTCAGTGAGGGCCTCTCCACATTTGTATATTTTGTGTAAATATGACCACTCGAAATGGCTTTGGAAACGGCCACGGTATAGGTACCCATGTGTTGAATGAAGCTGCCACTGCAACCCATCTTCCTATTGAAATAAATGTTTTGCGACAGGGGAACGAGTATGTGGTTAAGGAGAAGAGGCAGAGAGAGAGAGAGAGAGAGAGAGAGGATGAGCAGATGGGTCTGGATGGAGACAGAGAAGAGAGGGAGAGTGAGAGAGAAAGGGAGAGATAGAGAGTAAAAGAGAGAGGGAGAAAAAGAAGGTACAAGCACCGTGTTTCACAGGTTTTTGCGACGTTTCACCGCTTTATTATTCAGAACAAGGGGCACTTCACATGCGAAATGGCTTCTCTTTGATATCGACAGCAGCTTGAGAGAGAGTGCACTCAAAAACAGACGCTGGCAAATTTATTCTTGGGTGAAAAAAGAGATACAGAGTGAGAGAGAGGGAGAAAAAGAGAGAGAGAGAGACAGAGGGAAAGAGAGGGGGAGAAAAAATAGTTGTGTACTCCTGTGGCCGCGCATGCGAAGAGCCAAAAGCTTTGATGCTCCAGCGGTGACACTCTACGTCGTAATGAAATATGGTAATTACACAGACATGAAAGCCGCTCCACAGAGAGACGGAGAGACAGATAGAGCCCGGGAGGGCAGCACAACGCATACACATGCACAAAAAAAGAAAGCCCTGGAAAAAAACAAATATGACTTTCTCCAAAGATACCCACTGTAATTAATTGTCCTTTTTATAAACATACATTTGATTCTATCGGCCACTACAAAGCCCACCGGGCACCATCATTTGACCCAAAAAAGCTTTGGGGTAAAAGGTTTACTGATTAACAGCCTTGCTTTGTTCACTCCCAACAATCCCAACAATAAGGAACATAAATCAGGTGGATTGCATCGGCTGTGAACCCATTAAAAAGAGCCTGTTTTTTCATCTTTTCTTTCATTGGCTCGATGGACAATGTGCAGTTTGTTTTTGCATAACACACTCATGACAAAGGTTAAGATCGGATAAAGATAGGGAAAGTTCATCCAGTTATGTGGAAGAAGAGACATGTAAACTGTGTGTGGCCTCCTTTGGAAAAAAAACCTAAACAGGACCAAAATGGCAGAGGCTAAGGCAAAAACACGGAACTCAGATCTTCATCTGAACAAAAGCATTAGGCCGTTGGGCCATGTTTTAAACATGCAGTACATCTGAAAGCTTGAGCATGTGTTTTGACTGCCAAAGGAGGGGAGGCAGGATTTCTTTCCTGACCTTCAGAGGACTGTTTAGGATGTCCCTAAATCTCCAGCCTTTCTCTGTGTCAAAGTATCTTCCTCATGGCACCTGAAGGTCCTGGCTAGACAAACAAGGTATTAAGTGCTTTTGTTTTATGTTAAATCCTTAACCAGAGGTGATTCTTTAACAACTTCCTCATCTCCTCTCGAGTCAGGTCAGCTTGTCTGGCCAATTCAGGCCCGGATGACCTTCATGAGCCTTAACCTTGAAGTCCCCCCACCTTCCCATTGATGGAGGTGTGTGTTTGGGGGGTGGGGAGGGGGGGGGGGGGGGTTGCTGGGGGTGCCTAAGATGTGTGTTTCTGTGCGAGAGCAAGGCAAGGCTATGGCACATATTATGCCTTAACATGACTGGCAAATCCGGCACGGTTAAACAAACTTAACCTTCATTTGTGAAACAGTGCAAATCAAAGGGTGCAAAATGACTTGTGCAAGTAATTACCACCTGGGGAAAGCAACAGGGGAAGGAAAGAGGCGATAGGGGAGCTGAAGGGGGTCGAGTCCACTGAAAGAGAGCCGAGCGAGGGGGAGAGAAAGAGAGAGAGAGACAGAGAGAGTGAGAGCGAGAGTAAAAAAAAAGGGCAGAATGGGAATCTTTTAAAGAGAAGAGGGCATTTTTAATGAGTTTGCCCAGAAATTGATTTTCCTGTGTAATCTTTTATTAATATGCAGCTGGCGCTCCCCTCTTTGGCACAGTGGGGTCAGTCTGTGCTGAACTCTGTCAGGACCCCCACTCGGTCAAACAACAGCCCAAAGCCCAGGGAAAATGGTATTTTAGCAAAAGCAAACATTGTCCTGTCTTGGCTTAAGGGGCGAAATAGCTGTTTATTTTAAAACTTGTTCCTCTCAGCTAACCATGAAAGTGTGGTCAGGGCAAGTGGAGAATAGAGAAATTTCTTTTTCTTCTCTTAATGCTTTCGTTAAAATGTGGGGTTCCCGTTTGTAATTTATATGGATATGATTTTAACATAATTGAGATTTTATTTATTTTACAAATTTCAAAGTAAGTGGATTTTCGTCAAACATATTTGTCAATTATTTAAATAAATGCATTGACTTGGTGTTCTAGTTCATGATTTTTCTGCTGAATTTCTATACAAGTATACAAAAATTAGTTTGACTAAAGTGTCATTATAATGATTAATAATTGACTAGATTGCTGCATTATCATATATAATAATCAGCTGTAAAAGAGTCATGACTGTAATATCTTTTTGTAATCTCCTGAACAATATCTAAACGTTTTAACACCACAATATAATTTGTTGATCTTGATCTTGCAGCAAGGATTCTGATTTTTATTTTAATTAATCTGAAATCATAAAAAAAAAACAATTTTATTTTTTATTATTTTGTTTTTGTATGCCACAGTATATTACAAGTATTAACTGTCTGTGTTACACTATGTTTTATGAACTATTCATGTTAAATACACTTTTTTTCAGTAGATTACAACTGCCACCTGGTGGTGGGAAGGGTACATGTGTTATGGACATGTAAGCTTTGATTACTTTTCTTTTTGCTTTTACAGTAAGTGCATAGTTGAGAATATAGGCCTTTACGTGTCACTGGATGAAGAAATTATGCATATAAAATTTGCATTACACTAGGTCTGAAACAGGATATCTCATTCAAGAGCAAGTTTCTTCCCCACAGTCCAGTGACAAGGGTCCTTCCTATAACGGTTCTGAGATCATAAAACCAAGACCAATTTTACAGGCACCTTACTGTTAGTCCTTTTAAAAATTATTTTTAAAAAGGTAATCTGTTAACCTCATTCTTTATTTATAATAGAAATCATTTCTTTGTAATTCGGTTGAATGCCAATAGATGGTGCTAGTATCATGGGGTTCTGTGGTTCTGAACAGCAAGACTTTAGTGGGATGGAGATGACAAAAAATGATTTAATTCAGTAAAACTTTGTTCTCTATGAATGAGGAGGAAAACATTTCAATGTTTAATTTATTCACTATATACCCAAACCAACCCCTATAGAAAGTCATTAAAATTTGGCATTTATGTTTTTTTGTTTAATGTGGTTGTGGTACCTATCCACTTTCAAAATGACAAACATTAAGGTATACGAAATGAGGCCCATTAAAATGGTTAATTTGAAGGGATCTAAAACCAAGATAACATAAATAATCAAGGGAAGGTATCATTATTCACTATTGGCCTTTTGATTATTTGTACATGACTGGAAATGGAAAATATTAATTCATTTTGTGATATTTGAGGAATATTGGCACAGAAAAGGTCATTTTTGAAAGTCTTTATGAGGTCATACGATATGAACTAGCCTTGTTTCACTGGACAAGACTTCCATGTGTGCACACACAATGATCACTCCTCTGGGGATCCTAAAATATTTTGGTAAACCATAGCAAATCTTCACAGAATCTATCACTGAAGTAGCTGATCCACAGAACAGGCTTTACTTTACAAGTGAGTTCTGGGGGATTTAGGTAAACTAAGATGTGTGTAAAGTGTTGATAGCTGTAGTAGATAATATCACTTACAAACAGACACAGTGGCTATTTAATACTTTATTTTTTTCCAATATTTGACAAAGACATGAAAATATACTCTTTAAGAAATAATAAATATTTAATAATAATACTTCTTTATTAACAAAATGCACAATTTACAAAATAGGTTGACTCTGTTATTCTCTTTCTATGTCTATAATACATTACATTGTTGTTGTTAATATTTTTTCATTAAAAATGTTATTGATGTTAGTGTTGCTATTTTTCAACAGTTCAACAACATTCAGATTGAATTTATGTTGGATTTAAAATTCATGAATTATCCCCTTTGATTGATACAGTCATCACAAAACCTTTCAGATCACCTTCAATTTTTCATCTTTAAACTGAGAACTTCAAATGATCTTCCTTTGAATCTGGAACACTGTTTTTATTGCAACCCAAGGTTGGTGAACAAGATGCTCCATCTTGAGGGTCATAACCCCACAACACCATCTTCTCAGACAGATGAGGCCATAAGTGGTGATTGTTGGTAAAAATAAGTATATGACTGCTTTTGGACTGAGTTTTTTATTGAGTGTGAGCTGTTTAGATAGTTCTTCATTGCTTCATTTCAAATCACCTTTATCACAGGGTACATTTATATGGCCACTGAAATAAAGGTGGTGAGTGACACCCCACAACACCTTGCATCAGGAAGCAATCACCTTGATACCTGCCTTCCAAGAATTGTGAATCTAGTGAATTTCTTTAACACCACTGTTTGTCTTTGGCTAAGTCCTATGAACTCATCTTTATATGAGTCTTGATCTTCATGATGTTTTTTTTATAAAGGTCAAAGTAGAGTGTATTGTAAAAAGACAGAGAACAAACAGTCTGAAAGCAGCCTGTGTGTGTGTGTGTGTGAGAGAGAGAGAAAGAGATAGAGCAGGGGGCATGGGTGGTCATGGAGGGCCCCCTTGTGGTCAGGAGTTGAACAGGTAGTATGAGATGAGGCCTGCTAAGAGGCAAATGAGTGCTGTGTGGGCCGTGCAGGGGACTACTGCACTGTTGTGGGCTCTGTGGAATGTGGAGTGGCTAAACGTCTGCGCCCTGACATGGGGTGAGGTCCTCCTCTGCTGCTTCTGGTGGGTGAAGGGTGGCTCCACCGTCACATACCCATTGGTTATTCTGACGTTCGGGGGAGGAGTGGTGCTGCCGAGTACAAAAGTATTGTATATAAAAAGCTGCAAATACTGTAAGAGCAATAATACTAAATAATAACAGCAGAAACCTTTTCTTCACAGGCACATTAGAATGGATAGGTAGATAGATAGTTAAACAGATAGATAAATAGATAGATGCAAGCAGATAAATAGAATACTGTGAGGTGTGTGTGTGTCCTCACCTGTCCCCCATGCGCACCCACAAGTCACTGAACAGGCGCTTGTGGCCGTGCGAGCGGTGGCCCTTGCGAGGCCGCTTCTGTCGGCCGAACTCCTCCAGCTGGCTCAGGCTGTCCGGCAGCAGCATGTGGGTGAGCTCATCCTCGGGCCCCGGGGGCTCCAGCTCCCACTCGCCCGTCACCGCCTCCCCTTCCTCCTCTCCTTCCTCCTCATCGCTCCCCCCGCTGGGCTCAGGCGTGGTGTCCTCCAGCGATGGCGGCGGCGGGCGCTTCGTCGGAGGACTCCAGCTCCTGTGAGAGACCGAGGCACAGCGGTCGAGACAATGAGCTCGAATCGAATCCAGTGTTAGTCCCTGCTGAGTCCCGGGCCGACCCTTATTAGCAGCGGCTTGGGAAAGCTATAAACCTGTGGTTATGTCATTAGGCCTCGTAAACACGTGGTGCATCAGTTTGTGGCTTGGACGCTTGGACATCTTACAAGACAGCCCTGGCCGCATGGTCTGGAGGCCTTTCGGCTTACGGGCGCACTGGGGTCGTGAAGGAAGCCATTGGCCTGCATCCGACGAGAGTTACTGGAGGTAGTGACAGCATAGCTTAGCCTGTTAGCAGGAGCAGCATGCAGTCCCACTGGAAGCTCATGCAACACAGACAGGCTGCTGAGGTGTGTGTGTGAGTATGAGTGTTCTAACACGCATATGTGGAAGTCTAGCTGTCTGTTTATGTGTGTGTGTGGAATGCAGTTTTATCTGCCACCATTCTGTGCCATTTACCTGTCGGGAACAATGTGTATGTAATGTGTGGTCATGTGTTTGTGTGTATGTGTGTGTGTCGGGGGTGGGGGGTTGAACATCACCAGCAGGGCGTTCAGTCGTGTGAGCTTGTAAAAGGGTTTTTATGAAGTACCAGATTCTGCCACAAGCCACGGGGGAGGCAGTGAGCCCTGGAGAGAGAGACACAGGCCCACACCTCAACTGTTCAACCTGCACAGGATCAGCCCCAGAGCCATCTCTGTTTCACTCTTTCTTTCTGTCTCATCCTTTTCTCTTGTCTGTCTCTTTCTTCTGCCTCTCCCTCTCTCTCTCTCTCTCTCTCAGTATTAGAAGAACTGAAATAGTTTAAGTATGCATGGAAAACATGGAGAAAGAATGTTGCATTCACATTCATACTTTCTTTAACTCAGCTAAAGTACAGTATTAATGAATTGAAAAATACAGTGTGTACCCTGTCCGAGAGGCTATGAAGTGAGTCTCTCTCTGCGTTTCTCTCTCTCTGATGTAGGTGGTTGCTCAGCAGTATGGCCCAAACTGGACCACAGAAAACCCCTTTGTGAGTCGACATTTCGCCCCCTGAACGCTGAGCACCCAGGAGGTGTTCCATTAAAAAGAGGCCCCAGACCACCGCCAAACACACACACACACACACACACACACACACACACATATATACACACAGACTACATCCATGCAGCAACCCCAGCCTCCAGCAAGTCTTCTCTTTGTGTTGTCATGCTTCCCACACTAGCACCACACTTATTAGCTTGACTGTGGGTGGTTGGTACATGGCTTTCTTTCCTCTCTCCCTCTCTCTCCCTCTCCCTCCTCTCTTTCTCTCTTTGTGCGTTTTTTAGAACATGTGTTCTGACATGATGTTTTCTGGCCTTAACTCACACGGAGTGAAAAAGAAACAGCACACATGTGGTGTTGGGTAGGGGCCCCCAAGTTTGAGGTTCTCACCCCCCACCCGTTCCCTCTTTTACGCCTTTCCCCCCTCCATCCATGCTCCTGTGTTGTGGGGGTCGTGTGTTGTTGTCATGTTGCTTAGGTTGCCACCACCACAGACTCACCTCATTTGGAGGAGCCTTGTCATTGAGTCACTCCCCGGTGGTGTGTGTGCATGTGTGTGTGTGTGCGTGTGGGAGTGATGTGGGCCAAGTCGACCGCAGTCAAGTCAGTCTGTCAGTCACTCACTCCATCAGCTGGTCCACTTGTCAGAAACGTCCCCCTCCCACCCCTCCTGTGTTTCTTTAACCGCAGTGGCTGTCGCCTCCACTCCATGTCTCTGAGCCGGCGGCCCGGAGGAGTGCCAGTGGTTAGCACCACAATTTGCATTGGGAAGCGATTTCAAAGACGCAGCCTGTCTGCCTGCCCGCTCCGACGCTAGCAAACACACACACACACACACACACTGATTTGCACTCTTGTTCAAGTGAATCATTGGAACCAGCCAGGCTGTTTCCTTAATAGGGCCTAACCTGTGCAGGGTCTCTTCTGGATCAACTCCCTGAAGCTTTAGGCCACTAATGGCTTGGTTGTGCCAAAGAAGAGTGGGCAGTGTGTGGTGTGTGTGTGTGTGTGTGTGTGTGTGTGTGTGTGTGAGTGAGTAAGTGTGCGTGTGTGAATGTGGTGTGGGAGGAAAGGGGTGGCACAGCTCCTCTCTAAAGGGTGTCTCTGAGGGAGCGACAGAAAAAGTTGGCAGTGCCAACCAACAGACCAGGCAGCTCCACCTCTGCACTGCTGGCACTGAGGATCAAAGCAGCTCTCTATACATGAGCTGTAACTGTAGTCTAAAATCAGTCTGTCTGAATCTGTTTTAATTGTCCAAGTATTCTTACATACACAGGGAATTTGACTTTGGTATATGTTAACTCATTCAACAGTTAGATATGTAGTAGTGTGCATTCACGTCACTGTGTGCTGAGTGTATTTTACAAATTCACAATTAACAGAAACAAAATGTTCCTCATGGGTTCAAAACAGTATATATGCTTATACATAATATAGTATACTCCTATACAGAATTCAAATAGGACATGATGTGCAAACCCAAATACACATGCAGTGCAATATGCTGTACTTGGAATGATACATTATGTAAGTATGTAAAGTGCAAATATATCAAAGGGTAAGGGAGAAAGACCGGAAAGAGAGAAGAAAGGATGGAGAAAGAGAGATAGGGAAGGAGAAAGAGGGGCAACCCGTAGTGGGGTGCAAAGAGACTGAAGGAGCAGAGAGAGGCAAAAGAAAAAAAAGAGAAAGAAAAAAGAGAGAAGAACATTTTTAGTGTGTCTTTATTAATGTAGTGATGGTGAGGGAGATTAGAGACAGAAAGCTGAAGTGAGTGATGAGTGATGGTGAAGAAAAGAAAAGGGAAAAGGGAAAGGAATAAAGGGACGTACTCTGTGAGTGTTTCCCCGGCAGGCAGGTGCTCCACCTGGTAACCCTCCTGCCTCAGGATCTCCAACACGCTGTGGTTGCCAAGGAAGTGACCTAAGAGGAAACAAAGACAAAGCCCTCACTACAGACCAATAACATCAAACATATATGTCTCTGGTTAAATAAGAAAGTCATTGTAGTTGCCATTGCTGTGGTGTTTTTGATCCAGAAGATTGCACAGCTTTTTTTAAAAAAAAAAAAAGATTTTGAACCATATATTGCTTTTCACGATGCTGGGAAGAATCTCTTCTGTGTATGGCTCCTCCAATAGAGCCCATTTTGGAATACAGCTTTATGACTCAAAACACTTTTTCATCTGTTGCAGCTGTGACTACCCACGGTGCCCCCTTTAAGTTCTGACCTGTCAGTGCGCGGGCAGGGCTGGGCCTGGTAGGCCATTAGAGGTATTGTGCGCACTTGTGTTGGGGTGGTATTCTTCTCTCATAAGATACTTTTCTTTGTTCCATTAGCCACTTTATCTCTCTCTCTCTTCTTATTACTTTACCTCACTCTTTATTTCTTATAGACACTGAGCTAACATGCTCATGCTGTCTCCTACATACATTGCATTCATATTGCACCACTTACATGCACCCATATACCCCCATGACATTGCTCAGTCTTTATTTCATTTGTTTTCAAAATAATTTGCAACAAATTATCTTTTGCTTTAAACTTCTAGTCGTGTGCCTTTTATGTTGTGGTTTGAAATGAGCTGGGGTGTAAGACAGCTGATTTTGAAGGAGGATTTGATAAAAAAAATCCTATCTATAAGAATATTAGGTTTGTATTTTCTAATGAAGTTGTAGCAAATTTTTTTAATTACTTGGCTAAATCTAAATCTAAAGCAAGTAACTGTATCACACACATTTTAACAGCCATTCTGGTTATAATAACACACACACACACACACACTGTGACGGTGACATTTAAGTTATTTGCTTTATGCTTTGTGTCTTAGACTGTAACTTAGGTGCACATAAGTTCAGTTCAGTTTTGTTGTCATTTATGTTTCATTTAAATATAGGCCTACTGTTCTTCTGTTTGTTTGAACTGCGCATGTTTCCCCATCGAGGGGAGTTAATTGGCACATATCTGCCTTAATTGATTGGCTAATGATAGCCTGATGGGCAAAGCCCTGTGATTGGTTGCTTAGTTGACCACCTGGTCCATTTAAACCCTCTTGGAGGGAATCTAGGGAGGCTCTTTGTTTGAAGGAGGCTCATTATTGCACAAAAGTGCTGTGTCCCTCGGCTGGTGTGAGCTGTGGGGTTTTTCTTGTTAGTGGTGCTTTGTTTTGTCGATTGGCGGCGCACAACTTCTCTCTTGTTTTAATTTACTTTGTGTGTGTTTTGTCTTTGAATTCCATTTTTGTATATACTTTTTCACTTGGTTTTGGGGGTTTTTGGTTAAATAAATTTACTTATATTTTTCACCACCAACTTTTTTGTCACTGTCTTGGGTCAATTGCTACCCTACAACACACACACACACACA
>JAGFZM010000206.1:0-7500 GCA_017657215.1 Limnothrissa miodon
GTGTGTGTGTGTGTGTGTGTGTGTGTGTGTGTGTGTGTGTTTGCTTTCGTCTTGAACCGGACTGCTTGTGCAAGACACATGCTATAGATTGACGTGTTTGTGTGCGCATCACCACCTGAGACACCAAAGCCTCTCATTATTTAGTGTCTGCTTTTACACACAGTCACAGACATCAACCTTCGGAATTTACAAGGCCGTTTTTTTTTTTTTGTTGTTTTTGTTTTTTTGTTTTGTTTTGTTTTTGGTTAGGCTTGTCAGGGGACACCTGTCATTGCAGCACACACCAGATGTTGATGGGGACAGGCAAAGACTGCAGGGCCCTTGGGGACTATTTTAAACACATAACACACACACATAAATTCTAAAGCACTGGAGCACACTTTCACTCTCTTTCTGTCACAGACACACACACACACACACACACACACTAAGACAGAGTGGGGAAAATCTCAACATGGTAATTCAATCTCTCCTCCTGTGCTTTCCTGTGGGGCTCTCCAGTCTATGGCTCACACACTGACCGCTGTACCATGATAAAAAATATTACCTGATAGCATTTCATTACAGCAGGGACTCATTTATGTATTTTGTGACTCATTATGCAGCTATGGCCAGCATGTGGTGACGACCCTGTCATTTATCAACATACTGTACAGAGTTGTTGTTTTTTCTCTCCTAGCGTTCCTGCTGCTGGCTCGATTGAGTCATCCTTTATGTATTAAATGTCTGTTTTGGTGTCCCACCGTCGGTACCCTGAAGGGTAGTGTTTTTTAGAAATTGCAAAGTGCTCCTGTTCCTCTTAAGCTTCCACTCTTTTTTTCCCAGACGTTTTTATTGTTGTGTGTACCTTTTAAACGTCTGTCCGAATGTATTCCTAAGCCATACAAATGTCATAGTTCATCTGATTTGGAAAAATAAGCCGTGGCGCAGGACTGGATTTTATCTGGCAATTCGCTGTAGCACACCAGGTGAAAGCTTTCATCACTGCGTGAAAGCTGAACACACGCCCTCCTGAAAAATAGAGAGTCTGCAACTCACGCTGCATTTACCTTTCAGCCTGTGAACCAAAAACTCCCCAAACCACCCCTCCTCCTTTTCATGCCCTTAATTAAAATTCTCTCCGGAGAAAGTCACCGAACGGCAGGGGGAACTTGAATAAATGTCCGGCCTGTTTTCCCTCTTGGAGCAGGCTATCCTGGAGACGGTAAAATTCCTTGGAAGGACATTCGCAACGGTACGTCAGCGCCCGTTAGATTTACAATGGAAAAGGAAGTCACGGCACAAGCACAAGAGGGAAGACGGATGCTTCGTTTGTTATTTGGCCAACGGAGCTGTGGCTGGTTTGCGTTATGCCAAGACTCGGCTACATCGCAATGCGCCTTGTAAGGTTGTAGCGCTATTCATTATGTCTAGGCTCCCAGTCGGAGCCACGCTTTGTGACTGTAATTATTTTTAATGGTGGAGTTGTTGGTGGCAAGACAACTAATAAATTGAGCCTTCAGCAGTCACAGATCTTTACTATTCGCTTAGGAACTTTTTTCCTCCTCTGAAATGTCAGGATTATTTATTTCCATGGCGGGTGGGATTACCTCGTAAACATTGTTTCCCCTCTATTCCCCCGTGTGTTTTTGCTTTTACAACAAATTTTAGTTTTCTGTATTTTCCCAGCTTCATCTTAAAAGAGCAAGTTCAGTTTCATGGCTGCTCTCGCGCGCTCTGTCTTGAGAGCTCAGAAAGGGGAAAGTTGGCCCTTGCGATGTTCTAGCACCTGTGGATGTGCATAGCATTAGCTACCTGCTTCTCAATCACACAGGCATCTACTACACTCTCTCTCTCTCTCTCTCTCTCTCTCTCTCTCTCTCTCTTAGAAAACTCAGTGAAAACAGTTGCTGTTTGTTTATTTTGCGTAATGGAATCAGCATGGTTGTTAAATGCAGTTAAGAAGCCTTTCCAAGCTTACTGAATCATGGTTGTTTTTTGGCCGAGAGTGGCATTTTAAAAGACAAATCCCATCTTTGGTTCAGAATAGCAGATGTTATCTCTTGTTAGCATCTCCTCCATTTACTGCAGATAGAAAAGAATTCAAACATACCCTCCATACATTTATTTGACCAATCTCTTCTACAGTATTACCCTACTTTTCAGTTCACAGAGGGTCATCTGTAAGATCACGCCATTTGTGATGCACTTGGGTCAGCTGACTGTGTGTGTAATGTACTGTATACTGCATGTGTATACATAATGTGCCTCCTTCCTGCTCTTTTTTGCCCTGCAGAAGTCGTCTGTGGATCTGGAGCCCAAGATGTCTTTGGCTGATAGGATGAAAGTCCTGCAGGAGAAAGAGAACCAGTGGAAGGTCAAGGGAAAGGGTGCCGCCAACGACTCTATACAGTTCTCAGTGGCTGGCCGCATGGCAAAGAAAGGTGTGTTTCTGTGTGTGTAGTGACTGTTCAAAACTTATCAAGTTTCAGAAGGGGCTGTTCCCCTCACATCATTAAAGTCCAACATTCATGAATGCCAGCTATACTGGAAATTCGGGCTGGAGAATTAGTTTTTTTTTACTATCAAGCATTACCTTTATAATTATCCTATCATAAAAAAAGGTAAATGAATCAGTCATATGGCTGTTGATGTAAAGAGTGATTGTCAAGAGTGAAGGTTCAGTGAAAGTAGAGTAGTATTCCAGCTATTTACAGTATGCCTAGTAGGATTGTTCTTGAGAGCTCGCTGAGCTTCCAGTTTGTTTGATTCTTCCCATCAGGCCTTGCGTCTCCCGTGTCGCCTAGAGACGATCCCCCAGCCCTCGTCAAAAAACACACCTCAGGAACTCCTGTCAAGCCACTGGAAGGTGATTGTAACCATGCTACAGTTTCCAACTACCAACCTGACGCATTTCAGTCGTGTATTTATTGGTTATTTTCTGCACCTTTTACCATGCTAGGTAGATCTTCATGAAGTTCTTGTAGTTGCTTCAGTGCTGAACTACTAGCTCTTTTTAATGATGACAATGAAGATGATGACAAAAATAATCATGATGGAAGGGATGATGATGATGGTGGTGATGGTGATGTGGAAAAGATGGTGGAAAGAATCAAAGACGTATGACGGCCATGTATTCTCTTCCCAGAAATTGCCAGTCGCCCTGACGTGGAAATGGAAGGGGATAAGCGGCTAGACAAGCTGGAGTCTTTCCTAGACAGACTTCACAGTAAAGGTAAACAGCTACAGCGCCTACTGCCAACCTGTCACTATAGGCCCTGATACAATACTTCATGTATCTAGCACATGCTTACTCTTCACCATATTGTAAGCAAGCACGATAAGTTGCACAATGTGCTGGGTACATTGTCAGCTTGGTACTGTCAACTTGTTGAAGTCGATTACTATGGCTGTGACATCTCTGCGATCAGTGATCTTATTTTTCCTTCTGCGCAATCCTTCTTAAGCCTTATTTAAACCATTTGTCATGGTATGTGATGAAGAATAAAGTTGCAGCTACACCAAAGACTTTTTAAACCCTTAAAATAATGTTTTCAAAATAGTTTTGGTGGTCCATCAACTCATAACAAGGTGAACGGTACTTGCTGCATTTGCTCTGTGGCCCTCTGTCGGCTTAAGCTGCACTAAAAGTTTGCCCAAAACGGTAGCGATCTGTAGTTCAAGTGAAACTACAATTGACTTGCCTTATGGGACGCTTCCGTTCCAATCTGTGGAGGGTGCGATTTTCAAAACTCCTTGGTGCTGCTTTAAATATCTTAAAACACGAATTTAGGCCAAGGCCCTAAAAAAGTCTATACATTAACATATTTTACACTTGGTCTTATTCATTTAGCATAGGCTAATTGGTCAATGTAACAAATTATCTTCCAAAGTTGCTCTTGTATCTTGTATGTCATGCTCCTTACAGTATTTTTAAAGAGAAATCAATTGAAGCAGTAATCCAAAGGCAAATAAAAACACGTTGGTCTTATAATGATGATACTGGTCACAAAAAGATCTTAAAAAATCTTGAACAGAACCAACCTGCACAAATCTTCTTTAAGGACTCTTGACACTGTAGAGGTTCTGAGTGCCTTAGAATGACTCTGCCAGAGCACTGCAGTGGTTTGCTGATTATGATCTAGGTTACTGGAGGAGTTTGCCCTCTTTTGACCCTCTGCTTCAGGCTGTCTTCTCTGTGGTTGTGCAGCCTCTAAAGGGAATTTATAGCCCGGCCCTCCTCACGTACTAACCTGCTCCGCAGCTCAGTATGGGTACTAGGCCTTAGGGTAGAGAGAGGTGACAGAGCACTTACCAGACTGCAACCAGGCCAGATAGGACAAACAGACCTAGAACCAAATAGCGCTCAAACCTAGAATAGTAAAGAAATACATTTTCAGTGGATGAAGAGCACGCCATATTCTTCAAATCTTCATATTCTTCAAGTAGCCAGACTGATTTGCATGGCATGGTATGTGTGAGAACCTGGGGTGTGTTTCCTCAAAACCCTAGTTGCTTAAACAAATTGCATTGCAACAACCAAAGTTGCGAATTTAATTGGTTTAAGTATGGTTTTGGTGGTCTTTTGTCTCCTGTCTACAAATAGAAATGTCAGGCCCTTTGAAAAACATTAGACTTTGACCCAGAGGGAAGTAAGGGGTGACCGTTTTGACTTCTATCCATCTATTATCTGTCTGTTCTCTCCCTGATCGTCTCTCGGTCAAAATAATCTGACGGGGCTTGGAATCCACAGAGGAGAAAGAGGGCCCTGGTCTATTTCCCCTGCTGTGTCCCAGCTAAATACACATGCAGTGGAAAGGCTGCTGACCTCAGCTACCCTTTGCTTTATCTTCTGAATTCCGCACTTTGGTCTAATCCCGCTCCTTAATTCAACAGTGGCATGGGAAGCTCAGTGGGACTCCGTAACGTTTAATCTGTTAAGCTTTGACAGTTGACAGTAATTCATGTCCGTGTGGCTGGTCAGTTTGCGGATGAGGTTATGGCATTTTGCTTTATGGCATAAGTGAGGTCTGCGAGCAGGGGGGTTAGGGTCGTGACCTTAATGCCACGGATGTACTGCACAGTGCAGTGAGCACAACTACAGTACATGACTCTCTTGCACGGTTGCAACAGTTTTCTACTCTAAATAAGAAGAATGAATTAACCATAGGGCTTGAGCTATAGGTGGTTGTTCGCCCAATGTTGTATCCTAGCGATAGCTTATCAGGGTACTCTCCAGAGGCAATTTCAAGAAAATTGCTGATTCCGCTACTTGGATCTCGGTCTATCAGTCATAGTCAGACTGCATTGATCGGTCATAGCCAGACTATACAGTATCTGTCGGTCATAGCCAGACTATACATTTTGATGTTATAGTCATAGCCAGACTTGATGATGTAGTCAGGCTGCTTGTGTTTGCCATTCAGAAAAGACTTAGGCTAAATCGCAGTGTCCTGCCTAATTACTAAACCCTAAACCCGCAGGAACCTAACTTGCCAGAATCAGCCAATCCAGGAGTCCGTTAGAGTAGATCAGGGGTCAGCAAATAAGTTTCGACGCAGGCCAATTTTTTTTTGACAATTCAATCGCGGGCCATCATCATCAGGCAAACCATGCTTTCCTAAAGGAAAAAAATAACTTTATTATATCATATGCCTATAGGCTACTCTATTTATTAAAAAATATATATTTACATTCATTTTAAATGACTGCTGCAGCTCCTGTCATCCTTCATTCAAAAGACCCTAGGCCCTAACCCTAGGCCTAGCAACCTGACTAGCTAATGATTTGGCTATGTATTAGTAAAGTTGCTAATTCTCACATGACATCCTTACAGTATGTTGTTTCAGTTTGGATGTGTGAAACACAAAGATTCTTAGCTAGCGAAGTAAAAATGCCACTGTCCAAAGCGACGAAAAGAAAAGTTGTTATCGAATGTAGGCCGTACAAAAAGAATGGAAGGAAAGGTCTGCGTTGAGCCTACCTGAATTTATGAACATCCAACATCTCATCCTGCAAGGACGTTGTTGCTGCACTTGCTAATTGGTGCTTTTTGTTAAGCGCTATGAGACCTGTCTTGTAAAATGCGCTATACAAATAAATTTGAATTGAATTTAGTTTAATTTAATTGAAGCGCTGACGGCTGGATATACACAGAGCTGCAAGATCCTGGTTTGGGCACTTTTACAGCGCAGCAAAGTTACAAATGCGTCGCTCAATGCAGCATGGATTCTCACAACAACAGGCTACTGACGCAGAGATTATTAAGGAAGTGATAGCGATAGTGTAATGAAATCTGTTGAATTGTCGGTTTTGACAGCAAATATTTTATTTTAATCAACCTCATCTGGCGGGCCAGATATTATTGACGGCGGGGCAATTATGGCCTGCGGGACGCTATTTGCCGACCACTGGAGTAGGTCTTTGAGGGTTCAGTGCTTAGGGCTTAGGGAGGGTACTGGGATTGATCAGTCATCCAGCGATGGACCATAGCGTATCTTTAAAACATACTGTACTGTAGCACTGAGATCACATTAATAAATATAGTATGGCCTTGATGTTTTCCATTAAGATTGAGAACATTTTTTTCAAGCTTCACTGACTGCAACTTTGATGAATGACCTTTGACCTCCACCAGGCGTGGGCAAGGGAAAGGCCTCCACCATCACGGTGACGGAGGAGAAAGAGAAGGAGGTGATGACGCTGGACGACGATGAAACCTTTGGACGCTTCTACAAGCCCGTGTCCCCCGGCGCCCTTAGTTCCTCTGTCGCCATGGATACCGAGCAGGACTTCAGCGTCATCAACACCGACACACCCAAGTAAGACGCCTTAAATGGAGAATCCATTTTCACTTTCTCTTTTTTTTTCTTCTTTTCCATTGTCTGAACTTTTTCTCTTCTTATTTTTTTTAGTGAGCACTGTCTTGAGTGTTTTTTTTTTTTTTTCTTTTGTTTTTGTTTCTATTTTGTTGCCATCCATCTAAATCTGTCAGTTTGTGTTATCAGAGACAGACAGTGCCTGGTTTCAGGAACCCACACTGTGCACCGTGTCATCTTCTTATCACTGACAGTCAAAAATGTGTCCAGGAAATGTGGCAGACAAATATGTTTGTCTCATAGTCATCTCTCAAATATGTGAGTGTGTGTGTGTTTGTGTTTCTGTGTTTGTTTGTTTTTTTGCTTGAAAGTAGGGGTGTTCCCCTTTTTGGTTATAAGTGTTTTCTTGTGCCATGTGCAAGTATTTATGTTTAGTGTATTTTGTGTATTCTTTGTGTGTGTATGCATGCAAATATATGAATATGTCTTCCATTGTTGCGTTCTGTGTGTGTGTGTGTCCACAGGTTGGCATCAGCCGTGGCTAAGCACAAGCGTGCGGTTCGTCCGTCTCGGAACACGGCCTCCTCGCGGAACCCTCTGCGAGCTCTTGCGGCGCGAGACGACTTGAGGCAGACGTACACCGAGCAGCGGCTCAACATCGCTACCGTGGAAACCAAGAGGATCCAGATGGAGAGGAGTGAGT
>JAGFZM010000206.1:12500-14516 GCA_017657215.1 Limnothrissa miodon
GGACGTGCAGCGGGGCCACGGGCTGGTGCAAAGCGAGGACGGCCGGCAGGCCGAGCTGGCAACGGTCACCGTGGACGCCTGGCACATCCGCGAGTTCGACGACTTCGAGATCCCGCCCGCGAGCGTGGGGCAGCTGCACGAGGGCGACACCTACGTCATCCGCTGGAAGTACACCATCACCAACGTGGGTAAGTGCCAACGGGGGGGGAGCGGGTGTGAGGGAGTGTGTGAACGTCTGTGCGCATGTGTGGAGGTTCAGACACCCATTCCCACACACTAACACAGATATAATAATGTGATTGTCTTAATACTACCCCTTTAGTCAGTAAGGCTGGACATTAGGCCTCTGATATCTATGATCATCTTAGCATCAGGCCATATAAGGTTGTGGCTAGCTTATAAATTTGATGATATTTGAATTGCTCGTGTGTGTGTGTGTGTGTATAGTGGGTAAGCGTCAGAAGCCGGGTGAGGTAAGCAGTGGTCCGGGGAGAGAGCGCTCGGCCTGTTTCTTCTGGCAGGGCCGTCACTCCAGCGTCAGCGGCCGCGGCACGTCTGCACTCATGACTGTAGAGCTCGGCAGCCACCGGGGGGGCGCAGGTGAGCGCGAACCCTGATCTGAGATCAGATGTGGCGTCGGGGGAGGGAGGAGATAAAGAACTGGGTAATGAACTATGTAAGGTCACAGCTGGGTCAGTTGCAGCAGGACTAATTAGGGGTAACATTTTTTTTTTAATTTGAATTAAAATGACTATCGTATTGTCAAGGTTACATGAACAAGGCAATATGAACAAAAGTTTGTGTGTGTGTGTGTATGTGTGTGTGTGTGTGCAGGTTCTAGTGGCTCAGGGAAAGGAGCCTCCCTGTTTCCTTCAGCTCTTCCAGGGAGGCCTGACAATTCACCGTGGCTGCAGAGAAGATGGTGACAACACCGGTAAGCAAACACTCAAACACACACACACACTATCTACATAATCTACCTACAACTACATACATACATATACATACATACATACATACTTGCACCTACATGCATAGGCTACACGAATACATGCAAGAATAGCTTACTTACATGCATTCATACAGTTTCTACCAAACATACCCACAGCACACACCTAACATGCCACCACCTAATACACGCACACCTACACCCACATGGAAAGACACACCTAGCATCTTGCACACCTCCCACACAAGGCAAAACCACTCATACAATACGGACCAACACACACACACACACGCGCACGCACGCACACGTTGCACCGGATGAGATGACGCATTCCTTTGACACACTTCAAAAAGGGGGGCCCCTTTTCTAGATGGATATCTCTTAATCACATGTTTACACTCTTAGCTAAGGACAAACAGATGCTCTGTGACCCTTTCACCAAGCACACCTCACTCTGGCATGCCATTTACCAAACAAGGAGAGGTGTGTCAGTGTCGACTCCATACATGTACATCCTGTAGTATCCTCAGGGCTCCTATGGCTGCCCTGTCACATAACACTGGAAACCACATTTGAACACTGCTCAAATGTAAACCCTCACTGCTCAGTTTTGGATGTTCATACTGTAGCTTTTCATATTTATATATACTACATACATACATCTATAGTAGTACATTATTTATGATACAGTTATAGATAGGTTGATTGATAGATTGATAAATAGATAGATAGATTTTGATAAATTGTGTGTGTGTGTGTATAAACTAGTGCCTTAAAGCCCCATAACAAAGCTTACTTATATAGCTTAGCTTGCTTGCATACCATAGCTTGCTTACTATGAGTGAAAGCGGTAATTAGGAGTTTATACGGGAGAAATTCCAGTCAATCGTCTGCTATGGGTAGAGTAAGTAATTGGTGAATAAGGCTAGTATGTGGTTAGTGAAGTATGAATAATGTATATATCCAATGTTTGCGTGTTTCTGTATGTATGTATGTATGTATATAATGTGTATACGTACCTGTGTGTGTGGGTGTGTGCGTAGATGGGTGGCGTCTGTTCTGCGTGC
>JAGFZM010000206.1:55013-109041 GCA_017657215.1 Limnothrissa miodon
CTCTCTCTGATATCATTGGCCTGCTGTGTGTGTGTGTGTGTGTGTGTGTTCTCATCCTTTACTGTCCTATGTATGTCCCTGTATTATAGCACCATGGCAACAATATGTGTCCCCTCATCTCCGTCCGTCCTTTGCCAGCACACCATCACTCACATCCTTTTCCCCCCCTGTCACCCCCCACCTCTGACTCACACGCAAACATACTCATTCACACACACACACACACACACACACACACACACACACACACATGTCAGTTCCTCTACTCTTTTCTTGCTCTGACCATCGTGTGCTTATCAGCAATAAAGTGTGTGTGTGTTTGTGTGTGTGTGTGTGTGTGTGTGTGAGTGTGTGTGTGTGCACTACCTGTGTACGTACCTGAATTCAACAGTGTTGGTTTAATGAGCCCTCTGCTTGTTATGGTTTAATAGGCCCTCTACTTCTATTGTGTCTGTTTGTCCACCTAACTGTAGGTCTGTCAGTTATTACTGACAAGCTGCACCTAAAAGAGAAATAATTCAATACTTGTGTCACACACAAGTCGATTGCAACTACAGAGGCTGGACATCAATACAAACCTGGCTCATATTGGACACAAATGTCCAGGAAGACCAAAAACAAAAGTGCATTTTTTTGTGTCTGTAAATATAGATCCAGACTATTAGTTTTTAAATATGTGAATGAATGAAAATATGATGGTTGTGTTGCAGAGTGTATGAAAGTGTGTGTGTGTGTGTGTGTGTGTGTGTGAAGGTGTGTGTGTTTCTGCCATCCTGCTCCAGAGCAGACTGCATTAGTCCTGACAGTCAGTGATGCAACGCCTGCCCATGGGAATGTTCACGTGTGTGTGTGTGTGTGTGTGTGTGTAGTTTAGAGTTAGTGCATAAAGTATATGTATAAATGTCATCATGTCATATGCATCACTGAAACCTCTGACTAAGCCTGGCACTCTTTAAAGTAAAATTATATTGATGTGTCCTCATCCAAATTTCTTCAACATCTTTACTCCTACTTTTCAATGCCAGTAGGCGAGGTGTAAAGTTATCCGCCAGCTTTCAAATTCTCTCTGCGTTTTGTGCTATAAAATTCTTCTCCATCTCCCAAATTATTCTCCAGACTCAGTTACAAAAACACAGACTCCTATAACCGGCATGCTTAGCTTGTGCCTGGCACAAAAAAATGTTTGAGGAACATCTGTATTTCCCATATGGTCAAATAACTACAGGCTAAAGGCCAATTAGGGTGTGGTGCAAACACACTCAGTAGCAGTCGAGAACAGAGGCATACTTCAGTTCTATTGTGCACAGATGAATGATTAGAGAAGTTAAGTCTGGAGTTAGTAGAAGGTGCTAAGTGGAAAGAACCTGGACTTTTTGGGTTTTAAGACATTCAACTTTTCATCCAATAGGCTTCTGGCCTGGTGGTGAAGCACCAGGAAATGTATCTCTGGACTAAACAGTAGGTGGAGGTGGAGGTGTGCGGTGTCATCACATGAGTTCCTCGTTAGCATAATTAGCCTGAGACAGTATGTGAATTGTTCTAAAGATGAAAAGCATTTTTCAGATTGGACCTAGAGGCAAAATGGTTTGGAACTTATTCCTCTCTTCTGTTGAAAGAAGTCCAGTTGTGTACGCCTTTGGCAATAATGTCTACCTGGGTGAATGAGAATCTTCACAGACAAGCTTGGGCTTTTTAAACACACAGACACACACTGCAGCAGAGATAAAAAGAAACTTGTGTAGTTTTATTGACAGTCTATGGTATTCACTTAAATTTCAACCAGGCTCCTCTCTATCTTCGTTGTGTTGTTCATCAAATAAAAATGTAGCCTGTGTCAGTGTGTCTCCTGGCACTGTCTTCACAAATACACAACTATGCCGTATATCTTCAGCCAGTCACGATCCTGACGTTATGTTTTCTGGGCTGGTTCTCATATCTCTTGTTAGTTTCATGCATGCAGCTTAACTACAGTTGTTGCATTTTGCAGTTCTAGCAGAAGCAAGTGGCAGATCAAGTTATGCTTGATCAGAAAATAACCCTGAAGGACTAGCTGGTTTAAAGCAGGAAATAGTTTAATATGTGTTGATATGATATGTGATTTTTCATAACACATTTGACAATGCACTTTTGTGTTTAATATAAGTAGTATATTAAGTGTTTAATATAACTTTTTACTGGCCATTGTGAATGTACAGTCCTAGCCAGGCTGTAAGGAACTCCATTTTTTGCCTTTTCAGTGATAAATGCTGATGTAAGTGGAAGTGATTGTCTCCAAACAGGGTGAGTTGTTTTTCTTTGTTGAGTTGACACTTTCTCCACCTGCCAAATCCCACTTTAACCCTTTAACCACTTCACACTGTCGCCCATGTCATTATTAGAGCTGACATAACAAGTCAGATTGTGTCAGTGATCTTCCACCTAGGCAATAAGCACCTCCTGTGAGGTGGCATTTACCTACAGGAAGTGGCCATGGCCAGCAGGAGGGGGCATCAGGTAACCACGGCTCCATCCCCAGTGGCCACAGACAGTGAGCGGGAGAGGAGTTAAAGCCTGACACCCTGAGTCTTTGGATGACATGAGGAGAGTCAAGACAAACCCCCCATCCCCACCACACCAGACACCACCACCACACAGAAACCACACACTTGTAATGACCCCAACACCCTCTCTCACACACACACACACACACACAGACACACACACACACACACAAACATTTAAAGGCCAAGAGCCCAGCAGGCAGCCCTGGGCACCGGCCCTCTCCAACCCACTGTGCTCTGCACCGCCTGTAGAGGGATGGCGTCAGCAGCTTCCTACAGAGTTCACTGCCGAAAGCCAGAGAAGAAAAGAAAAAGAGAGAGAGAGAGAGAGAGTGTATGTGCACTCTTGCATTTGTGTCCGAACCTGTGTGAGTGTTAGAAGATGTATATGTGCATGCTGGTCACAGAACATAGGTGAGTCTCTGTGTGTGTGTGTGTGTGTGTTTGTAGTGAGAGAAACATAGTGAAAATGAAAACACAATACCAAATTTGAAAAATAATACAATATTCATGTTCCACACACAAACACACATCCCTACTGTAAACAAAAACTCAAGCACAGTAGAGAGATACCACCCTATTAGTGCTACTTTAGAGTAACAGTGAGCATGGCAGGGCTAAGGGGATAAATCATTTAAGGCTACCTCCGTTCAGTCCACACAAGTTATAGGCTGCCATTCCCTGCATACCAAATATTCTAGAGGGACGCTCTAGAATCTTTGCTGCATACTACGATCTATACTACTATATATACTATGACCTCATTGTACACATGATTTCCTAATAGATTCTAAAGCTCACTGACACGTCAGTTCACATATGAGTGTGAAAGCCCATAGTGGGACTGTTGGTTCCCTGGTGAGATGATGTTCGCCCTTTAAATATATATTAAGAGTTATTTGTTAGATAGTGGTGTGTGTGTCTGTGTGTGACCGAGAAGGGAAGAGGGTGGGGGTCTTGCAGAATATAGATGTCTAGTTTCCCTTGAACACGTTTTAAAATGTCTGCTTTCCGTACATGGCTTTACTGTGTCTCTTGATCTTGCTTTGCAAATCTATTCTGGTGGTCTGACCGCAATACAAGGAATAAAATCCACATGATCTCCCTTTTTCATATCAATTATTAACAGTGATGGAGTTCCTATGGCCATAGGCTATTCCAAAAATATGAAAACACACACACACACACACAAACACACATAAGGACACAAGAGGATAGGAAAGAAGGATCTAGAGGGGGGTCAATGCAAAAATACCAAAAAGAGGTCAGTACAGTATGAAAACAGTATGAAAAGGAAAACAATGAAATAGCTCAAAAAGGGAAACACAATGGTAAGACAAAAGAGATAATGAAGACACAATACAAGAAGAAAAAGATGAAACTGTAGCCCTGATACATTGTCTTTGTCACCTGGAGAAATTAAACACTGTTTTATGATAGGCTGAGAACTTGTGATGTTCATTTGGTAAAGAAGTTTAAAATAATTTACATGACAGAAAGTTCTAGAATATTGACTGTCATTCAGAATGTTCAGTTATGACTGATAACTGATGACTGGATAACAATGTGACATCATAGAATGTGATGATGTCACAATGCAGATGGACTATAAATAGAGCTGCCAGAGGTGTTGTTCCTCACTTCTTCTTGTAATATTTGCAGAATAGATTTTCTCGGACAAACATGGATAATTGTACTGGTGAGTCAAATTTCCCAGAGGAGAAAGAGGGTGCTCGCCTCTGTTGGGTTATGAGTCCTTCCCCTGAGTCCACGCCTGGGGAATTGGCCCCTGTCCTGCCATTCAGCAATGAGGAGGCCATTGCTGAACTTTTCCTGGAGGACGTTTCCGCTGAAGAAGCTGCTGCTGATGTCCTGCTGGATGATCAGTCTGATGTCCCAAAGGACGATGAAGCTGATGTCTGGATGGGCAATGAAGCTGATGTCCTGATGGACGATGAGACTAATGTCCTGATAGACAATGTTGCTCTTGACAATGAGGATGATGCAGACGTCCTGATTGAGGTTGACGCAGACATCCTGATTGAGGATGAAGCAGACATCCTGATTGAGGATGAAGCAGACGTCCTGATTGAGGATGAAGCAGATGTCCTGGTGGACAATGATGTGGATGTGCTGTTGGACAAGAATGCCGCATCTGTCTCTCAGGCTACTTCAGACCATACTGCGGGGCCTCAGGCTTTACACAAACAAGCACTAGATGAGGCTTCTCTGGTGTCCCACAAAGAGGCCCACACTTCTATGGCAAGCTCCCAGAAGGCCTCTGAGCCCAGCACATGGAGGAGGTTCTGGAGGAGGGTCAGCAACAGAAAGCGGAAGGGCCGCACCACAACCACTACTACCAACATCCAGGAGTGTCCAGCCCCTTGGAAAGAGTCCACTGGCTGCTTCCCACTTCAAAAACTCCTGAGGAGACTCTTTGAAATAAACAAATAAATTGTAACCACTCTGAATTGGCAGAATGTCTTCATTTTAAAGGATTTGGTCAGCTTTTCAAAGTATAGTTTGTTAGGTATGCAAGATCATCTTATATTTATTACTCTGTACATTTAATAATTTTGTCTGATTAATAATTTATTACAATGAAAAACATGCCTGACTTCAGGTAAATTATGGAGACAGCCTATATACTTGCTGGCAACAGCATTTTATCACGGTCCGTGCACCATTCATTCTTTTGAATTTCAATTAAGAACGAAAAACAATAAAATGGGAAAACAGTTTGTAATTTCATTATTCCGTTTTAGTGTCAAACAAAAAAACAGATTTCGAACTCTATTTCCAATATTTAATTTAAAGTTTATTTAAAATCCTACACCAATCAAAAAACAGTCCTCGTGGGTCCGTGGATCTTCCACCAATCGATTTTCATTTCAGAAATCAGAATGGGCAAACAAAAAATAAAGAATATTTCACTTTTTTAATTGACAATAGAAGAACGGAAAATGCAGAACCGGCATCAAGCTATCCTGAACTTCCACCGGCCCTTTTTTGAAGTCCAGCTTCCATTGTATTTACGGTTCCCATAGACTTCAAGTCATTTTTTCGGAGCTGCGAAAAACATAAAAAATATTTTGCAGTGCATTAAGTCAGGGGTTGACTGTATATACAGTCAATGGTTAGACCACATCAAAGCTAGCTGTTTTTTGAAGATTACTGCTTTAAGATAACAATATAATAGAATATAAAAATGAAAGTGACAACCGCGTGATAAGCAGTGTGATAGCGCACTGAGGTGTGCCTATATATGGGGAATAATGCGTAGGCAACCCCCTTTGGCCCCTGATTCAGCCATTATTCCCTTATATTGCGACACATCTGCAGACCTTATTCCCAACTCATCATCCTCATATATTTTATTTGTGGGGACCGTATAAAATAGTATTTTTGTAGTAGTATTTTATCATTGTTATCTCAAGTATAAGAATAGGACTTCATTAGAGGTATTTCTTCTCAGGAAAGCTTTTTTCTCGTGTGAATTCTGGACACGCCACATCCTGTCCATAATCTAAGGGGTCACAGTCTGACCTCTATTATCTTGTCCCCAGTCTGCCCACACCAACACAAAAGTCTTAGCAGAATCCTGCTTCCTCTCTTCTCCTTCCTTTACTCTCTTTTTTGTCCTCCTCCAACCCCCTTCTTCCTCCTCTCCTCTCCCACACCTCTGTCATAATATAAGCACCCTCCACCATCAGTAGTACTCCCCTAGGGTACAGGAGCTACAAACAGGAGCCTCCATTCATTTTTAATGCTAAAGAATAAGTTATAAGATTGCGGACAACATTAAGTGAGTCTTGAGGCCACTGGGGTTTTCCTTTGCCTAAAGCACGTGGTATAGTCACTGTTCTTGACATTTTTAATTTGTCTTTAAATTTAGTCCTATGCTACCAAGCAGTGTGTACCTTACAACAACAAGACCAAACATAAAGAATGGCATAAAGACAATAACATCTATTATGGCTGTCACTGTCACTGTCTTACACAATAATTAAATATGTCAGTGGAATTTCAGTGGAATTCGACACTATAAATGTCACAGTGCTCTGGTTTCCCCTTTCCCCTCCTGACCATGATTTCTCCAGTCTAGAAGGGCCTATCAACCTACCTGTCCACAATCAGCCTACCTGTCCACAATCACTCTACTTGTCCACAATCACTTGCTGTCCACAATTAGCCTACCTGTCCACAATCACTCTAGCTGTCCACATTCAGCCTAGCTGTCCACAATCAGCCTACTTGTCCACATTCAGCCTAACTGTCCACAATTAGCCTACCTGTCCACAATCAGCCTACCTGTCCACATTCAGCCTAACTGTTCACAATTAGCCTACCTGTCCACAATCACTCTATAGCTGTCCACAATTAGCCTACTTGTCCACAATTAGTCTACCTGTCACCATTTAAAAAATGCTTTGGAGTGCGAACAGAATGCAACAGCAAATATCTAGCCTCGCTGAGATTGTCTTCATGTTCAGAAGCTCTACATGACATTTTGTTATTCACTTGTGGTAATATTTTTTACTTTTCAAGTTCTGTTTCATTTTGATTGGTGCTGCAAATGTTTAATTATTATTATTATTATTATTATTATTATTCAAGGCAGCTATTTTGTTCAGTGTTGTTTGTTCATCACGTACATCTTTTGAATTTTTGTGTGTTTTTGAATTTTTGAATTTTTGAAGTGTTGTTTTGTTCAGTGGTTTCATCAAGATGCTGTCTCCACCTGGAAGATTTTCCTCTGATGTCAGATAACAGATAATCAATTCAACACAATAATGAAAAATGAAATCAAGAGAGCAGTTTGCATGACCCCTCAGAAAAGCTGAATCTCTCTCACCCCATCTGTCTCTCTAACAATAAGCATCTCTAGACTCAGGTGTTTGTGTGTGTGTTTGTCAGTGCATTCATGTGAATGTGACCATAATACAAAAAGGTATGTGTGTGTGTGTGTGTGTCTGTGTATGTATGAGAGAGAGAAAGAGAGAGAGACTTGGCTCAGCTTACCTTCACATGTCTCTTTGTGCCAGTATGGTCCTTGCTCTCTGAGCTGGGATAATGGAACCCTCAAGAGAGGGAATTAAACAAAAGGCAGACTGCTTTCATTATCTCTCTCTCTCTTTCTCTCTAGCTCCCCCTCTCCCCTATTAATTAATTAATTCTTTCTTCATTCTTGATTTTGTCTCACACATCTGTGTAGAAACACCTAAAGCTGTATAGTTGACAAATGTAAATACGGACAAATTAATACAACATGCATGAACCTAGTATTCTGGTTTTTTATTGTTGTTTCCTGCTGATACACTCACTGAACAACATCAAGAGAGTCATGACTTTGAAGTTTATTTCAGCGTGGCATCACCCTTTAAGCGTTATGCTCAGAGAAATGTCTGCCAAACAATGGGAGCCACTGATTGCTACAGCATTTCGTTTTGAGGAAGTGACATGCATTACGAGGAAGTGGCACAGCCTTATAAGGTATGACTCAAGAAAATAGGTTTAAGGGGGGATGGGATTTACCTTGAACTAGCTTTTGGGAAACGGTGTAGACAGGAGAAAAGAGGTCAAGGGAGAAGGTTCGGCCATAGCAGGATTGTGGGACCCAAGGGGGGCAGGGGGTGCCCATAAGCATTCATCAATTCTGATCATACTAGTCCTCCAAATACTAATTAGACTGGCCAGTGCTGTTGTAAAGAGTAAGGCTCAGTATTATCAAGCGTCAAAGTGAAACACAAGCATAACACTCAGACATGACACAACTGGAAAACGGCCAAATTCAATACAGGAAATGCATGTTCAGGGATGTATGTGTTTATGTGTGTGTGTGTGTGTGTGTGTGTGTGTATGTCTGTGTGAATGTAAATCACTTCAGTTACTTCTGTTGATATGGTTATCTACGTTCCTACACTAAAGGTCATTTTTGTTGCACTTTGTTTCTGTATGGAGGTCATTCAAAAGCAGTTTGGGTGTATGGGAATCCATTAGAGTCCATTTGGATCCATAAGGGGTCTCAGTTCGTAACATTATTGCCCCTGGCTAGCTCCTGTTCATAACATAATAATGTAAAACAAACTCTCTCATATCCCAATGTAATGGAAGAGAACGAATGTGCACTGTTGTTGAGATAGAAAAAGTGTTAAACTGCTGAACATCAGCATTAAGGGAATTTGGTTTGAAAAGCAATACTAAGATTGTGATATGTCAAAAAGCCTCTAGCCACAGCTATGTACAGCACAGCAAAGATACTACTGAATTCTGTACAACATGCATATTTAAATGGCGATTAATATTTCAAAGGCCTACTACATACTGGCCTTTAAATGCATTTGGCTTCTCTTGTGCTTTTTCTCCTTTGTTTGTCTTAGCTGTTGCATTCTCCATGTTGCTTTGAAAAGAGCCCTGTTTGAACTAGTCAGCTCAGCACTGCAAAGTCTGTGGGGCTTATCCTTCCATTTGCTTGTAGGTCTATCTATCCATCTCACCCCATTCATGCATCCATCCATCTATCCATCCCAACCTCCATTCATCTCTCTGTGGATCCACTGTGTGTGACCTAGAAGGAATTCCAAGTATTTTTTTCAGTACATGATTCATTTACACAGAGTAGCTACAACCATTCAACATACTCATTTGTCAGAGCATTCTGTCCATTTAGCGTGTCTGTGTCCTTCCCCATAGGCTTTGAGCCATTAATCTGCCGCTTCAACCGAAGGTCCTCTCACCTGGAAGGGTTTTAGTGCTTTTCAGGTTTGCTATCCATCTAAAGGCAGAGAAATACAGAATAGAGCAACATGTTTATCTACATATTTTTCATGTATTTGTCTAAGTGTGTATGTACTGTAATATAGTATGTACAGTATGTCGGTATGTATTATGTACAGTAGGTATGTATGTCTGTATGTGCCTATATCGCTCATCCATCTGAGCTGTCTATCAGTCCATTCGTCTATTCATTCTTTCATCTATTCATTGTGTAATCAATCATTCATGCATACCGGATTCTATAAAAAGACGAGTGGGATATCATACAAGTGCCCCTGGCTGTTTTGTACCACGGTGTCCCTTTCCCACCACCCTAAGTGCTGGAGCGTCTAATGTGTGTGTGCTTATGTGTGTGTGGAGAGCTGGGCGCTCTCCTTTCTCCCCACTCTTATCTGGCTGCTTGTCTTCTCTGCACATTGATTGGAGGTATTTTTAAAAGGTTTAATCAATACACACAGACACACACACACACTCACAGACACATACAGTACACAGACACACACACACACACTGGAGACACTAACACACACAAACACACATACCGGTATTCTGCACAATGTGCGTGTCTGTGTGGTTTGAATATAGGAAGAAAAAAAAAATCTAAATATATGAAAACCAAGGGCAATGGAATATGTTAATTTCAACGAACATTCAGAGGACTGTCTAATTTATCTCCCTTATATGACGGTACTGCCCCCGCCCCTCGATGTGAGTAAATGAACACTCCTCAGTCTCATCCCCTCTCTACACCATCTGTCATTTCATCCTGACTTGTCTCAATATTCATGGCAGCCCTTCTCCAATCATGCTATGAGCTCCATTCGATGCTTGTTAATGTTTCTTGCATGGCCCTGTAGCTTCCTGTAATTCCATGTTTGACTCACCCTTTGCAATCAATCTGTCCATCTAACGCAGACGCGTTCCAATCATATTCACCGTGAAGAGCTATATTCATCCGGTTCTCGTGAAAATTAATGTTGTCTCCCCCTGGCTACAATCGAGACACCCTTGTCTCGTTGATGAAAATGCTCAACTCCGTCGAGGGGCAATGGAGTGCTTGATTACGTCCTCCTTCTCCTGCGCTTGATGCTTGATTTGTTTGTATTCCTACACACACACACACACACACACACATGCCCTCATGACCCAGGAAAGAGTCCACACCCTTTCACCCACTACGTAGGTCCGCTGCTCATTCTCGTCCACTGACCTCTCATTGCCCTAAACACACTCCTGCTGAGACATAAAAACGGTGCAGGAAAAGGAGACACTTTTACGAGCCCCATCTGTGCAGTGGTTTATGATTTGTGTTGTGTGTGTGTGTGTGTTGCTGTTTTCTTCCAGTCAACAGTTTTGTTTATTTCTGTAGCCTGAGGTTGCTTTGAATCAAAATCTCTTGCTAAATCTTCCAACAACAAAAGAGTACAATGAGCTGCCAAAGGTTGGGGGCAGTCAAGATCTCTGTAACGAATGGCTATGTAGGCCTAATAAATAACACAAACCCATTCAATATTTAGTTTTTTGCTTTGCTTTTGCTTGATTTCACTTTGCTCATTTCTGTGTTATTTGGCATTAAAACTCAAATGTATAAATATATAGCAAGAAATAAGCACTAAAACATTGTTTTCAGCTTGACATAGCAAAAAAATTGTAATCATAAAAAAACTGCATTGACCTTGGTTGAAACAAAGCCAAGCCTAACAACTCAGCTAAGGGCAGCGTCTGTCTTTGGTGACAGTGATGAAGTTTCCTTCCATGTTCCTTCATGACAGATGCCCTAGGAACCTACAAATATGTCAGCATTGAGCGCCCAATACGCCTCTTTGTCTTTTCCCCAGCACAGCAAGGTAGCCAGCCGGGTTCAAATGTGGCCCTCCTGCCTGCCGGTTAATTTGACGCCCCTTGCAGACAAACGGGCTGCTCGGGTGATTGGCAGAAACAGCTCAGCAGCCAGCGGGACGCCGTGCGGCACACCGGGACGTCAGGTGTGTGTCGGGAACCAACGTGTGACGAGAGCCAGTCAGCCGGCGCCGCTGCCAGTCCCTGAGGTCCAAGGCACAGCGGTGCGCTGGCAGGCACTCTTCCTGGCGAGGCGTGCAACAGCATGTTGGGAGTCAAGAGCCTGACATGCCTACCACGCTTTACGTCGAGTTAATGAATTCTAACAGGACTGGCAGACGAAAAGCCTGTAATTATAATGTTGTTTGGTAACTCATACAGAACAGAAACTAGCCTTATCAAGAGCTGTAGCTTTAACAAACAAGCACACCAGATGACACAATGTAAGCAAATCTGTTTTAAAACACTGGTTCCGATACGCTTTTTGTTGTTCCCGTAAGCCTGTTGTCCCTGTAGGCTACTGTAGCATTATCCGCAATTCAAGCGTGACACACTCACAAAGAAGAGCATCATTTTTCATGGCCAGCATTCGCATTCTGGAGACAGCGCTCCTGAAGTGAAGGTCAGATCTCTGAAGCAAATTTAATTAGCGTATGCTTTTGTCCTATTAAGCGAATCTTTTTCCATCCCACTGCTTTAGTGGCATCAGTGATGGTCCCCTCCTCTTTTTTTCTCCCACCCCCTTCTCTCTCTCTTTCTCACACACTTCTGAGTCTGACCCTTAAGACTAAGCGACTCTTAACCACTGACTAAAAAGTCCCAGCTCCCTTCTTCTGAACTATCCTGTACTCAACAAGTGCAATATTGATTTGGCAACGGTATCTATACTCAGCCTTTTAGCTAGCGCCCGTGTTTGTCTGGATTGGGTTACAATACTTGCCCTCAACTGGGCCTTCTCCAGTACTCTTCTGGAACATTCCTTGCATCATGCACTTAAAGGGATTCTCCGGAGTAAAATACAATTTAGGCCAATTTACGGATGATTGGGAGTATATACATTGAGTTGGCATCAAAATCACGTCATTCGGATGTGTTTTGAGAAAGTTGCATTTTACCGTTTTGAGCCCAAACTCGTTAGCCTGGACGTAACCAGGGCATGTCATTCCCGCGGCTACAAAGCGCTATTTATACCTCTTCTACAGTTCCAAACAACATTACACTTACGTGGTAATGAGTAGAGGGTCCCTATATCCAAACCGAAGTATCCCGAGGTCTTCATGTGGTCGGAAAGAGAGTCCAGAATGAATCCAGAAGCCCGTAAAATAGAGGACTAAAAGGAAATGTCTCTCAGACCATGCTGTTAAAAAAGAAATTATCACGCTCAGCCTATAATTATTTTGCTAGAGAGTTTAGCATACTTTCATTGATTACATACATTATCTGTTCTGTATATATTCAGAAATGAACCTGATAATATTTTAAGGACTAGAAAATATTTTTCTAGAAATACATGAAGCCCTCTAACAGAACTACAGATCAAACATGCAAGTGTTCCTCTTTATGTATTGTGTATATTGCACCTGTCCACAGTTTCCTGTTGAGTCACCCAATTAAAATAAATACATATATAAACTAATCAACGCCAAGTAACTGTAAGATGACCGCACCCCCCCCCCCCCCCCCCACACACACACACACACACACAGAAATAGACTTCATCCTGCTCCATATAAAAATGTCTTTACTCATTTTTCACCATGAATGTTTTCCTCGACATTCAATATTCATTGGCCGCTTTTTTTCTAACTACAGGATTTAATTCCATGCTCAGTGAGTCATGTCACAGCAGAGAACCACTGCTTTAAAATCAAATCAGCCACCCCCCCCATCCCCACCCTTACCAGGCAAGTACCCCTCACACCTCCATCCTCTCCTCCTGCCCACAGCAGCTCTTTCATTCTGTACTCTGCTGGCGGTTGGGAGAAACCACATTAATCCCGACGGCGCGGCTCCAGAACTGAATGGCTTTGATTTATCTGAATCTAATCACCCTGCGATCACACGGCACCAAAAAAAAAGCCAGTTAGCTATTAGTCGACCCCAAGGATAAGGGAAAAAGAGGGGGAGAGGGGGCACTCAAGAAGGGCAAATAAAGACATCATCAGCCGTTTTCTCCATCTGTGTGAACAAGTGTTTGCTTGTGCTGACCTTTTCAGTAGGGGGATCATTTGAGAATCTTTATTCAGATGGTGTGATCCAGGCCAGATGTCCAGCGCTCACTCTTAAAGGGCTTGATTAGGGTGTGTCTCTGTCTGTGTGTACAGCTACGTTTGTGCGTCTGAGTGTGTGTGCATTGTACTCTCGAGTCCGATTTTTGATCACATCATTGTTCAGCTTAGTGTCACTGAGCTAAGCAGATGGCCATCTCAAACCTGCAGAATCACTCTGCCTCTGCCAGTGCTCACTCTTAAAGGGCTCATGTGTAGTATATGTGTTTGTGTGTGTGTGTGTGTGTGTGTGTGTGACTCTGCCTCTCCGCTCTTAGAGTGACCTCCGTGTCACACCCTTTGCCCGTGTTGTGCTGACATCAGCTGAAGTCGAAATTCTACAAACGTCACAGAACTCCAGTCCCACCAATGAATGTTAGCTGACAGCGAGACCTACTGTATTTGTGTATATTGTATTTGTGCCCAGTTTTCTGTGGTGTTTGTGCTCTTTGTTAAATATCCCACGGCAATAAGGAAGATACACTTAACAGTTTTGTATCACTTGTAATAGGATTAGGCCTGTTAACATTGTGACTTCATTTCGGTGTCGACATGAAATCCATAACCAATATAAGACGTGGGATTTGTAAAATCTTGTCCTGGTATAACAGACCCCCAACCACCTCCCCCCCCCCCCCCCCCCCATCCCCCTTCTTCATCTCTTGGCTTCCCAGCAGGTTGCGTTCTTCGTATACGCTCCAAAGGCAATTACCAAGGGTACCAATGCATGCCTTGTGCAGTCTGCACAGACTCTCTAATGTACAAGAGACGACCTGCTATGCAGTCCGAACAGGCGGGACACACAAAAAAATGGTGGACTTTGCCTCAGGCACCAAATGAGCCGAGGCTTCTAGTGCATCATAATCACACAGAACCACAGCACCAAGACTGGTCGCAAAGTTTCCAGGCTGACCTTTGTTGTGGTATTATACTTGAGCAGGCCACTAAGAATTTGTGAAATTGGCAGACTTTTTTTTCTTTTGTTTTTCTACATCACAATGTCTAAACAACTTGGCTCAGTACAGGTACATCTATCATCAAATCCCTGTGTAGTCAGGGTTTTCTCCTCTCTTGTATGTTCTGGGTGGTGAGACCAGCTCTTTGTGGAGTCAGCTTTCTCTTTTTCTTTTTCTCTATTTTTCTTTTTCTGTGTGTTTATGTGTGTTTGTGTGTTCGTGCAATAGCATCGTTCCTCTTATAAGTGTGTGCTGGAGCAGCCAGTGAGCCGTAGTCTATAAACCGCAGGGTCAGGATTAAAAGCACAGGCAAGTGCCCTTGCACAGGTCAGCACTAAAAGCTTTGAGCTGGAACTGGTCGCCAGACTGAATCCTGGTACAACTAAAATCACACACACACACACACACACACACACAAAATCACACCAAGTAGGAAAAAAAACGCTGTTTGTGTCAAGAACAAGAGAGAAAGAGAGAGATTATTGTGCAAATCTTGACTATCGAACTCATCCCTGCTTGTCTTTGATCCTCCCCAAATCCCCACCGTGACAGACTGTGGGACAGGGAAGTCGGTACAGCCGCGGCGCCATATGGCGATTCTCTAATTAGGCGGTGATATTACGGGGTGACCGTGCGGAAAAACCATCCCCTCGTCACTCTCTCTCTCCACTTGATCATCTCATTTGCTCTCTTCATCGCTCTGTCTCCCTCTCACACTCTCTCCTTCCATCTTTTTGTCTTCCCCCCTCCCTCGTGGGGGTAATCTTGCAAGCGTGCCGTTTAAAGGCTGACCTGCGGAACTACGGCCACGAGCGTGACCGTACGCTCGCTCCTGTTCACCCCCTGCCGCATTTATTCATCTGTTCCTTCGTTTACTGTTTATGCGTGTTTTTCTGCTGCATGGTGGGCTGATTAATGGCCCGTCTCCCTCGTGCACCTCTCTTACACACACACACACACACACACATACAACACACACTCTTACCGCAGTCCACATTGTCAGCAAGTAGTCCTATTAGGCCTTCCTGCTGTATTCATTAGAGTAGGAATGAACGGCAAGAGAATGATGCAGCAAACGGACAAAGAAGCATCTGGACAAACACTACACAATTATAAATGAATGGCTCGATCCCCTTGCTCAAACTAAGCAAATCTCAGCTAATCTAGGTGAACCACCACTAATATTTTCCCATTAAAATTGTGTGACAACACCTATGTTGCGATCCCTGTGGCCATTTAGGGCCTCAGCACATCGCTGACCTCTAGACAAGGTGGAAGGCAGTGACGATTAGAGGCCAATTACACATGCTAATCAGACCAGCGACATATTAAAGGTGGACGCCACGCTTCCTCATTGATTTCTTAATAACGGCTGCGTGGCACTGAGCCAGCTGTCGCTGTGGAATATCTTTTCGGCACAGTTCCCAACTACAGTGGCCAGAGAAAAGTTAGCTCAATGACTTCCATTTGCATATTTCAGGGTTCTGGCTTTATAGGACAGTCATATTGCATGTCATTGCAGCCTTACAAGGGTCCACTCCAACATTATTAGGTATGACTGAATGAATTTAATGCAGATAGGCTAATGGCCTTTCAATTTCATTTTGAATCACTTTGATAGGGCTGTGTGCTATTCTAAGAGATGTCAAAACCGGATATTAGATTACTGGACAACTGCGCATTGGCTATTAGATTTTGGTCTATTATTCACAAACGGTAACCCCTACATGTCTGAGGAGGTAGCGCGCTGGAGAGAATTGATTGCATGACTTAAGAAATCTTTGCTTGGCTCTTGCGTGGTGCATAATGTGCTCCTGACATGTTTACAATGATCACTCCACTGTGCTCTCTCTCACTTTCACACACACACACACACACACACACTTTCATGACTAAGGTCGACATGTACACAATGACAAGCATATTCTATGTCTTTTGCGTCAACTCTCACCATTGTGTCTCAGGGTCACATCCAAACAGGCCTATATGCAGGTATGTGGCTTCAGGGTGGGGGCCGGTAACCTTCAGCTGTCAGTGAAATACACCACCGCCCTGTCTCATCCTGCCTCCTGCCTCGTGCTGAGCTGTGATGAAGTTCCTCCTGTCTCCTAAGTCATCCGCAGGAATGGCTGTGCCTCGACTGTGTAGAGAGCCTCGTGGGAAATTTATGGCGCACACACACACACACACACACACACAAACACGGAAGGAGCACTTTAAGTTTCACATGCTTCACTCTGATCCATTTGAATCGACTGGTATGTCAGGCTTGGCTCTCGTGAAAAGGAAGAGAGAGAGAGAGAGAGAGAGAGCATAGGTGTGCTATGATGTTTGTGAAATGTCATAAATATGGTTTCTTCATAAAGGGTTAGATTCAAGTCTCACTTGTAATGTTTGCAGTATTGATAAAAGGAATATGTATGAACATCTGTCCTCATCTCCTGACACATTCAGACACACACACACACACTCATTCACTGCACACATCCTCTCTGCAACTTTAAGCTTGTGCGCACACACACATTTTCTTTATCCCCAGCTCCCACTTCCACACACACATTCACATACAAACACACACACTCACACACACACCCTACCCCTAAATCACCTGTTCAAGCATCTGTGAAGCTTTTATGGCCAGCCTAGAATATACAGACCTTTCATGTGGTGCTCTCCTTTTGCCCACCCCCTCACCCACCACCCCACCCTCTTGACGTCCTCCTTCCATCTGCATGTATTGATGCATCAGTCAAGACCTTCAGATGTTGGCAGAACAAACGGCACAAAAGGACCGAGGCACTGACGTGCAATCAGTTGCAGGACTTTTTCCTCCCAGTGCCCAGAGCCATATAGGTCTATGAGTTTACAAGCAGCAAGCCCATAGTTTTATAGACGCACAGTACCAAATTTCTTCTCCTCAGACAGCAATAAATTGTGTTACACTGTTTGATATGCTGAAGTTCTGTGTAAATTGTTCTGTGTGTTTTTCTGAATTGTAGTCCAGGTGTAGGACAGGTGTTATGATTGACGACCAGCTAACCTTCAATGACCATGTTGCTTCTGTTGCCCGGGCCTGCCGCTTCGCACTATTCAATATCAAAAAGATCAGACCATACCTAACTCAACAAGCCTCCCAATTGCTGGTTCACACTATGGTCCTCTCACGCCTTGACTACTGCAATGCCCTTCTGGCAGGACTTCCTGCCTGTGCCGTCAAGCCACTTCAGATGATCCAAAATGCTGCGGCGCGTCTCATCTTCAATCAGCCGAAGAGGACGCATGTCACCCCTCTGCTAATCGAACTCCACGTGTTACCTCTGGCGGCTCGCATCAAATTCAAATCACTGATGCTGACTTACAAAGTGCTTAGAGGATCTGCCCCTTTTTATCTAAGCGCTCTCATAAAAGCTCAGGCTACCCCCCAACAACTCCGGTCCTCCAATGACTGTCGACTGGCAGTCCCGGCACCTCGCCCAAGGCAATCCAGACTCTTCTCATGTGTCGTCCCACGCTGGTGGAATGACCTACCAAAAACAATTAGAACAGGGCCATCTCTGGAGGCCTTCAAAAAGCTCTTAAAGACCCAGCTATTCAGAGAACATCTTCTATCCTAGCACTAAAATGAACTGAGGCACTATCCCCTAGCACTATGCTCCTTAAGGTTTCTGCTATGTAGCTTGATTGTTATCCTCGTTTTTGTAAGTCGCTTTGGATAAAAGCGTCTGCTAAATGCACAAATGTAAATGTAAATGTAGTCCATGCACTTGGGCTATGGGCTTTATGTAAATGCATTATACATTGTTGATGCGATGTCATGAGACTTTTGTCACCGCTTGATGTACAAGCTGCATTTTATCGAGATGCCGAGTATGATCTCTGACATAAGCTTAATGTGACTTGTTATATTGATCAGAGAGTAACCATGCACATTTATCAGCCTCTGAAGAATAAGCACACACACACATGCACACGTGTGCATATACCCTCGTGCACACACACATTGTCTCTTCTTTTCCATCATCTCTATTCATCAATCCATTTTTCTCGCTTAGACACACGTGCAAACACACACACACACACACACTCGACATTCCTCTATGCCCTCATTATCATTCACATGGCTGTCCGAGTTCCCGCTGCTTCAGAGGCAAATGGCTTTGGTTAGATCTGAGGGAGTGGGACAGGCTGGTGGTGGTGGGGTAGTTCATGCGTGCGTGAAACATTTATTTCATTTACTGAAAGTGACACGGCCAACCGTCTAATCAGTAACCGGGTGGCACCACTCTCACTTTAACAAGTTAGAGTAAAAAAAAAACCGGTGTTCAGGTCTGCTCCCTCAGTAACATAAGACGAGGGAGAGGGAGAAAGGGAATGAGACAGAGAGAGAAAGGAGAAAGAGAAACAAGGAAGAAAGTGATGGAGAAAGTGGGAGTGACTGCAACATAAAAAACTGAAAGAGACAGAGCAAGAGAAAACGGTAAACAAAAGAGAGACAGAAACAAAGGAAAGATAGAGCAAGACTGTGATGTGTAGTAGAGAGAGTTTGCAGTATCCAACATGTGTGTGTGTGTGTGTGTGTGTGATTGAGCTTTGACAATAACATTATGGAAAGGTTCATGCCAATAAAGCTTTCTGGAATTGAATCAAATCGACCTGTGACTGAGAGAAGACAACAAGAAGAGATGGTTACAGAGGCACTAATATAGAGATGAGACAAAGAAAGGAACGTGAGACAAAGAAAGGAACCAGAAAGTAGAAAGACCGAAAGGAAGTTTGGCAGAAGTAAGAGAAAGTGGGATAGAAAAAGTTGTTGAGAGAGAGTGACTGTGAGAGAGTGAGAGAGTGAGAGAGAGAGATGGCAAGTAACTTATTTATTTAGGTAATGAAGAGCTGAAGGGAAAATAGAAATTTGAGGCCTAATTAGGTTTTGCCGATGAAGTAGGACTGTCTAGTCTCTCAAACTGGGACTCAGGCTCATTTATCCTATTAAAGAGAGAAAATTAAACAGAATATTTTTATGCTCCTCTTCTCCTCATTTTCCACAATAGGATCTAAACTATTCTCAGCATCTGTGCTGTTTATCATAATGTTCCCTCTTGTGGTCTGTAAATAGGATTCGCATGCAAAACATCCAGCCTTGGGTGGATGATGAATATGTTTGTGTTCTAAGTAGCTGGAGAATTAATATGGCATTAAAGTACATCTTAATTTGGCAGATATAGGGCCGTCTGTAGAATCAACTGAAGAAAACATGATCATAAATGATACATTGACACGTAGGCCTACAGACACAAACAAACAAACAAACACACACACACACACACACACACTAGAAAGTTATAAGTAACCTGAATATTGTTGACAAGCCACACAGTTATGCTCCCAAAATAATTTTCTACTCATTGATGCTCACATTTGTATTCAGATTGGCAGGGGAAAACAGAAAACATCTTCTTCATTCAATGGCCCCAGCTCATGTTCGAGAGCCTCTGTCAAGGACATAGAATGACAGCATCACACAAATGTATTCCGCCACATCAAAAGAATGAGCTCGTTTTGCCATTTTCATTTTCCAAAAAAAAAAAAAAAAAAAAATCCAATTACTCGTTCTGTAATGATGGCTGGTTTGAACCATTTCTAGATTTCAAAACAGAAGTTTAATTTCTCATTTAGGCTGAGGGGAGGTTCCTCTCTGCCTGAAAATGTCGTGTCCTGCCATGACATCAGCAGAAAGCAGCACACACTGCTATAACAGGCTGGATTAAAGTCAACTCCACACGGTGAGGAAGCTGTTGCTTATTAGACCATTGGTATTGTAACCCAACCATGACTGCAGTGGTTCAGTCTCTGACTGGTGGAAAGTATGTGGCAAAGTGGAGTGCATTAACATCTCTTTATACCTGGTACCTAACCCCTAAGCCCTAACACCTAACTGCCTCCACAGATGCCTGAATCATGTTGTGTTCTAAAGCCTAAAGCTCCATAGTTTTCTGAAAAGTTCCTTGATAAGTGGTTGAATTGTGTTCACTGTCATTGTAATGTTCCCAAATATAGCGTGGCTAAGACCACATTTATACATTTTAAAGTTACATTGGTTACGTTTGTGCGTTACTTGAAAACCATTCAACTAGTATAGCACCAATGAATCGCATCATTGGACTCATAGCTGAAATTGACTCACTGTGTGCTCATGAGTTGGAGACAAGAAGTGAATTTCCTTCAGAATTCAAGATGTACTATATTTTATAATATATTTGTCCATCCAATGCTCAATTTCCAACCTTCTTCTGATTTCTAGCATAGTTAAGTAGTTGATAGGTCATTACACGTGCCAGGCTGATGGCTAATTGGGTGTTTTGACGAACAGATTGGCTACTATGTTTTTTTCCCCTCCTCTTCTGGACTGACACCTGCCAGCTACACAGGGGAGCTGAACCCTATCCCAGAATTCTGAGCATGCTTGCTTAACACCCCCTACCCATCTCACCCCTCTTGGTCGCCCACTCCAGAGAGGATCTGGCGTACTTCTGGGACAGACCCGGCAGACTTGTGTGCCAGATTGACACTCGCCCCATTCCAGGCTACCGTCTCTTATCTGGGCCAAGAGTGCTCCACAGGCCAGTAGGATGCCCCGGGCAAGCTGTTCTTCAAAGAGAAATCTGGCCCGCAGATACAGAGCCCAGCACAGAAGAACAATTCTCCATTTTTCATTCCTGTTTAGAAAAGCAGATTGCAATACATGCTTCCAACACAGAGGATGTAGGATAATATGCTGACAGTCTGACAGCACTTTTTGCCGACTTTAATATTGTGAAAAACCTTGTGTTTTTTTTCAAAGATAACACACACTGCTGTAATAAATTTAACTCTTAAAAGCTGTCACCACAAACAGTCTCATTTTGTGTTAGAAATCAGTGCATTTTAAGCAAACTCAGAGGTGGCATAGCCTGTATAATAGATTAAAATGTGAAAAATTCTCACTTTGTGCTAAATCTAGTACACTACTCTCAAGTATTGGGCAAGCAAGCAAATTATAATGACAGGATTCCTCAGCGTCTGTATATGAGATTATGATGCCCCAAAACGCTTTACATCATTGTGGAGATAATGTATTGTTCCAACTCACAGATTGCTGATAGGTCCCAGGAAACACTGGGATCTTCCTTGTCAACATGTATAAATTAATCAGTTTTGCATATAACACATTACAAAAGTAATATGATTACATTATGTTTTTGCTGTAACTGCTTCTGAGATATTTTCACCTTAGCATAACTCAACAATACACTGTGTTTTATTTGGTTGCTATTTTGTGTCTGCTTTTGTGCAAGTCCTTCTGTCTTAACAGTACAGCAAAACACCAAATTGTCTTATAACATGTTTTTTCATCTGCAATGGAAACACATTAAATTAGAATGGCATGCAGACTCACAAAGCAGTTGCAAGTGGCATATTTAATAGATTTAAATAAAAAAAAACTTAACTTTGTGCTAAAGCTAATATACTCTTCTCAAGTGTTTGGCAAGCAAGCAAGTTCAGGATTCAAGACAGGATTTCTCTGTCTTTATATGGCAGTATGGAGCCCCTAAATATATACAAGAAAATTTTACCTTCTTTACTGCGCACATGAAAACGTTCTTGTGTCCTTTACGGGCTACGTATAAGCTTGCAAATTGTGGTTATAGATGCTAATGGACAAAAATGCTAGCTTACAAAACTCAATCCTAGGGAATTAAGAATGTTTTCTGAATTTAGCCTATGCTAGACTCAAAACAAACTACTGTCATGTTTTAAGGTATGATTTCAGAATAAGGTGTAAGGGTTTGTATGAATGCTCCAATCCCATTTTAAAATGCTATATTCAAAAACACTACCCTTTTTTCCTATTGGGGGAAAAAAATGTAAATATTGCACCTGCATTTGCAAAGCAATATTTGTGGGTATTGTGGGGACCCAGATTAGTTCTTGAGAGCAATCACTTAAAATGCTTGTGCTTCCCCAGCTTTTTTCCATCAAAAAGGCCTCCTTGATTTGCATTAGGAAGTGCTTACAATGCCTTATTTGAGTGATCAGACACTGTCCACAGGTGACAAGTGGAGGCCCTCGATCCCAGCTGTTTGGGTCCATTCCATTATCCAGGGGGAGCAATGAGACGGGCTCGCCTTCAAGGCTCCTCTCCCCACGACACGCTCAGATTAAAGGGGCTTGATTTGTGTGTGGGACCATAATAGGTCAAGGCCAGAGCGTGCTAAACAGAGAGATTTACATATCAAAGAAGCCGACGCTCCTTCCGAGATCCCGGTTTCAAGTCCTCTTTATGCCGCCACCATTACCATCTTCTCAGGCGTGCTGTGTGAGGATTTGCCATCGGGGCAGGCGACCCGGATACAACAGCCAAGTTTGGCCTGTACCTGTCGCTGATCTGAGAACAGTGGCGCACAAGATGGATACAAATATCTGTAAGAGAACCTAGGTTTCGGAGTGTTCCTTTTGCATTTGCATTCGAATTGCCAGGGAGGACATTGCAGTGCTACCTTTCGTGGAAGTAATTAGAGAGTGAACTCGACTATTTGGTGGGGGGGGGGGGGGGGGGTTGCATTCATGTGATGCACTTTGTCTTGGTGCAACTACAAATTTAGGGCCACTTAGGCTAACAGGGTGCAGTTAACATGGTTTTGGATTAATTGAAGAGTAGAACCACGGGCTTCAGCAACAACAATAGTTATTTTGAATCAATGAATGTCCTTTATTGTCATTGTCACAGGTACAATGAAATTGAGAGATGTCTCTGGTCAGAGCATCATCACATAAAATAATAGAATATAATAAATACTTAAGTGCTAAAGCCACATACAGACAATCAACATATGTCCAGTTGATATAACAATCAAACAATTAATCAATCAATCATGTAAGCGCATTAAACAACACATGTTTCATAGCGTATTCTTGTCACAGTTACATGGGGATTTGAGGAACCGACATGCTGATGGCAAGCTATTCAGTATGATTGGGAGTATTTCCACGCAATGATGGGTGATTCATGTATGTAGAAGGCTCCTCTGAATGAAGCGTCTGATAAATTTTTCATGTCAGTGTGCAAATTTATCTCTCTGCTTCAGCAACAACAATGTTTATTTTCTTGTAGCTCTTGAGTTACATGGGGATTTGAGGAACCGACATGCTGATGGCAAGCTATTCAGTATGATTGGGAGTATTTCCACACAATGATGGGTGATTCATGTATGTAGAAGGCTCCTCTGAATGAAGCGTCTGATTAATATTTCATGTCAGTGTGCAAATTTATCTCTCTGCTTTTAGGGTAGATAGCCACTCTGTCGTGATAGTTGTTCCGAAATACACTTTTCGACATTCCCAAGATACAGTAACACCACTGCCATTGTGGTTGTCTTGACTGATTCAGAACATTTTGGTTAGGCTGTCGCTCTCTTTGTAGAGAGCTTTTGAAAGACAAGCTAATTGGGGTTTCCAAAAAGAACTATAGGCGTCTACAGTCCTTCTGCCAAAGCTGGTGGTAAATCAGCTTAGCACTCCCCTTTGCAGACCTGCTTTAGAAGGAGAAACCCCCCTCCCCCATCCTAGCTTGACATGGCCATACGTAAGCTTCCGCTCAATTTTCATTTCCCTCCAGCATTACGTCTGGGTCTGATCCCATTGAACTCGATTTCTCAGGGATGCATTCCACCGGACAAATCAGCGAACGGGGGGAGGGGGGTGGGGGGAGGAGAGTGTTAACGATGAAGTCGATCATATGCAGGTTGTAGTCTCTAGCTGGTTGTTTGGCAATCACGGCCGAGACGGAAGTGTACGAAGCCATTCAAACTGTTTTGGCTAGGCTGCCAAATATTCAGAAATTGAAGTTGGAGCAAGAGCAATGTTTAACCAATTTCATTGCTGGCAAAGATGTAGTGCCTTTACTCCCTATGGGTTTCGGGAAAAGTCTTATTTTTCAGTTACAGTGCATGCAACTTCCTGTAAGTGTTTTATTATAGCTCGCTTCATGACCGGCACATAACATACGTCACAACCAAACGTTAGCGATTGGGTAAAATCAGGACCAATCGTTTCAAACTTCACACTGAGTTCACGTCTCCTGCCTGAAATCGATTCTGAATGGAGTAGGTCCAGACTCTCTGTACGATATTAGTACGAGGGTATGGTACAACCAGGCTACATCCATCCCACCCCACCTCGAGCCCCGAGGTGATGCTGTCGCATGTGAGAGAGTGAGCACTGCCATGTCTCATGCCACTCAAATCCGATCCAAACCCCCCATCCGTTGCTACAGATTTGACAACAGAGACACAGCAAATGTCTCACTCAGCCCGGAAATTTTCAACAATGGCTAAGGATTAGTTGCAGGAAAAAACATGCCATGGCGGCTTGTGTCTGACGTTTTGTTTTCTGTTTACAGAGACCCAAAATAATGTCACTGTTTTCTCTCTCTTTTTGTGAAAATGAAGTTTGAATACTCTCCCCCCACCCCTTCCCCATTTGTTTTGATCTAGGCTGTCAGTTTAATTGCATTTTGTTAGTGGTCTGGGGTTGCTCATGCTAACTCGACAGAGCTCTGTTATTTAAAAATTCCCATTTATCTCTTTATAAATGGATTTAAGCCGGGCCACTCAGATTCATCAACACATTAACCAAGCACCAGGGCGAAGCTGCATCCCTTGTTCAGACCTGTAATGAAAGATATGGTTAATCACTGATGAAACCAGAGCCTGAACTTAGTTTCATTTTTGCTCTAATGCACTGGAATATGTTGTTTTCGTTTGTTCTTAATTTGTTTTACAGAACTACTATGGTTTACACTCACCTAAGTTGGAGGTTATTGCCAGTGTGTCTATAGGTAGGCCTTGGGTCAAAACAGAATTGAATTAGATGTCTCTTGGAACCAGGAGAGGTTCAACCCTTATTTTGTACACGCTTTTGTAGGAGTTTTCAGAAGATTGGAGATTTTTCTATTGTTCATTCATCCCTGGTGTTCAGTCCAAACATGGGAGTGGACACAGAGCTCAGACCATGTTTGTCGTGTCTGTGTCTGTGTTTTGACACCAAATTCCCAACACTCATTAGTTATTTATGAGCAGCTGGTCGATGGAAGACCAGGCATCAAGAGAAGGGAAGCTAGAAAGAGAGAGAGAGAGAAAGAGAATGTTCATCAATTGAGAGAGGGGGAAGGGGAAATAAAGAGAGAGACAGTGAATGTACAGGAGGACGAGCAGGCTGACATGTAAAGTTTCCATTAAGACCAGTCCCACTGAGCGTCCAAGACTGTGTCCTCAAAACATTGCCTGAAGCCAATTTAACGAGTTTGCTTCCAAAGAAAAACTGGACTGAAACCCGTCCATACTCATAAAAAAAAACATTCTGGCTTTGATGAGTAATGAGACAGACATCGTTAAGGGGAGGAAACACATTTTTAAATATGTGCTGGAAGGATTCACACATTTTTGGGAACCGAGGACTGTCTAGTCACCATTCGGCCAGCTCAGCGTCCATCTGTCTGCATGCCGTGTCTGGATGAACCTAGATAGAGAAGGGACAAGCGAGAGAGGAGAGAGGCAAAAATTATTCAGATGTAACATTTGTCCAGGGTGCTGTGGTGTGCAACTGTGTCCGGCGATCGATTGATCTGTCGTCTCAGTCAAAACCGCTGGGGCTGAGGGCTGGCATGTCGTCAAGATCTCAGAGAAAATAACCCTCACCTACCCCTGAGCCGAGATTACACCCCATCGTAAAGGAGAAGGACTCTCATGGGAGGCGCTCAATGACATTAGAGTGATGAGTTATTACAGTCGAGCTGGGTCTGCTGTGGCCAAGAGAATGCTGCACATTTTCTGCAAGGCTACCGCCATAAAGAAGTATTTATTTGCATGGTGTTTATTTCAAAAGCCAGAAGCCATAAGGGTCCCATTCTGCTCACAGCTGCAGTGAAAACATATGAATATGGTGAACCGCATCAAAGAGGAAAAGGAATTTTGCCAATCCGCTGCAGCATACATCAAGAACAGAGATTGATGAACTTCATTCTGATTCAGAATGTTGAGAGGCGGTGTCGGTCAAGTGCCTTTTCAGAGGTCTTTGAGTGTATGTGTATGAAAGAGAGAGAGGGAGAGAGAGAGAAAGAGAGAGAGAGAGAGAGAATGTGACTACATCTGAACTGGTCTGGCTACGTATGACCTCTGGATGAGTCACATCCTTGCTTGACGTCAGGATCAGAATTGGCATCCGCACAGATGGAAAGTGAACCTCTCTCTCTCTTTCACACACACACACACACATGCAATAAGCATCAGTCGAAAGCAGGAGAGAGCTCAAGAATTTTCTCTCAAGATTTTACAGTGGCCATTAGGAGTAATGAACTAAGCACGGAGAAAACGTCTGAGTTTGAACAAATTGAATTTGTTAATTTTACTTCCGCTTCCCACTGTCTGAGGTGAAAACAGGGGTTGCCACGGAGATGGCAATTACCAATAGCGGAGGCTACGCTGTTGCAACGCTGTTTATTAGGTAGCCTTGTGTGGCTTGAAATGCAGAAGATGAGACCAAGTTCAAAGTGGACTGAGCTGAGGCACTTTGTTGTCAGAAAGTATCCTTTGTTTGCAACTCATTTTATAACCTGCTTTAAAAGCAAACACTAAATAGGGCTTGTGTTAAAATATAACTTATGGGCATCACTAAGCCTATTAGCCATCTTCATGCCCTTTCTCTCATCAGCATGTTGAGGCAAAGGTCACTTGTGGGCTTAATAACTGAAACATGCACATTGATCAGAAAAAAAACTATAATTTCAAGCAGAAATTATGGTTTTGTCCATTCTATTGAAGACTTCTTGACTTAGGTGCTCTTTCCTGCCCTAGGCCACTTTGGGTTTTGCCTCCTCTTTTCTCGACAAAATGTGAAAAACGAAAAATATGAAATAATGAATATGCTGTGATAATCCGCTGAAAAGTGGCCTTGGTTTCCTGACTTTAGTCAAAAATACTTGTTTTGTGTCAAAAATGTTAGTCAGAAAGTACTTCAGATGGCACAAATAATTTAAAAATCATTTATTTTTTTATTAATATTTCTCCAGTATTGCACAGAAGAAGTATTTAATATTAAAATGTGTCCGGTGCACTTAAATCTAGAAGAACTACAGTCTAGTGCTCCTAGTGTTCCTAGTTTAAATAGTCATAACAACACTCATTTAACTAAATCAAGTTATTTCTTGTCAGCAAATGCAGCTGAAATATGACTTCCCTACTAATAGTGCAGTTAGAATGATCTTGAAGATAGAGATTTGCATGTTCTCATAAGCCCCCTATGCTCTAAAATGGCATGATAGGATTAACAGTTTGGCCTACTTGATATTAATATTATGATTTTAGAAAACATTAGCTTGAAACAGTGATGAACTGAAAAAGCACCAGAGTGCCTCCTATATTCACTGGTATCAACCAGGTACAAAAATGCTTGTTATTCTCCCCAGATAGGCCTACTTTGTCAAGTTTCATTACATTGAAACCACATAGCTAACTAAACCCAAAAGGGGTTCATTTCTAGCCATTGTTGCTTCTAACATCCATCCCAATCTGGATGAAACGGTATGACAATGGAAGCAACAAAATTTAGTAGCAACATTTTCAATACACTCTTGACTGACACCCCCAAAACAAAGCAGTGTTTTGCGATTAGTTAAGCTAAGCAGTGTTTTGCGATTTTCCATTTCACAAGGCTAAAGCTTTTTCTTTTTTATTTATTGTGGAATGGTGTGCTAGCAGGTCAGGAGGGGCATTAGCTATAATGCTAGAAATAGCTTAATATCTTCACTGTACTTGGGCTTGGTTTAGCATGCTAAATAAGTGTTCATACAAAGTTCTGATACTCCAGTAAAGGATATTAAATATGTTGTTTTATTAAAAGTGTGCCTGATAACTAAAGGTCTAAAACCTTGTTTCCTTAAGTGAAACAATGATAAGAAGTAAGAGTAACTTGTGTTGGATCACACATAGAAAAAAGAACCACACAATTGGTTGGAAAATTGTTTTTGGAATGCATCCTGTCAGTGTGCAAAATATTTCAAATGTACTGAAAAAATGCATCCCAAATGATTTTGCTGCCAGCGTAGCAAAGATAATAGCACATCGTAACTCCCTTCAGCAGCCTGCCTGTTGGCCTCCAAATAAATAAACATGCACTGCAGTTTCAAACTTTACAAACACAAGGTCACTGAATGAAGTCTTACTGAAAAAAAGCATAACATTTAAATACGGATTTCTTAAGCAGTAAGTAGCCAAAGGATGGACAGTTAGGGGTGTGACTGAGTGTGAATGGTAAGAACTGAGATCAAACAGGAAAATGAGAACAAGATCAGGCAATTATATATCACAGTTATGTTCCTTCTTATTCGTTGTCTTAGTTGCACATGGGGGGGGGGGGCTGATGATTTACTGATTGCTTCAGTCCTCCTTGGTCCACCCACTGATGAACCGAAAGTTCTAAGTTGAAGGTTAGCGGTCTGCGTTCATCCTGCGCAGTTTTGGAGGCAAGTTGTCCTCTGGGCGGCCTCCTGTGGTGGACGCAGGGTTGGGGCAAGACCCTGAGGGTATGGGGGCAGAGGACATCGGGAGTCTGTGATGGTCGTGCTCGCCCCTCTCACTCCCACTGCAATTGCCGCCAACGCTACCTCCACTGGCCTGAAGGGGGTGCGTTTCTGTCGCCTGGAGCTGGAGCTGCTCCTCGGTGTCTGTCTGGCATGGGATGGAGCCCAGGCGCTGGATGCGCAGGGGCAGATCGCCCGTGCTTGAGGCCTTTTCCGTGGGTTGGCCACCTCCACCACCACCACCACCACTGGCTCTCAGACCCTCTTTCCCGTTCCTGGAGCTCATCCTCTGAAGTTTGCTCGGAAGCCTTCCTCCAGCCCCGGCAAGCCCTTGCTCTTCTACGTGGGAGACCCCTCCTAGAGACAAGATGCGCTCACGGCGACCCCGGGTCTCCCCTAGGCTTGGTGATAGGGGTGTGGCAGGTGCTGGGGAGGGCAGGGAGGTCATCTCCTCCTGCTCCTTGACGCTGAGCGACGGAGTGTTAACTTCAAATGTGTTGTGGAATTGGGAATAATCGACGCGGAAGAAGCCCTCCTCCAGGGACATGACAGGCAGAAAACGGTGGCCCCACAGCACCTCGTCTTCTGTGTAAGATGTACGGGCCTGGCATGTCATACCTGTAAGACAGAGATATACAGTTTTGCTCAAAGCACCAATACGCACCGACACTTAGCTTTGGTGAGACAAGGGGCAATGAAGCCAATTTAATTTAATTGTTGAGGAATGAGCCCCATGGCTCAAACTCTGGTCATTTTCTTATCCTTTTCCCATCCCTCGACTGCCCCAAAAATACTTGTGTACATGGCCTCCTGCATGTGGTCTTGGCATGAGTGGGAGAAAAAAAAGCTTAGGTGAATATAAAGAGACTGAGAGACAGAGACTAATCGACCCCAGTAGGTGGTTTCTCTTTGCTTTCTACTCTGTGCCAATTTGGAGTGCATGATAAAAGGTGAACAGCAGCATGAAATGCTAGCACTGTGTGTTTATCAAATCAATTCTCCCCTAATTGGATCACTTATCTCTTAAGTATGTGTTTTTGGTACTTGTTCTTGCACCTGACAGCACTTAGACTGATAAACTGATAGCTGTTTTTGACTTTATGAAAAGCAACACCGCAATGTAGAAATTAAGCATTTGCATGTCAGTTCTTTGTGTTGGAATCTCAGCTTTCAGTAATTTTTCATCAATTTTGGGGGCTTAATCTTCTTGTGTCATATATTTAAATGTCTTTCTCTCTCTATCTATATATATATATATATATTTTTTTTTTTTTTTTTTTTTTCTTAACTTTTCCAGAAACTCAGTCAATCTAACCTGTGGTCTCCACGATGCCCTCCAGAATGACAACAATCTCGAACTGCTCGCTCATCAGTGAACGCTTGGACAAGTCGAAAAAGGGACTCTTTGGATTGATCTCGTGGCAGATGGTGAGCGGCGAGACCAAAAAGAGCTGGTCAGCACCTGTACCAAAGCCTACGTCCAGCTCACGTTGATCCAGTGGCAGGAACTCCCCCTCAGGGGTCTGACGGGACTAGAGTTGGAGCAACAGAGAAGGAAGGAGAAAAAGAAGATAGAAAGAAAGAGAGAAAAAAAACAGATCAGTCTATAAAATACATCAAGATACACTTACACTGAAAATAAAAGAAAGTACAAATGTGAAGTTTAAATAAAAGAAAGTACAAATGTAGTTTAAAGGTTTATTTTCCAAAACATGTACAAACTGTAGTCATTTTCAATAGTATAGCTCCATCTTTCCTCAAATAGAAGAAAGAGAGAAAAGAGTTAAGAAATATTATAATTTATGACTCAGTCTGTGAGGTAAATGACATTAACTATAAAAGGGAAACAACACATCACATTTATATTTCCAGGACCTCAAATCATTATAGAGAGGAAACTCCACTACCACATAGCACTATGTGTGTTAAAATGCTCACTTCACACCCGACTTGGGGTGAAGAATGGCAGAATTGATCAGCCATTTACACATGGGGCATGATTACATGCCAGATGGAATGAGCCAGTTTGGGCTATTAGCCAGAACACCTTGCCCCCCTTCTCCCCCTAAATCTCTCTAATGAGTGCCAAGGGATCTTTTAAGTCCATGATAAGGGCCAAGACTTCAGTTTAATGACTTATTTCAAGGACAGCATCTACTGCCTGTCTGTCCCCACAACTTCTATGGGGCTCTGGGATTGTTCTCTGATCAGAGGGAGGAGTACCTTCTACAAATAGTTCCTCAACACCATGCAAGCAGGAACTGTTTTACATTGATTCCGGTTTCCTATCTAGTACAAGTCCAGGGCACCATACCTGCTTATTAGCTGCTTTCACATTGCCCTGACAAACACCAACAGCTGTTGGGTCAGGGATGTCACACTGCCCTGACAAACACTAACAACAGATGGGTCAAGGAGGTCAGGCTGTGATTATGGAATGGAATTGTGTAAATTTGCCCATTCTAAGTCAGTCTGGAACTGAATATCGCAAACTGGTCAAATCTCGCAAATTCTCATTGGTCCAGTTACAGAGCTGTGTAAAAAAATGTTTTATTATTTTTTTTCTATGCACAATAGACAGAAAATATCCATAATTCCACTAAATCTTTTGCACTGTGAAAAAGTATGTGACAATAAAAATTCCTTCCGCCACCGTACTTCAGTATTGAAATATGTTCTTCCCCTAACTTAGACGAGTTGATACATAACTGTTTTGTCTCTGTTTTGTCAATCATTCTGGTGCGTGATGAACTATGTATGGCGGAAGAACACTTGGGAGCCCTTTGCCATCGGTGCAGGAGTTTTATCAGGAGTGAGGATATTACTGCGCAGACGGCAAAGGGCTTCCAAGTGTTCTTCTGCCATACATAGTTCTCTATGTTATCTGCTTAGAAAATTACTACGTTTTATTTTGTGTCACCACAACCATCTTAAATAACTATTCGAGTAGCTGCATGTAAATAGGAAAGACGTGGATTTGCTTGGTGGCTTCTAACTTCAAGGCTGTTTGGTACACATTGAAAGAACTAGGTTAAGCTACCGCGCACCAGAACGATTGCGTGCACGCAAAGACAAGATAGGCATCAACTCATCTAAGTTAGGGGAAGAACATATTTCAATATTGAAGTACGGTGGTGTGTTGCTTTAAAGGAGAAGGCCGGTGTGATTTTGACCTGGGCTGTACTGAAAGATGTTACCGAGTACAAACATATATCCAATACCGACCTCCGGTCACCCCCAGCATTCCGCATTTTACACCGTTTTAGCCAAAGCTTTCATTAGCCTTACACTGCTACACTGGGGGCATTGCATAGTCTATGCAGCTAAATCGCTATTTTTACACCATTAACAAGGGTCAGAGTAACTCCACATTTTACTGGTAGACTTCTGAGAGCCCTGACATTTAAAACAAGACAATGAGAATTTTGAAAGTGTACAGGTACTTCATTAAAAAGACAGTTTATAAAGACAGTACCTTCTCAGAATTTCCCGGTCACCGCCATCTTGAAATTAAATCACGATAAGTCGATTGACGAGCTACAACTTTATAAATGTCTTTGGTCAAACTCTTTTAAGTGTCATGATTTGTTGGTGCTTTAGTGCTAATGTAGATACTCACCATTTATTTTCAGATGAAATCCAAGCACTTCAACAGAATATAATTTTCAATCTGTTCCCCTGTTCTATCTGTTCGTCAATCGACTTATCATGATTTAATTTCAAGATGGCGGGGACCGGGAAATTCGGTAACATTTTTCAGTACAGTCCAGGTCCAAATCACACCGGCCTTCTCCTTTAAGTCCTTAATGCCACATGCTTTATCAACAGTATGCTCTAAACCCACATACACTCAGTACACTGCCCATTACCCAGACATACATTAAGGGACAGGTCCCACACTCCTACTTTCCCTCTTCTCTCATCACCCTGGCAGATGAGTTGGCCCCTTGAGTCATGGATATGCCCATGTTGCTCTTGAACTAGTGCTCCTTGTTAATGTGGTAGTAGCGTTAATTGATCCCTTCATAGCTGTTGCCTTTCTTCAGACCAAGAGCCAGTCATGACCTTCATATAGCAACTCCCCATCTCTATTCAGCCCTTAGTTACCCTTTTACCACACCCACACATTCACACACAAATACACACTTTGTCTTCTCTCTACCACCTGCACCATCATTGCCCCACACAATAGACAACGTACAATTTTTATACATTTGTATAAATATTTATTTTAGGTCAATTATATTAGATTGTTTGGCATTGTTTCTAAGCAACCCGGATAAATTGAAGATTTTGGCATAATTTCCGACTATACCGTCAATTTGTGTTTCACTTTAATTCTTTCATTAAAATCTCTGCTGTATTTGGAGAACATAAACAAACAGTCAATTTCTATCAGATCAAGTGACTACAGCCTAGTGCATAGTGCTATAGAGCTTGGTCTTCCTAGGCTCTGCACTGCCGTTGGTGCAAAGGCCTGTTCTGACACTTTGAGGACACAGATGGTGAACAGACTGGTCCTCACTCTCACCATGCCGTTCTCGTTGAAAAAAAGTCTGCCTAACACAGTGTTTTTGCATTTGTGTGTATGTGTGTGTGTGTGTGTGTGTGTGTGTGTGTGTGTGTTTGTGTGTGCATGTGTTTATGCATGAGTGTGTGTGTGTGTGTAGAGGGGTGGGTGGGGGTATAGGATGAGACATTTCACAGGGCAGCAGTGAGTCTCTACCGCCTACCCCTGAGAGGAAGCCACACCACCCCGCATGGCACTCAGTGCACCCCACCACAGCAGCAGCAGCAGTGTGAGGTACAAGCACAATGACACTGTGTATGTGTGTGTGTGTGTTGTCTCAATTCACCAATAAAATGAAGCAGTAGTGATCGCAATACACAATGTCTATTCAACATGCTTTATGAGTGAGAGAACTATGAACAGTGAAAATAATACAGAAAAGTAAAAAAAAATGTATAAATACTTTGGTTTCTGTCAATTGTATAATTTTTGTAGTCTGTTTAAAGCACGGCAATGACTGTGTCAGTCTCTTTTAGAAGTAATTCTATTGTCAACCCTAGAGAAATCAAGAAAAAATACAATTGTTAAGGTTTTGATGATGCTTTATGATCTCATATAATAGCTGAATTTGCTTTGGATAACACAAGCGCCTGAATCAAAGATTCTAGAGTGTTTTAGAATATTTGCTCTGCACAGGTGAATCAGTCTTCACATTGCTATTCAACTAAGCGTCCGATTCCAATGTAAAACAAGGGCCAGCATGTGAAGGGATGCTGACATGCTTAATTAGAAACACCCCAAGGCAAAGCTGTTAATTTTATGCACAGGCAAGGAAACTCAAGTCAGCATGTTTTATGTGGTGAGTAGGTAAAAAAGGTGGTAGGTGGTGCGACAGGCTCGAGTGCTTTGTAAATGATGAAACAGAGCATGTGGGAAGCATGTCTGTGAAACAGAATGAGAGAGAGAGAGAGAGACCGAGACCGTGAGGAAGAGAAGAGTGCCAGACACATACAAAGAGACAGAGGGGGGAAATCAAAATGCTTCTGACAGACAGTGTTCAATCTTCCATTTTCAAAGCGGAGGCAGCTCAGCCAGAGGTGCAGGAGCTATGTGGAGTTCAGCTCCTGAGAGTAGCTGGGAAGCCCAGCGGAGCCAGTGAGAAGGCATGGGAATGCCTGGAGGAGCCATAACACCCCCGCTCACTCGTCTTCAATGCTCAAGTCCCAACGGGAGACCTCAGGTGATATTTATTCATGTCCTTCAATTCCTCACTGCCTGCTGTGTCCTTTTCCACCTCTCCACCAACCTGCCAAGCTTGTTCTTTCTCTCTCTCTGTCTGTCACACACACACACACACATTCTCACTCCTGTGAGTACTCTCTCACTCTCCTTCACATTTGTATGTGTTCACATACAGAGGCACGCACACGCACACACACACACGTTCATATCCTCACTACTTAAACTACTCTCACACGCATTAACATGGGTGTGTGCACAGACACATGCACACACACATACACACACACACACACACACAGACTAACACCACCACCTACAGAGAATCTGTCATTTTCACTGTGCTCATGCATAACCTGGCCATGTATTCTGCACACACTTACAAATTTACTCTCTCTATTTCTCTCTCTGTCTCTCACCCGCACACAGAGACACACAGAGGCACACACATACATTCAAGCATATAAATGGGATTGTGTAACAGTTTTGTCTATGACCTGAATGCACACAATCAGAAACACATGAAAACTCACAAAAATAGGAATGCACAAACACACTCATATCCACATGCATACACACACACACACACACACACACACACACACACACACGTACACTTTGTTAGACAGACACCCACCCACGCTAGGATATTTTGTGCACTGCTAATCAAAATTGCTTAATGCAAGATAATGAGTGCACTCCAGAGTTGAATATCAAACAATGATGCTGTGGATTAATCTGCATCTACATAAAATATTACAAATCTTCCATCTCTCAAGCTGAATAATGTTCTGTCAACGTCTGCACCTGTAGAAGCCACAAAGTCCCAACCCGGTTCTGTTAATCTTTTCATTTTAATTAATAAGATAATTCATCAAACAATTTAAAATGATTAAACGATTAAAAAAAAAGAAACTCAAACAAACAAACAAAATAACCCTTTTATACACCTTCTAACTTTGGCTGTCGCTCGACTTCACCCGCCTTATCTCCGGCACACAAGAGGGAAGGAAGCAGAGGAAGGAGGAGGAGGAGAAGAGGGTTGAGGAGGAGGATCTGGAAGAGGAAGGAGGTGAGAATGAAGAGAGAGTGAGGCGGCTAAATCACTGGCCTGAGACATAATGCTTACGCTGCAGACTATCCAGGGAGAGAGATATTGGGCTGTTTCTCTTGCCACTGCCGATGCTTCTTTGTGTGCGATGAGGCAGGCTACAGAGCACTGCGTCTTTTAGGGGGTTGTTGCAGTTGTTGTTGTTGTTGCCTTGTTGTTGTTTTTTGCTGTGTTTGTCATAGTTGTAGAATGATTTCTTGTTTGTTAACGGAGGGTTTAGAGAAGTGTCTTTGTGGTTGTTTTTTGATGTTATTTTATTGTCTACTTTATTGCTTGCTCCGTTCGATAAAAGAGTGTTCAGAACACTGTCTTTGTTGTAGGTGTTATTGGAGGTGGTGGGGGTGTTTTTCAAGGTGCTGTGTTGCTGGACATCACACTGCACACACACGCACATCACACTGCACACACACACAGACTTCTATTTTTTAGAATCCTTATCTCTCTCCTGCAAAATCTCTCTCACAGTATCAGAATCTCTCTCTCTTACTACACACACAAACACACATGCACACGCACACACATGTAGGGGCATGTGCACACACACATGCACACACACACACAGTTGTCTGGAACGTGCTGCAGATGACAGTGACGTGTGTCCCATCTGTCTGTTAGCCTACTTTTCCTTCTTTCTGTCTATTCTGTCAATTTTTCTGTTTGATATTTTTTATACTTTCTCTACTTCTCCTTCTTCTCCTGCTCTCTCTGTCACTCATTTTCCTGATTTCTGACATTTCTTTAGTTCTTTACCACACACACCCTCTCTGCCTCTCTCATCTCTCAGAACAATGAGCAGTAGCCTAGTCTGTAGATTTGATAAATGCAACCAAAGTAAGTGATGTACTTGGAAATATTAAGTGCAGTACTGATTAGAAGATCAAACATATTTCACATTTTGAGTTTACAAATTAGCTTTTTTCTGTATAAATCTAAAAATGATACTGTAGACTGAACACCCATAACAGTTATGTGTTCAGAAAGGTTCTTAAATGTCATTTTTTTTACTTAACATATAGATTATTGAAAAGTATTATTATTTACTTTTTGAATGTTTTGCTACTGGCCATCTACCAGAGATATGTTCTGAGCCCTGCCAGCATCCTAGTACCTCTGCTAACCTTCTCATATTTGTGAATTTCCCTTCATCTCTTTTCTAGAGGTGCACTAACAGACCCTCCTGAGTTTATGCCAACGGTCTGTCTATGGCTGAGCCAGTTGGTTGGAGTACTCTTCACACCCAAGGGCCATTAGAGATATGCTGAACCATCAGTAAATAAAAGCAAATGTAACGTCTGTGCACTAAATGATTGAGTACTTCTACCCTCTGTGCAAACATGTGTCTGGAGTGTAAACACTGCTTCTGATGGCTGTTAATTAATTTGTATGTTATTTCATTGGTGAACTAATGCATTGATACCAAAACCTGCAGGTTTAGGAACAGCTTTTTCACCCACAGCTGCCTCCCTACTGAACTCTAACCACCAGCACTCATCCCCCACCGAAACTGGAAATATTGGTCATACATCAGCACAAAGCACATCTGTATGTTTGTTCATACCTCTGCTGAATTTTGTTCATACACCTGTGTACTGCACATCTCTCTAATTGCTCCTACCAGATCTATATATTATTGTTAATTTAATCCCATCAATTTCTGTTGCCTTTATTCTGTGCATAACTCTTAACTGCACTGTCTATACTCAACATAATGCTCCTGCCCTCTGTTTAGATAAACCATATTAAGCTACATTCTGTTGCCATGTATTTATATATGTGTAATGACAATAAAGTTGGATCTAATCTAATCAACTGTAATAATAGTGCACAAGAGACAGGATGCAACACACTCACAAACTGTTTGTAGTTTTGGGATGGTGTGTATAATGTAATGCTGCTGTTCAAATTAAATTACATGTAAGATGTTGACTTCATAATGATATTAGTTTCCAATTCCACATTAAACCCTCAGATTTACCCACGTCACCATGGCATATGACATATATCACCCCACATATCTACATTTGGACTCTCAGGTGAAATCAATGTAGATATGTATGCTCACACAAGCCTTTCACAGAAAGTGCTGGAAATTCATGGAAAACATCTATCAAGGCGTAGACCTCATTACAGGGTACAGTGCCGATGACTAAGAAGGGTCTACATTAGTCACTACATTAGTCTACATCTTCTCTCCCATCTCCCATACCCAGTAGAGATCAGTGCTTGGGTGTATATCAGATCACCAGATTAGCAGTATCCAGATCTGGTTTCTCAATTTTGATGTTGTTAGTTGTTACCCCCGACCTTCTGTGTCAGATAGCCTACACACACACACACACACACACACTCACACACTTTCTGCAATTGCTATTACAGTTCACTAAAGCGACACACAGTCACTGATGCCACCCAAAGTATTCTTGCTCGACACTTAATCTTTCACACTTCTAATATCACCCAAATATAATGGACGAAAGAAAGAGACTGAGAGATTGACATGACTTCTCATGAAAGACACAGAAGCTGCGTTTTACACGTTAACCCACCTTGATAAGTTTGCACCTGATCTGTGCCGACACCATGTGGCTGTTTCGCAAGTTTCCTACGCGGAACATTAGGCAGAGTTTGCCGTCCCGTTGCGAGATTACTGCGTCCTGACTGAACATCAGCGTCTCCGCCCGCTTCTTCGGTTGGGACATCTTGATGAACATGCACCCGATGAGGAAAGCGTCAACGATGGAGCCGAGGAGTGACTGGAAGAGGAAAAGGATGATGCCCTCTGGGCACTTCTCGGTTATGTATCGGTAACCATAACCGATGGTCGCTTCAGTCTCAATGAAGAACAGGAAAGCCGAGGGAAAGTTGTAAACGTTGGCGACGCACGGGGTGTAGGACTCATCGTGGCCATGGTTTAAGTCCCCGCGAATGTACGCGATGATCCACCACATAAATGCCATAATGAGCCAAGCGACAGTGTAAGTTAAGAGAAAAATCAATAGGTTCCAACGCCATTTCAAGTCCACTAGCGTTGTAAAGAGATCCGATATGTATCTGCTGGTCTCACCGCCAAGGTTACCATGCTGCACATTGCAGCGCCCGTTCTTCTCCACGAACCGCTGGCGTTTCCGTTTGGCCGGGGCAGAAAAACCGACCGCTTGGTTGGTATTAACAACCTGGTAGTCATCCCCAAATTTTCTCCTAATCGCAGACATGATTTCACAGTTATTGTCCGATCCGTGCACCTGGTAATTTTGTTGTGAACAAAAAAAACACTCACTGTCTTTTAGTTGGTGACATCTTCAATTAGTCAAAGGTTGCTCTCCTTCATGCAGGACAAAAATCTTTGGGCAAAAAGTCCACATTAAATGCAACGGGCAGAGGTGGAAAGTCCAGGCACAATCGTTGTCTCGCTGTAACTTTTTGTCGCTGACATAATTTGTAGCCTTAAAGAAAGCAGCACTATCAGTCTGTCCTAAAGCCTTCAATTAAACAAACATTCGAACTGGACAAGAAGTGTGGCCCGTTTTTTTTTTTTTTTTTTGCGTGAATGAATACTGTCAGGGTCACCAATGCGTTGTTAAGAGACAAAAAGTCAGACAAACTGCGGCACTCTGGTGACTCTTGTGCGATCGTTGGCGTATATGAGAGTAGTTGAGAGGGGGAGGATGGGCACTGCGTGCTGATCTTTACCCAAACCAATCAGGTACCCCCAGGCTGAGCAAAGCAGAGCTGTGCGAGTTGGGTTCTCTGTCAGGGCTGGTCTGTGTAATGTCATTTCAATGGCGCCATCTAGAGTCAACAATTGTGCGCTCTTTTATGTTTCATTGCATGCAAAAATCCTTGGTAAATGAGGTCCAGTAATATCCATATTGCATTGCAATTTCCTTTGCAGCCATGTTTTGGTGAGGGTCACATGGTCAAGCTGAGTCAAGTCCAGGGGCCAAAATGACCTTTCTATTATTAAGGTTTAAATGTACACCACCCTTGTTTTGATCTAAGGTGTGTAAAATCTAGTCTATAGGTGACTGTGAAGAAACACAAGCTCATGCTAAAATCATTTCTAGAGACCCAATGGTTCAGGGGAAATGGAGACAACATGACGGGCAAGAGGTCACGGACAACAGAGGCCAATTGGTTGGAGAATGCTTCAGGAAGTAACCCTTCCATGGCTATTACACCAATTAATGAATCCCCTTCTAGGCAAACTCTGTGAGGAGACCCATTGACAAATAGGCAACCTAATACACAAAACATTTTAAGCACAAATAGGCCTATGTCCATATATCCAAAAATCCAAAGATCAAAGTCCCAACGTTAACTGTTTGCTAATTTAACCCTTGTGATGTTTGGGTAAAAAAAAAAAGACATTTTATAATTGTTTGTATCAATAGATATAATTATAAGCCTTCAACTGGACATCAATTTGTACATTTTCATTGTTTTTACGTTTATAATAACTTTGACCTTTTGGATTTATTTTGATCCAAACATACACACGCGCATGCACGCACGCACACACACTCGTGCGCCGAATTTTGTTATTGTTATTCTCAGCTAACCTAAAATACAATACTTGACTTTGCCACTGACTTTGAATGAGAGCAGAAATAAACAGAAGCCTGCAGGGCGCCCTCTGGTGGTAGATTAGCATTAAACAGTTGCACTAGTTGTCTGTCTCCTCTCACGACCCGTCCGCCAAACCCATAATTCCTCGCGCTCAGACAAGATGGAAGAGAACAGCAGCCGCAGGAGAACAATGTTTTGGCAGTAAAAACTCAATTAAACGGTTACGGGGGAAAATTTAAACGCTAAAGAGTCGGTTGCGGTCATGTATTGGTAAGTGTGACTGAACATTGCTTTTTGTTTTAGGTTAAATATGGATAAGTATTCAATAAGGTAGGATGTAAACGACAAAATCAGATCACGGTCGCTCAAGCGAGAGATGCATTCAATGCCAAGCATCATTGTTTCGGTGTTGCATGGGCCATTTAATGCGGATTCATATTGAACAAACGTTACTCGAGTAGCTTGACTAAAATACCTGCTTATTTGGCTCAATCGAGCACCTGCTATTTCAGGATGATCTACGCCACTGCAAACTTTGCGGAATGTGTCACTAATATACAGTCGTTGGAAATAGCAAGCTATAATTAGAGTTATAGCTAGCAGCAAACGCCTTTAGCAGCCATCTAACGCTATGGCTAACTTAGCTGGCTAGGCTATACATTTCTTTCTCCACGAGAGTGCATGCTAGTTAGTTAGCTAGGTTGGTGCATAGCAAGCCGTATTTAAAGGCAGATTGTAAGCTTGTGTTAATCAACAATTTTGTGTTTATTTCACATTAGCATTTTATTTGTTTTTGTATGTATATTGTAAATGCAACCTAACTAAACAGAATCCATAATCAAATATATAGGAGACGGTGATACAATGCACTGTATTGTCTTGACTACTAGCCATGTTGTAACAAGTCAGTGCTTTGATGAGGTCAGTTAGCAATGTTGTAGCAATGTCTCGTGTGGGAAATCAGGGTTTCAATGAATGTTTGTTATTTTAGGCTAAACATAATTCTTGGCATAATATACTATTACATTTCACGCATGCATAGTAGTTTTTTAGAGATTAATGAATAACTTGTATGAATTATTTGAATAAAGGACTCTCTCGTTAGCTGGCTATTTAGCTTGCATGATTAGGGCGGTTAGCTAGCAAGTTAGCAATGTTCATCACAATAGTCCGCTTTACCCACGATTCGTTTAACCAAATGGTCGAGAGACTAGACAATAAAACTCGCTTGTCTTTGTTTATGTAAGGATTTTAAAACGCCTGTACGTGCGATTACATGTAACACGTATTTACTAGTTTCCCACTGGTTGTTGGATCACAATTTATAGGACTTTAAATCTATGATCACTCCAAACGAACAAACGATATTGCAGCACTCAAGTTATCAAAAAAGCTCAATGCACTTGTCCCTTGAGAATATGTTAATATTGTATTCCGTTTGTGTGGGAGTCTATACGCCTTTGTGCTTAGCTTGGATCCCTCTGATTTCTTTTTCATCGCAATGCATTTTGGTTTATTTTTTAAGTCACCACCTCAAACATGACGTGTCGATGCAGTCTGTATCAATGTTTTATAACCGACCCAATAGACATGCCTAACAATAATCCTGAATCGCTGGTGTTAAGGCCTTTATGAGCCAGCTACAAGTAGGCTATTGATACATTGTATAACAGTGCTTTCTATGAAAGAAAAAGTGTCGAAAAAATGTAAATCTAACCATACGTGATGCTTCCAGATTGATTGTGTATGACAGTGTTGGTTTATTACTGGCCAATGGTAAATAACTTAAATTAATAGCTTAAAGAAAAAAAATAATTGGCACACAAGTGAAACCTTCAGCCAGTTCATTAATACTTGTGTGATATGACATATGAAGTTTATGATTTATGATATATGAAGTTTGAAACGTTCATGATGTATATTGGAGAGATTTTCCCTTGTCAGGTCAGCCCTTGCTTGGCTTCAGTATTTGATAGGTTGATTCTTGCTGTCAGGAGGTTAAGCTCGTACAGTCTTACTAGCTTACGTCGCCTGTAATCCTCCTTGACCTACACAGATAAAGGCTAATCATTGGACATAGAGGCCTTGATTTTGCACTGATCTGTGATAACCTCTAGTGACACGCACGCTAGAAACTAACTCCTAAATTACTCTTCTAACCTCAGACTTGACCATGCTATGTCCAGTTGTGGACTTGATTGCATATCTTTGTGAAATATATGGGGGCTTGGTCTATTGAGTTGAGGGTTGGATTGTTGTTTTAGCACATTGAACAAAGCAGGCAATTTTGTGTCATTTATTCCCTCAGGCGAATTTGTTGTTTTGTCTTCACAGTTCCCACATTTTACAACCTGTCTGTGATCCAGTCCATTAATGACTTTTTGTATCGAATTTAGACTGTAGTTCATTCTTGCATATTGTGTAAGGATTGTATTAATAGCTGCCTGAGTGGATTTATCAGGCTATCCTTAGGCAAAAGTGATGGGTCATATGTTTTTATAGACACCCTAGAAAACAGGTCACCATTCCTTTGATCACATGACCAACCTTGCTATGGGACGGTAAAAAAAAAAAAATCAATCTCCTTTCCTGCAGTCCCAACACATAGTAATCCTGTCGAGTAAAGCCAGAGAAATCCAATCAAGCAATTAATGTTGGAGTGAAAGGTAGAGTTGTGTGTGCATATAGCCCATCTGTGTGTCTGATTTGATGTGGTGTCAAGGCTGTGTCGGAGCTTACAAAAAAGGCATGGTTGGTCCACAATCTCCTGTGTATCCGCCATCAACATCAATGCATCACTGCAAAACAACTACCCCCCTCTCCTTCCCCCCCAGAAGACAATGACAAGTGGGTCAGTACATTGGGATATTAGTGTTATTATTTATTTGATTTTTATTTTGAGAAGGTGTTCGGGAATCGGATTATGAGAATGCGGTTCTCCATGTGCGGATCTGTGACAGCCTAGCTATTTTGAGAGGAGACATTCATGTGGCAGCAGGAATGATGGGGGCACCGAATAATTCCCCCCTCCCTCTGTTATGAACACAGTGTGCTAGACGACAACTACGCTAACAAAATACCTGATCGCTTAAAAAACACATCAATGAACAAAAAACACAATCATGATGAACCTGTTTTAGCATTTGCGGATATCTTTGCAACTAATGCTCTGCTGTGGCCCTTGTCTTTTATCTCTCTGCAGGATATCCCCCTTGTAGTGTCTTTTTCTACCTTCCCTCCCCTCTCCTTTACTTTCTCTTGAATGAACGGACACCCCGTCCTACAGCAGCACGCCAGCGACAGCAGCAACAGCAGCCCCACCTCGACGGCCTCCACCACCGCCGGCCCCTCCTACTCGTCCGCCATGAGCCTCATCCAGGACAAGCTGGGCAACGAGTTCCTGCGCAGCAACGGCGCTATGGACGCCAACTTTCCTCCAGCCAGCATGCTGATGTTCAGCCACCTGCCACCTGTGACCAGCTTCACGCGTCTGGCCTCACAGTCGGTGATGGGCGACCTGCCGCAGGAGATGATCCTTAAGAAGGAGCGCGACTCGCCCGACCACGGCAATGCCGCTGGCTTCCTCCACGGCATGGGCATCAAACAGGAGAAGCTGAGCGAGCTCGACTACCGCCTACCGCTGTATGGCGCACCACCAGCGGCCGGGCATCACGTCACGGTCGCCGTGGGCAACCACGTGGCGGCGCAGGTCGGAGGAGCAGGAGTCGGCGGGAAGGGCGCTGGCAGCATGGACATGCTGGACATGTCTCTGGGCAACCAACAGAACATGCTTCTGCATGACCTCAGCCTTAGCAACGTAAGTGCATTCTACAGCATTGCCTGCCTCAGTTTTGTTGAAATCCCCTGGGAAGCACTTTGTGATGGTTATCTGAGGAAAGTATCCCACATTTGAGCTATTTAACTGAGCTTGTCCTTAGCAGGTTTTATGGAAGGCACCATTTATATACTTGCGGATCCTTCAACAAATGAAACGACCTCATATCTGCACTAGATCTGACTAACTCCAAGCAAGGCTGGGTTGTAGGAGTTTACAGAGTTTGTCAGTAGGTTGGAGGATGAAAGAGGTTGGAAAAACATGAACCAAAAGGTGAACAGGCTGCAATGAACGAAGCAAAAAGGAATTTAAAGTTTAAACTTATGATGACGTGTAAGATGGAGAAGTGCATGTTTGCTGTTTGGTCTCCACATCCATTTTCCGTCCTACTCGGCAAGATTGTGCAACAGCGTTTTGACAGCGCTTTACATGCAAAAGATAAACATGTTTCTCTTTGTTTCGCGTGTACCAAATCTGTCATGATTCTAGTTCAGTTCACATTTGGGCCTGTAACTCTTTTTGACCATGATGTACATAATTAGTTTTTGTACATCTAATATGCAACCTGCCAGATCACATGGTGCTGTGGTGTCTGTCTTAAAGCATTGGATTTCATTGCCATTTGCATTATGCGTAAAATCACATTCCCATATAAGCTATATCTTTGTTCATCAAATTAATTTAATTTACCTTAATTACACTAAATGCATTCTGGTTTGCTGATTCATGTGATGAATGTGACTAAAAAGACTGATAGCTGAAAGCTGTCCACACTCCATAACCCCCTCGTTTTGTGGGGGTGCCCACGGTCTTCATTGTTGTCATGCATGCCCCCCACTCATTAGCCTAATCTGTGCTTTGTCAGCAGTTCTCGGGCAGATTAGCGAAGGAGCCTAAAGAGGGTACGGGCCGGCGGGGCAAGAAAGCCAATGGAGAAGGACACGAGGGCAAGCGCCGGAAACGGGGCGACGCTGCAAAGGTACACATACATGTGCACAAGCTCTCGTCTGCTCACAGACACACACACACTTGATCAACAGACATTGCTGTTTCTTTCTTTCTCTCTTGCATACGCAAACACACACACATTCAACACAGAAAAGAAAAGAGGAAGAGATGTAAAGATGAGAATTAACGAGGTCTCTCATTAAGAGGTCTACCTACTCCTGTGTGTTTTCAGCATGTCCTTAAGATGGAGGGCCTTTCTCTGCTGAATACCCTTTGTCATCTCCCATCTGTCTTTCCAAAGAAGCTTGATTCTGATTGGTTATTTAGGATGTGAAAAGCTCAAAATGTTGCCATGGGCAACCAGTGTTTGTTACTATGTAGTAAAGTAGTGATATGCATAGTGTTCAGGTTGTAAATTTATTAAGAAAAGAATGTCAGCCATCTTATATCTACCTACACTGGAGTCTGCCTATATCGTCCCTCTGTTCTCAGTTTCTGCTGTTCCCGTGTTTTTTTTTTTTTTTAATCATTTGCTTCTCTGTCGTATGAGGATTCTACATTCATAGTACTTATCAGTAGGGGTGTAACGGTACACTAAAATGTAATTTTGGTTCGGTTCACTTTCTTGAGGTGCTCGATTCGGTTAATTTTCGGTACAAAAAAGAAGGAAGGAAAAATTCTTGCTTTAATAAAAAAAAAACAATAGGCCTATACAAACAAATCTTATAAATAAACAAGTAACACATGTAAACTTTGAAAACGTAGCAACATCCTGAATATGACAAAACTATTCAAGCTTAAAGTTTTTGGATATAAAGATTAATTTATCCACATTTTGCACAGAAAGCACAGATCAGGTTGCAGTGACAATACATCCCGCAGTGGAGTAGACCCGCTTACTAACAACACAGGTAGCTGGAATGCAGAGGTAACGTTTTTTTCCCAGACGTGTTTCCTGCAATGTACCCGATCTCCGTGGAATAATGTAGACAAAAAACTATGGATTTATCCATTTGCCTTTGTCCATCGGTAACTTTAACGGAGAAGCCAGAGTGTTTTCAGACAGGAGAACGTAATGAGCTGGGAGCGTCTCACTTGTTTGTATTTGCCATAAGTGTCTGACACTCAGAGGCGTCTGCGCAGAAACTCGCTGAAGACTTTAGAGTAGAGCTTAGATTGCGCTAGTCATAGATTTAATGAAAAAGTGACCCGAACATACCGAAACGGTTCAATACATCCATGTGAACTGTTACACCCGTACTTATCAGTGATGGCTGTTTACTTAAGTCTTACATTGCAACTTAAACACACACACACGCACTCTCTGTCTCTATAGTCATGTGTACTCCCTCTTGTCCCTCCCCAGCTATTGATGCTGGATGGGGAAGGAGGGCCTCTGTCCCCGAGCTCCAAGCCGCACATCTGTGAGCACTGCAATGCAGCCTTTCGAAGTTCATACCACCTGCGCCGACACGTGCTGATCCACACAGGTGAGACGCTTTCTCTGGTGACCACACATGCACAGTCAACATCCGATTTGATCAGTCAGTCCATACAACTTTGCACAACGGTCTTCTGTTTGTTTGTTTTCTTTTTCATTTTCATAGCAGGACCATGGAGATTTTCCAACTTGTGTTTATTGCTTAAAAAACCCTCTAAATGAATCTAAAAGCACTTCCTCTGTGTGTTTGTGTGTTTATTTTTTAATTTAATGCGGGCCGCGGGCGCTTGTATTATTTCTGATGGCACAGGGGAGAGGCCCTTCAGGTGTAGCCAATGCAACATGAGCTTCATCCAGAAGTACCTGCTCCAGAGGCACGAAAAAATACACAGTGGTGAGTCCACACACACACACACTCCAAAGCTTTTATTGCTTCGGAGAAGGAGATTAATTTGGCAGTATAAACCCCTCATAAAAAGTTGTACTTATAAACGAAGCACTTGCAGTCTGTAGAGATTCATGGTCATGAAAACAATGCAGGACTTAAAACAAACATATTATTTAATATTAAAGCAAATAATATAAAAAAAGAATATAAAGATATAAGTTTAATTGTATAAAAAACACATATTTGCAAGTTATTGGTTTTGTTAAGTTTTGATATTCATTCATATTCATTTTGAGTTCAGAACTCAAAAGTTTAACTATTAATCAGGATGTCAGGTAATTGGTTGTTCTTAGTGGGTGATGTTAATGTGTTTTCCATTGACCTTATTGTGCTTTTATAGCAAAGGCTGTGATGTCAAACTTAAGTATATCCTTGCAGGCCAGGTTTATATTTGGTATGTAGTATTACCAAAATGGGACTTGTGCTATTTTAGATGCACTGAAACTTTCTCTCTCTCGCTCTCTCGCTCTCTCGCTCTCTCTCTCTCTCTCTCTCTCTCTTGCTCTCTCTCTCTCTGTGCGTCTCTGTCTCCCCCCTGTGTGTGGGGTCTGTAATGAACAGGAGAGAAGCCATTCAGCTGTGACCAGTGCAACATGCGCTTCATTCAGAAGTACCACATGGAGAGACACAAGAGGACTCATAGTGGAGAAAAGCCATATAAATGTGAAAACTGCCAACAGGTAAGATGAAGGAACTCTTTGGAGGGGGCGGTCAGTAAAGGGGTGTTAAAGCGGTGTCAGTGGGCTTTATGCACATTACAAAAATGACTGATCTTCTCAGGAATGAGCCTACAAACACAGGGTGTAAGCAGTTTATTTTGATGGTAGAAATAATGCCTGCATTATTGTATTCATTTAAAGTTAATTGTATAAGCTCGCTAGGTTATTCATTTTAGAATTTGTTGTCTTTATTGTGCAGAATTTACAGTTTACAAGTACCATTTACTTTCAGTATTTCTCACGCACCGACCGATTACTGAAGCACAAGCGCACCTGTGAAGAAGCCATAAAGAAGGGCCTTGACCCAAGCATGCTGGACCTCGGGGAAGACGACCTCAGCCATGGCAGCTACCTTCTCACTCAGGGAACTCCTGCCGCCCCTACTGGAGGGCGCAAGCGAGGCAAAGGCAAAGGAGAGGGTGGAGAGCGCCGCAGGAAAAAGGCGTCCTCTTCCTCTCTTCACATGCCCAGAGGCCTGGGCCTGCAGGACTACAGTGCTGGTGGCGGCCTCCCGTCCGGCTCGGGAGAAGGCCAAGCTGGGGGGTCCTCGTCGGGCGCCGGGGGCAACCACATGGGCCGCACGCCCAAGCTGGTGTTCAAGAAGGCCGGCCGCAAGGGACTGGACAAGAGCCTGCTGTCCATGACGGGCAACGCGGCCTCTGCCGCCACCTCCAGCTCAGGCCTCCATAACCAGAAGCTCCCCGCCGGTGGGGCCGGAGGTGGCGGGACTACGCTGGACGGCCTGGGCCTCATGCAGGGCTCCACCGTGGCCAAGCAGCCCGCCACCAGCAGCAACTACGATGACGCCATGCAGTTCCTAAAGAAGCGCCGCTACCTGCATGCGGCCAACAGCGGGGGAGGCGGAGGCTCTGGGACGGCCACGGGTGCCGGGGGAAGCCAGCCAAGCGACTTCGGGCACCTGCCACCGCCGCCCCAGGCGAACGTCATCCAAGGTGGTATGGCGGGCGAGCCCACCCTCGCCCTGCTGGACACATCGCCACTCATCAGTGTCGACGTCAAGCACGACAAGTCGGGCATCCCAGACGAGGTGCTGCAGAGCCTGCTGGACCACTACAGCCACAAGCCCGACGGCTCGCACCACGCCCACCATCACCACCCTCATCACCACCACCACCACCACCACCACGACGTGACCTTTGACCTGTCGGGCAGCCACCACGTGGAGCTGCAGCCGGCCGAGGTGGTCGGCCACGACGAGGACGACGGCTCGCCGGGCCTGGCGGGCGACAAGACGGTGGTGATGAGCGAGTACTCCAAGTTCCTGCTGCAGACGCTGGAGCGCACCAGCCACAGCTCGGGCTTTGCGTTGGGCCCCGCCGCACCCTTCCCCAGCCTGCTGACCACCAGCAGCCCCTCGTCCTCCACCCTCTACTCTGACAAGCACGTGTACACCACCTCGCCGCTCGACTGCGGCTACTCGCAGCCTGTGAGTTCGCCGCTAGCCCCCTCGTCTTCAGCGTCCTCCGTCGGCTCCAAGTCTCACTTCAGCATGCTGGTGTCGGTGCCCTCGCCCACAGATCACGCCTCGGGCTCCTCAGGCACCTCGCAGGGCGGGTACCACCTCAGCAGCCTGGAGCCGGCCAGCCACCAGCAGCTTACCCCGTCGCAGGAGCTCACAGACCAGCTGGAGAAGCAGCATTCGCCCCCGTTCCAGCTCACCTCTGACGTGGGCAACGGAGCCACATCCGCCGGGCAGAAAGACGGAAAGACGGGTGGCAGTTCCACAGGTGGCGGGGGTTCCGACAGTGGAGCTGCCCCTGGCACCAATGGCAGCACGGGGAACGGGCCGGTGTACCCCGACCTGGCGCCGCTGGAACCCTCAAAAGACGTGGAGCTGCGTTCCACGTACCAGATCGAGAACTTTGCTCAGGCCTTCGGCGCGCAGTTCAAGTCTGGCCGCGGGACACCGCTGTCTGCGTACGGGGGCGCGGACGATCACCGCTTGTCACGGACTCCCGTCTCAGAATTCTCAGGGTATACTAGTTTGTTGGCGGATGTCGGTGAGCCCGCTAGCTCAGGATCCAAAACTCCCACGAGCCAAAGCTACAGGTAAATGGGGTCGTCCACAGACGGGGGAGGTAAGGGGGGAGGGGTGTATTCCCACCTCAAAACATTGGAAACCTAATTGACCCCACGCCCGCCCCCTCCTCCTGAATTCATTTTACAATAACAGATGAGACTTGCTACACTGCCATTAAATGTTTATATGAGACTCTGCCAGGGAGGGTCTTCAAGACCTCATGCAATTTTTTTTTTCTAAAAAAAAAAAAGAACAAAAAAAGTACACCTTTTTAATATGTATTCAGTCCCTTTGTCTGTATTTTAAATATAGTGTAGTGTGTGTGTTGTTTTTATTTTTTAGTAGTTTTCAAATGTAATTTTTTCCTCCTCAATTAAATCTAGAGGGTAGCTATGAACTGGCTTGTGTTCCTTAAAAGCCCTGTGTGTTTTAGCAATCAGGATGCATTTGTAAAATATTATTGATTATGATGACAGTAATAATGTGTCAGGGAGTGGCCCAGTATTCATAAGGCAAAAAAACCCTATGTATTGTCTGTTACAATAATGAAAAGTATTACTCAGGAAGATAGCCGCAAACTAAGAGGTATTTTTTTTTATTATTATTACTTTTTATTTGACAGGTTTACTGTATGAAAGTATATTAAAACTACTTTTGTTCTGTCTGGATCCTAAAATCTTTCTCCTCTAGGGGTAGTAGCTATTCATAAATCTGTTTATTCAGTAACTGACGGACGTTTTCCACTTCTAGTGATCATGGAGATTATGGTACAGTTTTCTTTTTTTGTTTTCTTTTCAACAGAACCTAAACAAAATCTTCCTCTCTGTCGCTCTTTCTTTTTCGTTCTCTACCACACACATACAGAGAAGTCTAAGGCCAAAGGGTGATGAGAGTGTGAATTGAGCACTGATTTCATTCCCATCATCCTTTGCCTTAAACTGTTTTTTTCCCACCTAGTTTATTTTTATTCTAATTATCTCTCTTTTCTTTTGCAAGGAATCAATGAGCACTTTTTAACCATTGAGAGAAAAAAATGATTCTGCCCATTTCATTTACATGTAAGGCTTCATTTTCAACAAAAGACATTTGTGTTTTTTTTTTTTTTGGAGAAAGCTGTGAGTTTAACGGGAAACGGGATGTCATGGAAGAGGGTGGGTTGAGAATTGGGAGGGTTATGATCAAGGGCATTTGGAATTTTTGTCGGGGGGGGGGGGGGTGTTCCTGGATGCTATGCCATTATTGTTTGTAATATTGATATGTAGTAGAGCCTTGGGTTCAAGTTACAGGACCTTCTTTGTATTAAAGTGTATTTAAATATTAGGGTTTTTTTTTTCCTTGTTTTTTATATATATATTTTTTTTGTTCCGAAAGTGGCCACTTTTAGGGCAATCCTACCTCTCCACTTCAAACACTGACTCAGGTGTGGTCAGTTCATGCAAATAAAAAGGACATTTCTTTTTAAACTCCTGCTGACCACAAACCAACAAAGATGCCCCATCATTGTGGAAATGAAAACACAGCAGAACATTTGGGGGGGGGGGGGGGAAATGCAAGTTTTTTTTTTGTTTTTTTGTTTTTTCTGGACCTAGAACCTGTGTTGTTTTTAATGAATGGCTCAATGACTATTTTGAAAGAGAAATAACAAGACAGACTGTTTTTTAAGAATATGGTAAGCAGATCTGAACGTTTTGGTGTGAGCCAAGTGATTGTTTAGCCCCCTGCCCCAAAACCCTTTTCTCTCCCACCTAAATGTTAATGCAATCTTTGATAACTTTCTTTAGTGACTGAACACTACTCCACTTCGTCTTCCATGGTGACATTAGTCAAATATTAAAAAAAAAAAAAACGGCAGAAGTGTGAAGTTTTACAGTTTGGGGTGACTTTCACTCAGTTCGTTTTGGGGCCTTTGGTGACCTTTTTCGGGAGACGTATTGCAATGGCAAGGATGCCTGCCCCCCTCTATTTGTGCCCACCCCAGCAATGTGCTATGCTTTTGAAAGGCGAACAATGAGAGAGAGAATTGTTTTCTAGTGATTTTTCAAAGGCAAAAATGGGATTGACTACAATATACCTCATATCAATGTAAATGAAAACAAGATATGATTTTTTTTTTTTTTTTTATAAATAAAGACAAAATCCCAGGGACAAGTGTTAAGGTGCATGTAAATGAAGAAATCCCATCCCAGTTATGGTGTGCTCTGACGTGTCCTGTCCTTCTCAGGTCTAGATTCGCCCCAGAGAAGCCCATCTGGGATCAAGTAGCCCTGTACTCATTTTGGAACACCTTCTGTATTGGCTGGTTAGAAACCTGACCGAGAGTGCAAATAAACATTTGGTTTGTTTGTTGCTTCCTTTTTTTTTTTTTTTATGTATTTGGCGAGTCATGCCAAGCAGTGTTAGGTTTAAGGTGTTGCCCCTTTTTATTTATTTAATTTTTTTAGGATTATCTTTTACAATGATATCCCATTTCCCCACCCCTGCCTATCTATCGTTTGTTACTTGCCATATTTTTTTTTTCTAATATGTCTAGAACAACTTTTGTTTACAATAATGTACAAATACACTAAAAGTGTGTGTTATTTTTCATTCTGACTTTGTTCTGATATGCATGATATGAAGTTTTGTTATTTTATATGGCTTTTCTGTGATCACCATCAATGCACCAAATTTTTTGTAGCTTATTTCCCATGTCCCCTCTCCATGCAGAGCTTGTTTTACACGGTTCTGTTCATCAGATGACTTTATAAATGATTAGATAAGCCAATAAAATCCTTTTGTTATGACAAAACGTTCACAGTGAATGAGTAAGGAGTGACTGGGTGATACAAATAAATAGCAATGTGGAAGACTACTTATCTAATTCCCAAGGTATTCATAGTTAACTGAGCAAAAGTTCATAACCTGTGAGAATTAAGCAAGTATGCAGGAAAGGCTTGTCTACTGAGAGATTTCCCATTGTCAAATTCAGCCAAGGTTAATGAGTCATTTTCCAAACATGTCCCAGCAGTATTTGCAGTTAACGTTGCTACGAGGAACCAATCTGACCAAAATTGACACTTCCTGGAAAATGTTCTTTGGCTTCTAGCTCGTTTAGTTGATGATCTGCCAGTAGTTTGAAATTAAACAGGTAAAGAGTGCTAAATATATCAAATCTAGGTCTCATTGACCTAGGAGGTTGAACTATAACCTCTTGAGATGATGAAATAGTATTTCATCTTTGTCAAAACGACTGTAACCAAAAATCTCTGTAAAAACAAAAAGTCCATTAACCCAACTGAAATATAATTCATTTTTAAATTTCTCACAAACCATTTCAGTCACTGCTTGTCACAGAGTTACCCCATTGGAAAGCTAAGGTTGTGTAGTTTTCTGTGATATGAATGTGCTATCTATAATGCAATTTAACAGCTCTAAGGAATTAATTCTACTACCAGCCAAAGTAACACCTATTTGTAAGATTAAGATGTTTTTTGACTGCAAGATCATAACGGTGTTATGATGTGACAGACAGTTCACAAGAGAATTATCTTTGAATTCACATAAACATAAAAATATGAATTTATCATGCATAAAAATATTAAAACGGCTCCATCTCATACCCGAGTTATCTGGCCACTGGCCACATTAACCCCCCACATTCATGGGTCAGCCCAAATCCAAGTAATGAGTTATTTTTTGAATGTTGAACTTCTGGACAGAAACCTCTCAGTGTATTCAAAACATAATTAAAAATAATGTAAAATGGATACTTGAATTTTTAAGCAATGCCCCAACTTCCTTGTGGGAGTTGTTCAGGGAACTATTCATTAGTCCCAAGGATCAAGGGGGCAATCCAGGGGTCATATAGGAGGAGTGAGTGAGCTCTGTGTGTGTGTGGTGGAGATTAGGTGGGGAGAGGGGTGGGTTGAGATGGTACAAAGCATGAAGAATGAATTGTATGCAGGTGTCAATATGTGTATCAGTGTGGTGCACATTACAGGTTGGTTAGTTACAGTGCCACTGCAATGCAAAAGTATTCAGATACAAGGGAATGGTCAGTGTAATGCAATTTTCACATGAAAATAATGAAAAATTACATATAAAAAATAATGACAAATCACATATATCCTGACACAGATAACACCTACCCTGCCCTTCTGTACCCTGCAACATATACACAGCACCCTGACTCCCCCTGTCT
>JAGFZM010000206.1:127079-164814 GCA_017657215.1 Limnothrissa miodon
GATAAGACTACTTTAGCTCCTGAAGATAAGACTACTTTAGCTCCTGAGCCTTCAACTACTTTAGCTCCTGAAGATAAGACTACTTTAGCCCCTGGGCCTACAACTACTTTAACCCCTGAGGCTACAGCCAGTACTTTGTTCCCGGAAACTACTGGTTCTACAAATCCCACTTCAGCTCCCAGTACAACTGAAACTACCACTAAGCGGCCTGGTAAATGGCATATACTATCTACATATTGACTATCTACCCTTACATACTACGGTATATTACTGATCAAATATGAAAGCATTAGTTATTCTTTTACAAATCATCTTCATGATTAAAAATGATTAGAAGTAATTCAGCTTGATTTTTTTTGTCACATTGCCTAGATCCTTGTGCATCAAACCCATGCCCAGTAAACAGTCGGTGTGAGCCTCGGTTTGAGAACTTTGTGTGTGTGTGTTTCCCTGGACTGGTGCTACATAATGGTACCTGCATACGTGGTGAGCCTTTTTTTTTTCTAATTTTGAATATGCAGACTAATTTTGGCCTATGTCTTAATTATTTGATATAGAGCATAGGCCAAATGTCATATATTATAAGTAATAACACAAAAAAATATATATATTTTACTGGTAGCAGCCAATACACTTTCGTCAGAGCATTCAAATTGTTAATATGTTATTCTGCCCCGCAATGACTGTTCGTTTTACTTGTATTGCAGCAAAGGTCTTTCCAAGTGACCTCGGGATCAATCAAACATTTACTGAAGCAATGTCTGACAAGACCTCTGAAGAATTCCAAAAAACTACTGATGTCATTGTGGCTGAGGTATGTTTGATCATGATTAATGGATTTAAAAACACATATATTAAAACAAATAATTAGGCCTAACGTGTGATTTTATTCCAGTTTTAGGGTACGTTCACACTAAGCGTCTTTTTTTGACAAAAGAAGTTGTACAGACTGTTTTTTCACTTGTAAAAAAAAAATCTGCCAGCGTTTTTCCAAAAAGCAGCCGGAAGTGTAATTTTTGCCAGAAGCGTCTTTTGCGATTTAAAGGTCTCATTCCATTGTATTTTCATTGATTTTGTGGTGATCTCTTGTCTAAAATAATGTCATGAGAGTTGGTTTCGACAAAAATATACTGTGGTTGTCTTGTTTCAAGCTATTTTAGTTAGGTGAAAACGAGTGCAGGGATAGTGCGAGAGGATTCTTATGAATATTAATGATTATGCAAACGTCTCGCCTCTGATTGGCTAACAGCACTGTGACGCTCCCTCTAGTCTGCAGGCAGCCTAATAATGTTTTCTTGAGGGCGGGCTAACTGGATAGCTAATGTTTAAAGTGACGTACATTTGTACGGCTTTTCCGATTCGCTCGTTTTTCCCGGCTGTTTTCTATCACAGGCGAATACGGACTACAGGGGTAGGAGAGCATTTTGAAGTTGAGCATACAAGTGCAACTTGGGCTGACCTATGGTAATGTAAAAAAAATCAAGTATTAAACTGTTTATTGTGGAAGGAGACCTTTAAAGTAACGTTATGTTGCGGATAAAAAGTTATAAGGCTATACAAAGCGGATACAAAGTAGCCTACAACGGATACAAAATGTCGCGGTGAATGTTGTGGTACAGTTTGGATGTCATGTTATTAAACTAAAAAAACTAGAACAACGAGTCTCTCCACTGGTACCTTGTCAATTTTTTCTTGTTGTCATGGGAGACCACAGGTCTCATTAAAATGCTTGTGATTGGTCAACTGTTAAAAAGACAGCATGACGTAAGGCATTTTTCCGCCAGAAGTTGAACATTTCTCAACTTCGAGCTGCAGAAAAAAAGACGGTTGCTGTCGCGTTAAAAAAAGCTGACAACTTTTTGGAAAACACGGTCTACGCCATAGGGTTATAATGTAAAACAGACGCTGGCAGCTGAGAAAAAGACGCTTAGTGTGAACGTACCCTTAAAAATATATAATTCTTCTGGAAGTAAATCTCATATGTTTTTAAAATCATAGCTCAAGAAACTCCTTGACGGATCTGAAGGATACCTCTCCTCCACTGTGCACAGTCTCAGGTGGGCCTCTCACTATATTTTAATTGCTGCCAAATTGAACTGATTCAAGAGAGACATAATAAAATCAGCCATCCTGGGTGTTTGTTCATTTTAAGTTGAACCTTGACCCTTCGAACAGTCGTAATGCAGTAATAACGCAATCAATATTGAGTTTATTGTAAAATTATTCAGACCAGCTAAATCCAGGCACAGACTTACACCCTTCTTTCTTTACAAATAGATCAAGAAAAGTAGCAGGCCAAACCTGAAGACTTTTTTTGTAATACAGTTGGGAGTTAGTTCTTGGCAGGAACAGTGTTAGATTTTAAATTTAGATTTATCATTATAGAGACTATAAAACAGATTGGTTAATAGGAAATGTTTCTGTCCATAACTGAAATTATAGTTTCAAATCTGTGACCCAAACACACATAACGACTCCTGTCATGGATAAACGATGTGTGCGTTCAACTACAACTGTGATGTTGATAATTTCGAATTACCGATGAGTGACCCAAGGATTTCATTGCATTGGTATTGGGGCTAAAAATGGTAAAGTTGGTTCCTATATTAAACCATAACAGCCTGGTGATCTGTGGTGGCTTGCTTCTTTTTCGCCCTATACCACATGGTTTATGCATTTAGCAGTTGTTTTTTTTATCCAAAGCATCTTACATTTGTCAACTATAATTGACATCAGGGACAGTCTCCCCTACAGCATTTTAGGCTTAAATGCCTTGCTCAAGGGCACAAGTGGGCAGCTGGGATTCAAACATGCAATTTCCAGGCTACAAGCACTAGCCAGGTTTCTCATTTGCCAGTAATCAAAAACTGCAAGACATGGATCACATCTTCTGGCAGTTGTCAGTCGTGCTTCTTTTAACCTTCTGCATTTGTGTTTTTCAGGAAGGGTAGTATTATTGCCAGTGTGGAGAATATCTACAACCTCGCCTCAAATACCTCTGCTGATGAGGTTGCTGAGGTGTTCAACAAAGCAGCAGACTGTACCGACAACTGTTTCTTTAAAGGAGCGACTCTGAGTGGTAGGTGACACTTTCATTAACCTGGTCATACTCATCATCTCCCTACAATGCTAGTCAGGATGATCCCATTGAGCTGATTTTCTCCCATTCAGTGAACAGGGGGTAGAGTTGTCAAAGCTGAGCTTATTACAAATATTTTAGAACTTCAGGGGCTGGTTCTACTACCAAGCTACCTGAATAAAATTCAAGATATTTCAAATAATTTAACACATCAGGCTTATTTTTACAAACTCATTGAACAAACCTCATGACACAGTTCTTAACCAAATAGTCTAAAAAGTAGTCTGTTAAAATGACTGCTACTCTAACTTAGTAAAAATGTAAAAACGTAAAATTAAGTCCTTAGCTGCGACATTCCTGCAGCTCATCCTGCTTACAGAATTTGCGACTTTTCTACTTGTCTTGAAAACTCGGTATTAACATGGATTGCACCGTTATTTAACAATACAATACAAACCGTTCTTTAATAGCCTACGTCTCGTTCAGAAGTCTTTAAAATCTAACGATAACGTTAACGTTAGAGCAACAAGCTACCAAATATACTGTATACTAACCTGTGATGAGCATGTTTTTTTTGTTCAAAAGTTGGCAGCCCTGCTCTCGGCAATATATCAGAAGAACACATAGTCTGAAATCAATTAACAAACCCTATTTTAAGTTTGGAAGTATAATTATGCAACACAGTGGCCAGTAGGCCTATACGTTCCTGTTTGAGAGAGAGAGTTCCTGTTAGAGAAACAGTTTGCACGTGAGAATATTTAATAGGCACGGGCTCTTCTACCTTCTCAAACTGGCGCATCAAGTTGGTGAAGGCTGGAGACGCCAAGGTCCGCCTTACGTTGCTTCTGATTGGTTTACATTGTGTGGTGCCTTCACGTAGTTGGTTAGATTTAGGCAGAAAGGACTGCTTGATTGGTCTGGGTTTGGTTATCTCGGTCAGTCAATCAGAGTCACTCGGAATACAGCAAGGCGAGGACCAAAGTTTATTATGAAAAAAAAATGGAGAAAATATTGAATGGGGAATTAAGCGTGAGTGAGAATGCGTCAAATTGCGTGACTGTCACGCTGAAAGCGTGAGACTTGGCAGCCCTGAGGTTACAATTGAGCACCAAAAACGATTGAGCTTGTACTGCCATGACCACGACCAGCCATGTTTTGAATTTTCTGGCTACAGAGAAGGAAAATTAAAAATGTGTATCTAGAACAGGATGAATGTAGAATGAGTTGTAACAAATGTATTTGTTTATAATGCATGCATGAAGCGGTTAAGCATTGGTATAAAATATCTTTTGAAGGCATAAATAAAATTTATTTGCACATTTCAGACATTGTTAAAACAGATCGACTCTTGCACTAGGTTATGATGAAAATCGTATCCTCAGCACAGGTGCAAAGTGTTATTTTAATATCGGTCAATATGGAAAAATGATCTCATAACGAGCACAACCCTAGTATCCCCCCAAGAAAACATAGCGCTGGAATGCTTTCAATGTTCTTCACTGTGGACATTTATGCTAACTCATTAATGGAGACAAGGATTCAAATCACAGAGGTGTTTTGCTCGTGAAAACGGACAAAATGTGTGATAATGGCTGTAAATGAAAGAGATTTTTTTCCCCTCTCCTCCAGCTACTGCTCTTTGCTCTGCCGATGCTTGTGACCCCATCTCCACAATCTGTTCAAGCCCAGATGGAGTACTGAACTGCCAGTGCAAGGAGGGCTATGTGAGCACTGGCTTCACAGACCGCTCCTGCACATGTGAGTCACTGTTGTTTTATGGCACTCCACAGACTGGGTTTCTTGCATTGTCAAATAAAGAGTCCTGTCTGACAGAAGATTTTGTTTCCCACACAAAGTAGTTGTGCTACACAAACACAAACGATTGCCCAAAAATTGTCAAATATAATGGTTTTCTTAAATATTCTGCTTCATCTATGTCTGCAGTGTGTCCATCTGGATCCAAGGCTGAGAACAACAAATGCATTGAGTGAGACCTTAGATTTTACTTTCTGCTACTTATCCAAAATAAAAATTCTGATAGGCTTACTTTTATTCCTTGTGTCAACACCCTTGCACTGATGTGCTATTCTTTTTCCAGTTGCTCATTTGGCTACTCTGGAATGAACTGCAAAGAAAGTAAGTTCTCTCTAACAATGACATGCTCCTGAGTTTTTATTTTTGTTTGTTAGTTTTTTTATTTGAATATCCTTACCAATTGTCTGTGTGTCCTTTAATTTGTAGGTTATTTGTTAGCGGTGGTAGTGGTGTCCTGTGTGCTGGGTGGACTTCTGCTTATCCTGCTAATAGTGCTCATTGTAATAAGCTGCAGGTATATGCTCTGATTTCTTTACTGGTGGCGAAAAGAATTTAGGAGGGGAAGCAAAGCTTTGGAAATTCACTTAGCCTAGTACTTGTGATGTACAATAATGAGTGGAGATAATATTGTTGCACCAGCCAGGGTAGAAATATACATGTTTGTGTACTCAAATAACAAAAGCGAGTAAACAATGCCTTACTGTTTAAAGCATTCATTGTTCAAAAAGATTTGGTCCCCTTGGACGTGGGACATTTATTAGGCTATTTCATAAAAATAGAAGGGTATTCCAAACCATGTCTCCATATCTAAAATTGAATGGGTCTTGTTTTGACATGTTTGAAAAACATCACCAAACTGTAGGCCTGCCCTAAAATTTAAATTTTAAAATAAAAAAAAATATGTGATAGTCAAATAGTCCTCTTGGTAAATTGGTTTATAATTTGCATCGAACATGTTTTAGATATACAACTTACACACATTGTGTTCTTTTTCTCTGCAGGAAATCAAACAAAAGCTCCTCTATCACAAAAAGCCCTTACATAGACATGGACTTTACAAACCGGTCTCAGGTTCCCAAGATCCCTCGAGCCACAGCCAATAAGGGCTGGGAACCAGCCAACCTGGAGCTGGTGGAGAGTGGCAGCACCCGTGCCCTGGTTACGCCTGATCGCCACAGCAATGGAACGGTAAACAACTTGCTTAGAAATCATAATTTAAGGGTCAGCGTAAAAAAGGGCATCATTGACACACAGAGCTTTTATGGTGAGATGCAAGGCCTCTGTGTTACCTGCTGACACAAAAGACACAGACCACAAGGGCTGTGCTGTGGAGTTTACTTAGTTTGGTTTTGCCGCTGTTCTTTTAGCAGCTCTCGGTAGATACTTTCAGCAGCATCTTATGAGCTTTATAATTTCAGACATAGTTTTGGATTCAGTGGCAGGATTTTTTGATTGTACCCTTTCAATAATTCAGAAACAGTGTTTTGTCAGCATTTGCTTGTTAACAGAACATAGACTGACTTCCAGAAATCTTTTAATGGTTCTGATAAATACATAGTTGTTATATAAAATATCTACAGTAGTAATGAAATTTGTTTGCCTGTTTTGATCTTTACAATTTGTTTACAGCTGTTTTTGGTCCAGTCTTGCATCAGCTGGCAGGATGGAGGAAGTGGAGGGGTGTCTGAGCAGTTGTGATAGGCCTTAACTTTTTAGTTTTGAAACAGAATAGAAAAGTACATTACACTGATTACACTGAATACATTGATTATTTAACACGTTCATTTTAGCAATCTAATGTTTGCATATTATCCAAACTTCTTGGACTTTTTTTTTATATTTTTTACTGGTATTTTTCCACAATGCATCATCAATTGTAGTGTATATAGATAGATCTTATGTAGCCAGAAGCTAACCTCAACCCAGAAACCAACATGTCTGCTTTAATAACACCATTGACATTATTATGAAAGAATTATAGGATTGCACCAAATGTGCACAAACTAGGATTAAATGTTCTTTTTATGTGTTATATGGAGTTGAGTATTGTAGCAGGTAGTGAAAGTAAATTACTTAGCATTCCAAACAGTGTCATGTCCTGTCATGTCCAGTGTCCTGCATTGTTTTGATTTGTTTGTTTTGTTATAGTGTTATATTTCCATCACATCAAACTGATAAAAATCTGATGTTATTTTGTTTGAATCTACCCTCTTGTTATCAATTATCAAGTGAAGTTAAGGGAATCTGTCTCATGCACTAGGTTTCTGTATTCAATGCATTATTCAAGTATGTTAAACGAACTGACTTAATTTTGTACTTTATCTACAGAACAATTCTGCCATTGCATACCGGACACATGGCCAGGTAAACCCCTACTATCAGAATAATAAGTAATGAAGGATAGTTCTAATGAAGAGGTCTGGAAAGAATACTCTAATCATGGACGTCAGGACTGTACTAAACTGATATTCAATTCGGGCTGTTCATACACTTGAACTTGAAGTGACAAATGGGACTATCTATTCCATGCTGGGATAAAAGTATTTTTATTCAGTTTAATTGTACATAAACATGTTGTCACACAAACAACACATTTCCTTGGACTGAATTATGAAGTATCCTAACCTTCTGAAATTCCTTCTGAAGTTTTATTTATTGTATTTTATTATTTTAAGTTTTGTTGAATTATGACCTTTGACTCACTGTGATATGACAGATAACAGTTTTAAACAGCTTATTACATTGCTTTTGCCAACCAACTCTGTACTGCTAAAGAGAACTGCAACTCCGTCTTATTTTAATCATATTGCGAAATGACTGACACAGTTGGATGGTCAGTTGTTAAGAGTGGTCAGTTGTTACAGTTATAGCTGAATGAGCCTATATAGTTGACTGAAACCATTCTTCAGTACTGTTGAAGGCTTTTATCAGGATTCAGCTGCTTTACACTTTCTCTCATACTACTTCATATCTCTACTTGTGTGAGCTGTTATGTTTAAATTGTGTTAACAGTCTACAATTTCAAAACAGTTTAAGCAATACCCTAATTTGTATTTTTTTTATTTTTTTTTTATTATTTTTTTTTTTTTTAGACATAGAAACATAGAACATGTTTTTTGACAATCAGAAATTGTTCCTTGAGGCTCAATAATAACATTATGTAAATTTGTGTGTCTGAAAGTAACCCAGGAGCACTGTTAAAGTGTCCTATTTAGTCTCATTTAAAAGGCTTAGAATGAAGGAGGTGTATCTTAGTGGTGGTGACTAGGGATGGGTATTGATAAGTTTTTATCAATATCGATGGCATTATCGATTCTGCCTATCAATCCAATTCCTAATCAATTCTCTTATCGATTCCCAAACAAATCTGTGGGTGCTAATAAAGTAGTTCTACACAGTCTTTTGCAACAAAAGCAAACATTTATTTTTTCTCAAAATAATTTTCTGCACAAAACTGAACATACTTGATACAAACATACTGAACTTGACAAGAGGTAGTGTAAAAGCATGCTCGCAGTTGCAAAGCGATAATGTGCTAGTCTAATGCATGACATTTAATTTGAGCATTACCATCGTCAACGGAGGTCACAGTGGAGCTTGTTTGACCTGCAACGTTAGCACCCCTCTCAGACTGTCGAACACATGACACTCTTGGAGCTTAATCCCATGCTTCACGGACACATGTTTTAACATATTGCTGGCATTAGGGTATTTTCAGTGGAAAATATTATTAGGGCTTGCCAAAGTTACATTAAAAACAAAAAGTTCGCTATGAAAAAAGTTCTGTGTTTAAAACTCGTACTGTTTATTCACCGTTTACCGTCCTGAAGAACATCAGTCATCAATCGCTGCCACTGCTTTCTTGCCTGGAAATATAAGCCGCCGAAAGCCTAGCGGTAGGCAGATTGCAGACAGCAGTGTTGCGCCTGAGGGCAGCATTCATTGAATGACAATTAATGAACGTGTTTATAATTTTGGTGGACGTGAACTAAACAAACTAACATTATACTGTATTACTGCCTGATGAATGATACTGTGAACACGTTCGTTTCTAAATTTTTGAACTATGAACTGAACTAAATGGTCTAGTCTGGTCTTAGGCTAACGTTACTTTCTGCAACTGCGACAGTTAGTGTAATCACTCAAATGACCCTTAATTTACATTAGTGGGGAAATTTAGGGAAACATACAACTCAGACAAGAACTAGCGGTCTGGCTTTAGCCTACTGAAACAGAAAAACTGCGTGTACATTTCTCACGAACGAAATCGGGAAACTGGCAAACTTTAAATCTTATCTAGAAGCTGCTTACAGGTGGATAACGTAGCCAGGCTACATCCTTAAATTTATGAACTGAATAACACTCTAGCACACTAGAGTGGGAGTCCTAATAGACGTCTTGATAATATCTGACGTCATGCAGGGCAGGCTGAGGGAATTGTTAAGGGAATCGTTAACAAAAATGACGTACGATGTCGATGGAATTGACAAGTTAAAACCGGTTCCAAGATGGAACCGGGTTTCGATACCCAACCCTAGTGGTGACGTATCTAAGCACTTCATTTCAGATTGGCCCGTTTCAGTGCAGTGAAAACTAGTTTGAAATTTAAATGTAGAAGGAGGCGGAAGATGGTGTTTGAAGTTTCGGTATGGTCCATTGGATACTTTAAGCTACCCAAATTCAACAATAAGAAGGTAAATGCGGTTTGACATTCTGCAGTTTGACTGCTTTAATTATATAGTCCACTCTGATTCGACCTATTTATGAAAATTCTGCTGTTTTGGTTTGTTTGTTAATACAGTGGGCTGGTACCCAGTTATCATGAATAGGATACAAAAGGGTTCCTTGTAACCTTATACTGTACAATCTGTTTGCACTGTGTGATCAATGTGCTCATCAATGAGTTTATGAGCTTCTTGGGGACTGTTTTGAGTGTTCAAGAAGCTGCCCGTGTTTTTTTCATGAAACCTTTCACAATGCGCTCCAGGTGTCCGTGCCAAGTGATGTTAAGTTAATAAGGAAATGGAAAAAAAAAAATTGTACATAAAAGAGTTTTTGCTGTATTTTTGATTACCTTTTAAACTGAATTAAGTCTATATTTAAATGGAATGGGCAATTTTGAAATAAAAAAGACAAGTCATTCTCTTTTATGCATTTGTCATCCTTACACACATACATGCACAGATTTTTTTATATCAAATCTAAGAGAAAAGCATGTGTTGTTAAAATCTGTTGGAGGTAGTTTTGCCGCAGGGATCAGAGTGTATCTCACCCCTTCTAACTACACACTTCAACAACTTCAACAGACTGTAATAGATGCCATAAGAGGAAAGTAATTCGCAAAAAATCTAGATGTATATCCTATATGTAGCAAATGGTTATCTATGCAGGTTCTATGCGGGCATTCCCACATTTTGCCGGACCAATCACATTGCTTACCTAGGCATTACCTAGCTGTATCTTATGAGACTGCTTTTACATGCAGAGGAAGTTTGAAACCACTCATTCCACCCCTTGGATTGAGGCAAGCCCTGTTTATGATAGCCAGAATATTCATTATAAATTGTGGTCTATTTTTTCAGGCTATAGGCTATATCAGTTTATGAATTCAGCACAGAGAAAAGCTAGACAAAACCTACATCAAAACAAAATAGCTTATGTAGCCTTTAGGAATAATAGTGAAATGCTAAATCTATTTTTGTATTTAGCATTTTTAAGTCCTTTATGTATAATACAGTATGCATCTTGGTAAACCATGACTGTAAATGCAAAATCACATAAATTCAGTGTAGTCCTTTTTCAGTATGTTGCCATATGGTAACCTGTCTCAGCCTTCATTCATGATGTCAAAAAAGGAAGCATAGGGTTAGGTTAGGTTAGCTTAGGTTTCATTTAATAGAATTTAATCATTACACCCCTTCCTTGTTCTCCCTCACCCGCTCGCCATCATATGCGCACAGTCTTTATAGTTTCCCATCATGGCTTAATTGCAGTTCAAAGTGCAGCAAAGTATTTTGAATACATAAAAGATGTAATACCCCTATCCACCTAGATCAAATAGGATTTCACAGAGGTGAACAAACGCTTTCAGCATGGGGATTGTATGGATTATTCTACTTACACAGCTTCTCTGTTCAAGTGTAGGACTGGGGCAAGGTATGGATATAAACAATATGCTTTTGTCTTTACAATTTAGCCTTGGTCTTTTCAGAGATGACACAATAAGTTTACTGTCAGAAATGGTCGTCAGAATAACTAATAGGCCCTGTGTGTTTTTGTTTGCACAGTTAAGTTGACATAAATGACTGGACTTCATTTATGGACTTCAGTTTATTCTCTTTCTCAGTTTAATTTATTTTCAGAAATATAAATAAATTTCAAAATCAAATAGGCTGGGTATTTCATTTCTCCCAGCCAACCGTGTACCCAGTATAAGGCTACAAATGATAATTCCCACTGTCAGATAATGTCAGAACTGTTTATGATTTCCAGCTTTGTGACTACAGATGTCACGTTTACAGCTTCATAACTCTGAATTCCTAAACAGCCTCTATGTTTTTACATTGAAGTATTAATCAATCTTTTTTGGTATATGTTTTACATTTGATTTTATCGACTGCATGTAAATAGAAGTTGTCATGGTTGTCATGATTTTTTGAACCTTCGACAAAGTTTCAAGGTGAACTACGGGGTTCTTTTCATATTTTATTGGTCTACAAAGTCCTCTGTCCATGTCTCAAGGGACTAGGCACACAACTTTTTATGACATGATTGCAAAATAAAAAGATAAATCAGAGTAGACTTTGTTGCCTTTAGGCAGGGGCGGAGCTACGGGGTGGCCAGGGATGGCCGTGGCCACCCCACGGCCGTCCAATAATTTTATAATAAACGATATGTCCCACAGAATGTTGGTTCCGGCCGCGATATTTTAGTTCCGCCTATTTGTTTCCCGCTGGGACGCATTTTGCATTAGCACAAACACACACAAACTAACGTGCCTCTGACAGCAGCAGCTGTTGGAGTCAATTATGTTGAATTCGGGCAATGAAGTCGGACCCACCTCCCAGGGAAGTACGGGTCCGTGCGATTTGGTGGCAAGTTATTTCTCCATAATGTCTTTGGCTAAGTTTTTTCACTTTGCCAACAGTGACAGTGGCTTTCGCAAAGTAGTCCTTTCACAAGTTCACAATCCAGACAAAATCTAGCTAGTAACGTTAGACTAGGGTAACTAAGGGATTACAAATTAGCTGGATTTGTACTGTACGTAACGTTACATCCATACGCCCGTGGTTTTCAATTTTAATTTGTATTTCTGCATGGCAACGTTTATCGATAGCTGCCTTCTAGAGTTTAACCGTGCTTCCTTTTAGAATGTGTCTGCCCAAAAGTACCGGTGTGCCCGAACGTCTCGGTGTGCTGTTAATTCGGGATTCAATTGAACGTCGTCACTTTCAGTCAATGGGCTTTTTTGAAAGCTATGAGACAATCTGTCACACCAGTAACGCACTCAGCCATTGGACTAAACAACGGTGGGCCTCTAGAGTGCAAAAATCTTTTTATTGATTGCTCAGGTGCAGCAGCATCAATCCCAACATGTAGAAAGTGTTAACATGTGGTATAGGTATAAATTCAGTATACATGCATTATCCTTTTACTGCAGAAAGCACCTTTATGTTACATAAATAAATGAATACTTTGATTTCTGACCTCTTGGCTCAGATGGATTTTGTTCATTAGTTAGACCTAACTGAATGAGTACTACATGGTTCCATGTATGCCACAAAATACACCAGAATACAGGAAATCAAAACTAGCTCATTAATTTTTTTCCGGGACCCCCCACTTTAATTGGTTATAGCATGGCCACCCCTTCAATATCCCTGGCCACCCTTTGGCCACCCCATGTTAAAAAGTCTGGCTCCGCCCCTGCCTTTAAGTAGCCCATTATTTATTTTGTTATTTTTTATTTATATGTGTTATTTTTCATTTATGTTTATATTGATGAGGATGCACAATATTATACACAAAAGTAGATATGTATGTTTAAACATTCAATCTAATTTTACTCAGAGTTTTACAATAAAATGTTTCAGACATTTTACTTCTGAGGTAGCAAAATGGTATTGAATCAAATCAACACCAAAAAGATTTGTACATCTGGTATGGAATCAAATCAATCCTACAAAGATTTTAGCATTGATTTGATTCCATAAACTGTCTTTTAATGATTTACGTTTAAAATTGTGGTGATGTTAAAATATTTATACTAGTTATTTAGCTAATGAGCCACCTCAAGGCCTAGTGGCCGTGAGTACTGCAGAATTAACCAAAGCAGCCTTTTCAACAGTAGATCCAAGTGCTGCACCATCTTCAACAGCAGATCCAAGCACTGCACCACCTTCAACAGATGATCCAAGCACTGCACCAACTTCAACAGCAATTCCAAGCACTGCGCCACCTTCAACAACAGATCTAAGCCTTGCACCACCTTCAACAACAGATCCAAGCACTGCACCACCTTCAACAGCAATTCCAAGCACTGTACCACCTACAAGCAATAAACCACTTTCAACAGACAAAACAACAACAACAACTACTACTACTACAACAACAACAACAACAACAACAGGAACAACCACTGTAAAAGGTGCATTTTTGTCATATATTTAGTATAATGTGTAACGATAAACATTCTGTACATTATGTACATTTTATATTGCTGCAGCTTGGACCATGTAAGGTTGATCCAACAGAATCAAGATGTATTGCTCCATGACCACCATTTTCTCAGTCCAGGAACACAGAGTTACATTTTTACATACAGTGTGAATATGTAAGGAATACATTCTAAAACTAAAATCATGTTATTAAAACAATCTAAAAATTCTAACTAAGGCTTGTCTGACCTCACTCTTCTGCATCTGTGAAACCCAAAACCCAGGAGAGTTCTAAAAAGAGTTCTACTGTTTGTCCTAAAAAAGTTTCTTTGGAGGAAGACATATAGCAGCCTGGCTATACGTGTGCATTTGTGGTCATTTGTAACCTTCCATGTATTAACTGTTACCTGCTTTCCTTCATCAAGATATATGCACTTCCGAGCCTTGTCCTGAAAACAGCAAGTGTGAGGAACTTAATAATGACAGTGAGCGCAGGTGTCTGTGTGACGGTGGATTCAACTACAATAAAGAAACAAATACCTGTGTAAAAGGTACACTTGTCACATTCTCTAACAGACCATTAATCATGCCTTATAAGCACAACTGAGGAGGTAAGTGGTCCCTTTAACTGTATATATGCTATCCACATAGGGACTCATCAGTATACTAACTGGTAAAAATGTGTAGTTTTGTGGTAACAACAAGTTTATTAAAAACATTACCAGTTCTGTACAATTTATATGGGATCATGAACCTGATAGTTAGACTAGTTCTCACACATACTGACCAAAAGCTGTACTGTATTGTTTTGGAAAATCAACGATCACTTACCACTATGTCAGTTGCACATTTTTTAAACCAGACGTTTAGGGCAGACTGAGAGAGAGTGAGAAGGCTACAGCAAAGATGACAATGCAATGCAATAACTTTTATGAAAGGCTTTAAGATGCCAACACATATAGAACTCCCTGATTTTCTTGCAACTGAACACTTTCATCTTTAACTCTCACCGATACATGTGGTGGTACAGGAAAAGGGTGACAGTAAAGTGACAATAAAGTGACAGTACTTTTCTAGGAGTTATGTTGACTTGACAAGGTTAAAAATTGTATGAGGCTCATATTATTTTTAATTTCATGTTAAACAGAAATACTGTGTCTGTGTCAAGATTTAGTCAAAGATGTAGGAAAATAAATGTCATTGGAGAAGATTTACTAATACCTGTGTTTATTGAACAACAGCAAAAGTCTTCCCTGGAGACCTGACACTGAACAAGGATTATGAACCAGATATGGCAATTACATCTTCTATCATTTTTAGTAAAACATCAAGAGAAATTGTTGAAGGAGTAAGTTAAATATGCTGACAAAAATACTGCGGTTTGAAGTATGATGTATGAACATATAGCTGGCTAAATAAAACAGAGTAAAAACTGATTGCATAATCCATATACTCTATATTACTTTTCCACTCTATTTTTAACACAGCTCAGCAAGGCATTAGAAGGTGAAAATGGTTACATTTCTTCTGTGGTCATCAGTCTACAGTAAGTTGCCTAATTATCTTTAATTGCTGTTGAAGTTGGTGAATGCTGATTCACAACTCATTATCTCAAGTTTTGTCAACTGAAAATAGTTAGGCAGCTTTTGTTAGTTGAAAGTGTACTCTGTGGAATGTTGAGTATACCTGACCAATAAAAAATGTACACAGAATTTCTTAGCGTCTGTTACCTAATTGTATAGCAAAAATGGAAAATAGTAATAGAAAAAAAATGGAAAACCAGAATAGGGGAATACCTCAATAATATGGGGACCATAAAGCATGTGACTGCTTCTTGAGGGTAGAACCATTGTACAGCGCTGTCTTTATCGTCGTCGATGTGCGCCACCTTGTGGAGTAAAGTTTTCTTTTAGAATCACACATTTTCAGGAGCCTGAAGCTAAACACTGGAATTTGGTGAATGTATAATGGCAGCACAATTTTGCAAGTTTCTCAAAATTACGACTTCATGCTGATCTGAACCTGTTTTGTTCACTGATTGATTGATTGATTTTATTCATTTTGATTGATCGATCACTGACATTCATTGTGATTTTGTCACTGTAAACAGGCCAGCTACTGCTCCAGTTGTATTGTACAGGGCCACTCCGCAGATCAAAGCTGTGGTTGAAAACATTTTTCAAGCTTCATCTGACATCACTTCTGAAAAAGTAAAAGAAAATATTAAAACAGCTGCTGGAGTATTAGCGGGGGCAACATTTACAGGTATGTAACCCACTGAACCTAATAATATCTTCAACCCTCACTTTACTCTTTCTCCCAGTCTTAGTGTCTGGGGCATTATTTACTTTTTACTTCCTCCTAAGTTATTTCCTCTAGGTTTTTGCCATGTTTTTTTTTTTTGTTTTACCTTAACATGTAGCCTCAATATTTATTCTCTGTGAATTATGCTACAGCCCTAACATGTTACTTGTTTTGCCCTCAGAAACGAATCTATGTCTGCGATCACCCTGTGATGTGGCAACAACAGAATGTAAATTTAGTGAAGGTGTTATCAATTGCAACTGCAGGGAACAGTTTGGCAGGACAGATGTCAGTGAAGACACAAAATGTGGAGGTAAACAGTCCATTCATGTCACTGACATTGGCCCAGTTTCCCTGTCACGTTCACACATACCGTTCAATTACCCAGTTAAGGTTTTTAAGCTTGAGCCTCGTTTAATTATCTAGGCATGGTTCTTAAGCTTAACACTTTTATAGTTAACACCATAGTTAGATAAAAGAAAACATGCAATTTGTCCATTTTGCACAAAAGAAGAATACAGTACTAAAACATTTAAACATGTTTTGAAAATGTGGTAACATGTCTCAAAAAAGTTCAAGACTGTACTAAAAAAAGTCTGGAAAATTTGGGTAAAAATGAAGACACAATAATGGATTATACTGTACAGTATAGTGAGTTACAGTAACTCCCCCATGATTGTTTTGTGTAAAAAAGGTATTCTTTCTTGTTGAGATGATTTCAGCAGCCCAACATGTCACTTCATGTTTTCATGTCTCATCATGTTTTTCACTTTCAGAAAACCATACTTTATTAACAATCGGGATAATTTAGTTTACTGTTTGTTAGGGCACAATTGTTATCTGCATTACATGGAGAATTCGTTTTTTGTGTGTGTTAATTTTATTTATATTTAGTATACACTCACTTCAACTAATGGTTTTATCCATACTTTTTAAAATACCGATCTGTTCTCAAACACTTTTTATTCTGAAGACAAATTCTTACTGGGAGATTGACTTATTTTCACCATTCTGTTTTAGTATGTCCAAGTGGTAAAAAAGCAGTTAGCGGGCAGTGCGATAGGTATGTATTATTATTATTATGATTATAATGAGGCTGCCGCCACGGCAACTACTGCTGCTAATGATGATGTTGCTTATTATTATTATTATTATTATGTGGAGAATCATATATTTTCCTTTTTTGTGTTATCAGTTGTCCATTTGGCTACACTGGATTCAATTGTAATGACAGTGAGTACAACCTAAGTACAATAAATTGATACTGTAATTCCATTCCTCACATTCACACTTACATTCATACTCAGTAGTCTGAGTCTGTAGGCTACGTCAGTCTCCCAACCTCCTTCCTGTACAGTACCTAGTTGTTTGACCCACTGTTGCCCCAAAGCTTCTAACCAAGGGCGGGACTGGAACTGGCAATACAGCAACCTTCAGACTGTAGAGGTTTGGTCTGGAATGAGTAGTGCATCAATAAAAAAAACCCACACATCAGGTGTACCAAATAAAAATGTTGGTCACCAGGGAAGAATGCCTCCATACTTTTCCATACCTGTTTTGTTTTTAACCATGTGATGAAAGACTAATGGTGTATGCATGTCTGTCTATCTGTGTTGATAATCAGATTATCTGATGATAGTGGTCATAGTATCCATCATTTTGGGCGTGCTGTTCCTCATCTCTATGGCAGTCACTACATATGCCTTCCTTGGGTAAGAGTTTTAGTGCACACCACTTTTCATAACATACAATGTCCTCTCAATGAAGGTTTATGAAGGTTGAAGTTAGGAAGTACACACACACACACACACACATGCACATACACAATGACTTCTGTGTATGCTTTGAGCTAAGCCTATAATTCTAATACTCAACCTTCACAGCACATCAAAACGCAAAGGCAAGAAAAACAAGAATGATATATCTGAAATGACCATCCAGAATATGGCAGCTCAGGCAAAACCATTTTCCATGATTCCACGTGCTGGTGGGGGAAGGGTCAAGGAGATGACCTCCAGTACAGGTAATAACCTCAACAGTGGGCCCAATAAGAACATGGACAGTATCTCCAACATGAGCTATCGTTCCAACATGCCAACGGGGATGGGGAACAACATTGGCGGTATGGCGGGACTCCGCGCTCAGACTGGCCAAGGCTTGGACCGGGGTGCAAACACGAGCCAACGTGCCTACACCCCCACCGCTGTGGATATGGGCGCCAGAGGCCTAGGTGCCCAGGCAAACCAGAACCGCGCTAATGACTGGGTAAGAGCAAAATATACTGGCAGAGATGGGTTTGATTGGTATGCTGAGGATGGAAATGACTAAACGACCTCAGAATTTTGTGTGGTCAATTTCGTGTCTTGTGTGTTCAGTCATGGTGTTGATTTGACCATTTTGACATTATATTTTAGAAACATCATATTAATTGTGTTTCTGTATTTTTAAATAATTTCATATTAAATCGTTTGTTTGTATATATTTATTTTTAAAGGGGAGAACCTATGAAGAACCCAAAAGCTTTGAACTGCCTCGCGTAGGCCAAAACAGTCTACCCCGAACCAACCCCTATGATCGCAACCCCTATGATCGCAACCCCTATAATGGCAAGGCCTATGACCGGAACTCTTACCATGATCACAGGAATCCATACTAAAACCTAAAGGCATTTATAAACTACTGGTATAAGAGAAAGACGATAGAGAGAGAATGCATTGGTTTAATGTCTTGTTTTATTATAAATTAACCTACATATACAACAAAAACATGTTATCAAGTAAAATTTGTGTGACTAGTTTGCTGTGGACTCTTTAGAGTCATTTTCAGTGCATTATTTAAACTGCAAATCTATGTTTTGTTTGATATTATCATATCTGAAATATAAATGAAATATGTCAAAGTAAATAAAATATTCAATCTTCCCTGTACGTAAATGTAAATAAAATATATATTAAATTCTATTATGACCAGTTTTATAATGTAGTAATTCCAGAACAATCTTTTAAAGCTGCATCGCAGAGCTACAGTATGGATCCAAGAGAGACCTTGCTACGGTTTATATCAACATTAAATCTTTCTCAAGTTCTGTGTTTGGAGGTTCTGAACATAAAAATAAGAGACAGGCAGGTCAGTAAAGGGAAGAGGTGGTCTAGGTGGACTAGGTCAGGATAACGAGCATATGCCTTACCACAGGCGCCACCAGTGGGGAAATTTCTAGCTGCGCTTAGGGAAGGAATTGGGGGTTGTAACTAGGGCTGTGTAGAAGGAGGGCTAAAATGTAAAGGATGAAGTAGAAAAAATATGTTTCTATGTGGCTTTCTTTGGGTTTCTATGTGGCTTTCTTTGAGTTGAGTATTTGAGTAGGCTAGTACAAGCGATAATTCTCACAACAGATGCTTTCTGTCCAACATTTCTTGTATTTAAGAAAACTGTAGTAACCACACGAGATCTTCCCCAGTTCAGTTAGAGGTACCAGGAAAGGCTACCCCTATATCCTATTATGACTTATTCTTGTACTAGAACCCTTTCAGGAAATGATAAAAAGTAACCCCCTCATAAAGAGAGTAATCACAGGCACACAACAACACAAAATCTCATTAAATGCAGATGGAATTTTACCCAAACCGGTTAATCTTTACCATGTTTAGACCGATATTCAATATTTTTCTAAGCTTTATGGATATAAGGTCAATGAAAAAAATGAATGGGTTGCCCTCTCAAAATGTAGGATGGAGAAAATGGATAAATGCCCAATCTCAATATCAATACACATCTTTAAAAATCACACTTCTCACATAAACTATGAAATTATAGCATTGCAGAAAAGTAAAAAGAAACCTCTTTTCTTCCATTGTCTCTTGTTGGTGAAATTCTTTCACCATTATTGTCATTAAAATTTGGCCTGTTTGATGTGTCTAAACTGTTTACATCTTTTTTTTCTAATATTTGTCTGGAAAATGTTTTTTTTTGTAGACATTCATGAAGCAATTCAAATGTTCTGTTGTGTCCTAAATTATATCTCTTTAATTATCATGAGGAAAGTGTTTTTTCTTTCCAATAAGAAAAAGTGTGTTGACAGTGCTTACCAATTACACTAAAATGACAGGACTGACAGCACCAACTAGAGTTCAAGATAAAACATCTACCAGAACTGAATATCTATTGATGAAACTACAAGTGGAGTGCATTTAGGACTGTAGGACTTGGTACCGGCTGTAATAAAAGGTATAACCCCTCTTTGTTTGTTTATTTGTTATAATTTTGTTAGTAAATTTAAAAGAAAACGGGGGTTTCAGTGTCATATGGTAAAATAAGGCCTTTAAGCATGTGGCATCAGACTTCAGTAAGTATATAAAGTGAAAACACTGTAGGCTAATAAGGGCATTATCATGTGTTATAGCACATGTCGTGTTTGTGTTTCTATTTATACATTTCTGCATATTATTGTGGAATATTGAGTAACTCTCAACTGATGCAGAAGCCAGATGGCAGTGGCGGAATCTTGACTCACTCTTGAATCACTTTCAGCATCACAGAAAGTAATCAACCTTATAACAGGGTCACCTATTGAGGATACCAATAACATGGCAATGAGGCGTGGTTTACTAATGTTATCATAGGAAATGTAATTATTAAGATTAATTATTACCAAAATGGCTTATGGGAAAATAAGTCTTTAAAGAGCTGTGTAATCAAGTGATATTAAGGAAAATGCAAATTTGAACAAGACTGCATTTTCTCTGCAGAAACGGCAAAGTGGACTTGCTGTCCTAGTTGTCCAGGAGGGCGATACATGACAACCAGGTAGATTTTGACAGGTGCTGTCACCAGAGCGGCATGGTATTCAAAGGAATTTTTCCCATTCATTTCAATGAGGAGCCCCCCCACCCCATGCATTTTAATGGGAACGAAAGCAAAAAGAGGGAGAACGGGCGAACGACAAGAGATATCAAAAAGATGAATGTAAGCAAACCAATCAAGGTCAGCCCGGACGTTTTTGATCTAGAACGGTGTCTCTATCTTGAAAGCCCTAGGTTAAACTTTTTTCTTTTTTTTTTTTGCATTTTCTGGGCGGAAACTTGGCTGAAACTGGCTCCATTTTTTTAAAAGAGGGATAACGGACAAACGACAAGAGATATAAAAAAGATGAATGCAAGCACACCGATCGAGGTCAGGCCGGACGTTTCAGAGTTGGAACGGTGTTTCTATCTTGAAAGCTCTAGGAGGAGTAGTGGCTCAAAACTTTTCTGATGAATAACAATAGTGGACTTGCTCTAGAAGCCAAAATACAAAAAGAGCAGGACAAAAATAACCTAATCATAAACTCATTAAAGCTTATTAGTGAAATATAAAAAATGCTTGTGTATGTGTCATTTCTATATGTTGATCTCTTATTTCATATCTATACCAAATTATATATCCAAATAAGATGAATGCATGAATCACAAACAGTAGAGAACTCATTAAGGATGAATGTAAAGGATCCTGCTGATGTTTATGGCAGCAAAAAGTTAATCTTAGATGAAGGTCATGTTAAAAGTGAAAACCATAAAACGCACATTCTGGAAGTAAATCCTTGACTCTGCCAGGACTTGGTTCTCACCACTTTGGGTGATATAACTCTGTCCCAAAAGGGAATGGAAAGGCACTCTCCATTCCATACCAGGGGAGTGATGACATAGAGGAGTGATCACAACAAGACCTCAAACATCTTCACAGCCTGAGCTGTCAGGCTTCAAAGCTACCATCCCTAATTAGGTGGATGCTGCCACTATACTGTAGCGTATAATTACCACTCTGATCATTACTGATCCGAAAGAAGACCAAATCCCAAGATGGGCCTTGCGGGGCTATCTGTTCTTTTTTTCATCCTGTGCCAGAACCCTCTACTTACTGAAGGTATGAATCAAAAAGATGTATCATGTACTACTGGATCTGTATGCTGTAAATGTATACTGTAATAGTACTATATATACTGTAGTATATATTGTGAAAAGATACATTGTAATGGTTTTGGTCTTAATTGCTCAGCTGAGGGTGTCAATCAACTAATAAGTAAATAATATTTACTATTTTGTATCATTTAAAACTTCCAAATCATTCATATCTTCTACAGTTCACAGTGTTGCTTTTATGCATTTTTCAATACCATACAATTACTACAAATCTACAAATTCACTGCAATGTGGACACATTAGATGAGTTTATAATAGCCATAGTGATTTAGTTTACCCTGAAATAATGAATAATTGCGTTATGATTAATCTTAATTTTCACATTTTTTCTTAATGTTTTCTTCCAGTAATTTAAAATACAGTATGTGTCCATGATAAATGATCTAGTACACTTAGCTCTTCCTTACAATGACAATTACTGAGTTAAAGACCTCATAACCTGAGTAACCTGGCTTTATTGAAGTAACAATATAATGCAACTCATGCTTACAAAATACTTCTTATGAGGTGTACATTCCCTGTCATTTTATGTTTACAAAGCCCGTCAAACCATACATGCCTGAAATTGGTCATGCGATTGATATTATCTGAAAAGATAAAAGACTTTTAATGGGCAAAATCACATGAGAAAGGGTTCAAATACATGCCAAAGAAAGCCACACAGTAGCTAAAAGACCTCATAAACAGGGTTACTGATTCATCTGTGTTGTTTCTTCCGGCACAGGAGTCATCTGAAAAATTTATCTAATAAACCTGACATGTCTGAGCCAGTTAGGACTTCATATGGTAGCACATAAAAATCACATCTCCTGGACTTAGTCCTTCTGACTCTACCAGAATTGCAAAAAAAATTGCATCAGTGGTGAAGCTCATCATTAAATAGCTCTGTGGGAATTCTGAGGGTGAAAAAGATTTATTATAAGGGCAAATAACCTAACATTTGGCTATTTTGGTTTTGGATATCTGGCCTCTGCAAAATTTGTCACATTTTCATATCAGAATGATGTCTCATTCTGAGCATATCACTGATCTATGGTCAATGTGTCAAACAACATATTTTAATTTCTATTTCTTCACAACCATATTTATTGTAAAGTTAAGTAAAGTTGACCAGTACTACACACACACACACACACGCACATAGTGTATATGGTCTTACTGACTGGTTCCCTGTGTTCCCCTAGGGCAGTGTGACAGCTCCCAGTTTCAGTGTGCTAATGGCCAGTGCATTGACCAGGACTGGAGGTGCGATGGAACCAAGGACTGTACCGACGACTCGGATGAGCTCAATTGCCGTGAGTGGCAGGATTTCATTCATTCATCACGACCTGGCAACAATTTCCAAACTCTCTCTCTCTCTCTCTCCCTAATGCACACACACTCACCTACATCGAAACACACATGCACATAAACATACTACACACTACAGTGGAATATGGTATATGGAATGGAATATGGTGTGTGTGTATATATAAATATTGTATATGGACCTGTGCAAGTTTTTGTGTTTGTGTCTACAGCGGCAGTATCTTGCGGCTCTCAGCAGTTCCAGTGTGTGACGGGGGGTGAATGCATACCTCTTGAGTTTGTGTGCGATGGAGAGGATGACTGCACAGACGGTTCAGATGAACAGAGGGCCTGCAGTGAGTTACATGGATTGAGGAGCATGAATACACACACACACACACACACACACACACAAACGTAATTATATTTTAATCAGATAATCATGTTTGTGTGTGTGTCTTTGTGTGTGTATGTACTATGTGACTGCCCCTAATAACTATCCTTCATTGATGTAGTGTTAGTTGTTGGTACGTTATTCAGTATATGTGTATACATATTTTTCCTGCAGGTAACCCTTTGTAATCTCTAACCACAGAGCTATGACTATAGGGAATACAAAAGATGAGTCAGGGAGTCCACCCCCCCCTCCCACACACACACACACACACTCACACACACCACCACCAGACCCTCTCTGTCTCTGATAGGTTTAGCGCTTACGGCTTGAGGGGGTCGGGATTGGGGCATCGGGATTAAGGATTGGGGCCAGTGGTGAGAGTTGATTTTCTCTTTGTCTGACAGATGGCCAGACGTGTGGACCACACCAGTTTCGGTGTCAGGAGGGCCAGTGCATCCCGCTGCAATACAGGTGTGACCACGTCAAAGACTGCGTCGACAACTCCGACGAGAACAACTGCAGTGAGCAGCTTTTCCATCTTGTCTTTTCATTCAGTCAATGCCTTTGAATGCAGCATAACAGTAGTTGTTGTAGTAGTTGTATTTTTTGTCATCTACACATAAATAAGCACACAGGCACACACACACAAACACACACATCACATCAGACACACATGTGCACGGACAGGTTTTAGATCCGTCAGGTTAAGAACTGATAAAAAATATGGACAATGTCACAACAATCAGTCACTTCCTCATGTCAGTCTGAGTTGTAAAATAATTCAGTCTGTCTGACAATAGTATTGTAGCAATAAAATCAGTATCTATGCTATTGCCATGTCTTTGTTTGTCTAAGGTTTTTTGGTAACATTTTTAACATTATAATATTAGACCACCACCATGGCTGACATTCACTTCCTACAGGAGGTCACATAGGCTAAATAAACAATCAGTATATTTATCCTGAAATAGTTTTTGTGCCTGACAATCTAGACTATAACATCCAAATGTCCGATGAACCAGGCTCATAAGGCCTGGAATCATCAAAGGCTACAGGTGCTACATCAATTATAGGTGACTCTCTAGGGAAAGAGAGGCCCTATGGCAGACCTATTCAATTGGCGGCTTGCGGGCCCACATGAGGCCCAGACAATGCCTCCCCCTCCACCCAAACTCATTTTAGAGTTATAGAATGCGTATAAAGTGCATGCATTCTCAATCTTTGTGTTTGTGCCGATTTGAAAAGTGTAATTACCACTTGTTATTGACTGCTGAAAATGTGCAGCCCAACTTAAGATCTTAGTTTTGAAATGTGGCCCAAATGAAATTTTAATTGAATAGCCCTGCCCCAATGGTTTGTTTCTAGACATACTGTACCAAAACATTTCCTATGGACAGTGTATACATCTAGCCTACCCAGTTCAATGAACTGTTACTCAGAATGAGACACATTCTACGTCGGGTACAATATCACAAAATGAATAAATGTGTTACTCTGAAAGTTACAATATCCTCTTTAAAGCACTCGGTGATTCCACGCAGATTACCCAAGCTGTCCAGAGAAAACTTGTTCCAATGGGGCCTGTTACAAAAACTCACAACACTGCAATGGAGTATTGGACTGCAGAGATGGCTCCGATGAGTACAACTGCAGTAAGTTATCAATTCAAATGTCAAATGAAAAATAATCAAGCCACAATGTGAAAATTTGAGGTTTGGCGACAAAACGGCACACTAAATAGCCCAAACATTTTCAATAGCCTTACTGGCACTTCTAAAGTGCTAATTCTTGCTTCACGGCACTCTAAACTAATTCAGGTAAGTTTGGCCAAATTCATTGCATGGCTCCTTATACAGACCCTTATGTAGCTAACTATCAGCCATTCAAATTGAGTTGGAGAAAAATGATAGCCTACCACAAATAGTGCAAACTGAATTCAACTATTCATATCTTCCTCAGCAACGGTGCACTGTTCACTCCATCAATACCAGTGTGCCAATGGCTACTGCATTCCCATGTCATTTGTATGTGATCACTGGGACGACTGCGGTGACAACAGTGACGAACAAGATTGTGGTGAGCTCTTACTGTTACATATCTTAAAAAGAGAAGTAGACCGGCGTAGACCCAAATAGGTTCGTGCTGTGCTGTATTTCCACAATAATGAAGGCGGCTGTGGTGAATGAAAGCTATTCCATGTCAGTCAGATACAGAACATTTTAGAGAGTAGAGGGTTTATTTGTGTGTGCAAAGCAGGTAAAAGTTGTATTTTTATCAGATGTTATTTTCAATACAGTGTATCAGAGCTGTAGCGGTATACAGTTCACGTGTACAAGTGGCCGCTGCATTCCGCAGAGCTGGGTATGTGATGCCTTCAACGACTGTGGAGACTACAGCGATGAGAAGGGTTGCGGTGAGTTCCTCTTTGAGCAAGCATTTTCGACATGAAATACCTTGTCCCATTAAATTGTATATAAAAGTTCAGATCTGACTGTGTCAGCTGCAGAGTCATGCCAACCCTAGCCAAGGCTGGACATGCTAGTGCTTAATCTTTGCCCTTGTTAACATTTTTACAGGAACTTCTTAGAAATTCAGCATCATGAAAACGTATGTCCACCAACTTCCGCGTGGGTGCTTTTCAAAGGTGCATGTTAATTATGTTCCACAGATGGTAATGTAAGAGATTGCTACCCCGGCGAGTGGCCATGCCCGGGTTCACCTGCTTGTGTGGCCATCGACAAAGTGTGCAACGGCCACCCTGACTGCCCTGGTGGCACGGATGAAAGCAATGCCACAGCCCAGCTAACTTGTGGTGAGTCCCAAAAACCGCGCTCTGCCCATATTGAACAATGTACTGTAGTAAAACAGACAAGTGGTCCTGACAACTGTTATCACATTTATCATATACTTATAAACAGCTCTTTTTATTTATTCATTTAACATTTTTCCAGTGGAGTCAAAAAACACCTCTTTGGAAGCTGTTTTCTTAAGAAAAATATCCATTTCAGTTGGCTAAAACTCTAAAAAGCTAATTTTTTAAGCCCAAACTGATAAAATATATTACTTTTCTAAAAACATAGACATGTGTAGACAGGGCCTAAGTTTTTTAGAAGAGTGATCTTCAACAGTGGGTCCAGAGCTAGTGCCACTATGAACACCTAAGCCCTGAAGCCTTCAAGACTTATCTGCCGTAACTCCAATTGATGCTTGGCTGAATGCTTGGGAGTTGTCTTATGGGGTCCAAGTGTTAAAGGTTAAGGGGGATATTGGAGTTGTACTACACTGTAGTACACTGTACACAGTACTAGTACACTGTACACATTATATACAGTAGTATGGGTGGGATTATTAGACTTTTTTTTGTATCAGATCCTCGCATAAAGCGGAACATTCTCCAAGGAACCTATATAATTGCAACATAGGTTTCACAATACAGGATCAAATCCATTTGCTCTGTTCGATGCTAGATGCTATTTTGTAGCAAAAAAGTTTTATGGACTTTTATGGACTCAATGTGTTGCTGATCCCTAGGTTTCCCCAACCTCCAGTTTTAAGACCATATTTAAGACCTCCATTAACTGAACACTGCTATGGCCTACTGCATGTCAGAGGCTGTCACGGCCAGAAATTCTTGGGTCATAATTTACTGGCCCATGGGTCCACTGTAACACAATAAGGTGCAACTGTGCTGAGTGTAAGGAACAATGAAAAGCTCATTGCCTTTGCGATTGCATCTTTTATAGAAGTGCAATTCTTTGGTTAAAACCTTCAAAGTAACTCTGAGTCCATTTTTTATGACACAGTTACACGTGCATGTAAAGGTTGCTTTTTTATTGTTCTGTCACGTTTTGCTGTCAACAAATTTGGGAGCAGTTGGGATTTTATTGCCAGTTGCATTCTATTATAGATGAAATTCTTACTCTTTTTTATAATTTATAGTTTATTGGTGTTTTCTTTAACGGAGAGGGAAAACATAACAAAAGAAAAAAAAGGCGAACACCAACTAAAAACAGACAGGGAGTAGAATATTACCGTACACTGTTTCAATAAAGTAAGACATACATTCAGGCGATTTGGCTGTGGCATAGTTATACCATTTTAGCCAGTATTCAAGAAAGGATTTACATGAGCTGTAATTTGTTCCATTCTATAGATGTTTATTACAATGTCTCTCCATACACTGATCGTAGGCAGTGGCGGTTCTACTCTGAATTGCGCCCAAGGCGAGACTACATCCCGCTGCTGCTAGTAGGCCTATGGGTACCGTGAATACGTCGACACCACTGAATACCTTAATAATACAGAGAGAACATTGTTGCATACCTTTATCCTTTGTCCGTTTCATCTCATCTTTTATTTTTTTCCTAAATTAAGCACCTGTGTTTACACGACAAACAACAGATTTCCCATCCGCTAACGACGTCAATCACGACCCTAAGTCAATTATAATTCTTCAGACTAAACCAATTCACCTCCACATCATAATTGTTTTTTATTTGGCCTACCTATATTTATTAGCAATTTCACACAAATAAATGAATAAATAAATAAAATAAAAGGGGCTACTTATTGGTCTGTGTTCATCATTTCTTTCTCGTTTTTTTCTAAGTAATAGGCCTATTTTGAATGAAATGTCCGTTATTTGTTAATAAAGTCAGGTTTCACTGACATAGTTTCGCCCACCAGTCGCTTCATTTGGGAGAGGTGAACTGTAGCCTACTCTGCGCCCCCATCCCCTCTCGGCTCGCTCAGCTTCTGTGCGGCTCCTTCAGCAGCAGGCAAAGGCGGCACAGGTTTTTTTCTCCCCTCCATGTTCATGTGCCGCCCCCAACGTAATGCCCCGTTCGCCCATGCCTAAAACCGCCACTGATCGTAGGGCACTCTAGTAGCAACCATTTCTTGGTTATGGATTTTTTACTGGCCACCAGCATTATGTTCATTAGATATGTATCCCCCTTCAGCCAGCCTTGGGGTATACACCAAAGTTATAAAGTCTTAAAGTCCAAAGGAATGTCTGTACTGAAAATGTCCTGTAAAGCAGTATGTACCTCCTTCCAAAACCCTTTAATGTTGGGGCAGTCCCAAAAAATATGATAATGGTTTGCACCCTGTTGCCCACATTTTCTCCTGCAAACAGCGCTATTATCACTGTAATGAGATGTCTGAGATGATGTTATAAAGTATCTCATGAAGTTCTTCCAACTGAACTCCCGCCAAGTCATAGATTTGGTACATTTCCATCGCCACATCATTATCCATTCCTACTCAGATATATCTATCCCAGATTCAGTTTCCCATTTAGTTCTAATATATGCAGTGGAATGCTTTTTAAGATACAGCAAGTGCTTGTATATGATATTGTCCCTTCACTGAGATCTTTGAGGGATGGCAAACCCCATCCTCCCTTCTCCTTCACAAGTTGTAATGTTTTGAGACAGACTCTTGGTCTTTTACTTTGCCATATGTATCTAGACAATAACTTATCCCACTCATTAAACTGGCCTTGGGAGACTTCCACTGGCAAGGTCTGAAATAAATATAACAGCCTATAACAGCTAGTTCATTTTAATAGATTGTAGGCCTACTCTCGAGCTGAAACTAAGGAAAGGAATGAGGTTCCATCTTATAAGATCTTCTTTAATCTTTTTATTCATAGGCAAATAGTCATACTCATATAGTTTTGAGAGATCCTTTGGGATGACAATGCCTAAGTATTTTAGTGTTTTTGTTTTCCAGGACCACTGATATTTACTCTTTATCTCCAGTGTTGGGGTAGGGGAGAGCCGGGACGATTGAACCACTTTTCGATTAAATGTAGTTTTTGCAGACAACGTTACAGATAGTAACACTTTTTTTGTGTGAACAACACCTCACATATGTTGTCTCTTAAAGCCTTGTGTTAATTCATATAGATGGGCGGCGATTGTGCTGTAATTTATTTTTTAATAGAATTGATCATTTGTTTCAATCGTCCCGATTGGGTGGGACGATTCACCAGGGTGGGACAAATGAACCAGTATAAAATATAAGGTAACCTTAAAGATTATCCCCATTTTTATGTGATATATCTGACAAAGACCCTTTTTAGACAATTGTGCTCAAATATCAAGCAAGTTCTCGTAATATATAAGTAGTTATCAAACAATCCTTGTTGCAGGCTAATTCACGTTGGAATTATTACCGGACTCCATAACGAGCTCGGCTGCCATCGTCCTATGATTATATATTCAAATTTCTAGTTGGTTTCATGCTTTATACTGACGAAATATGTGACAAAGACCCCTTTTAGTCAATGCTGCTCAATTGTCAAGCAAGTTCTCATAATATTTAAGTAGTTATTAAACAATCTTTGTTGTAGGCAAATTCACGTTGAGCTGATCCCGGAATTATTACCGGACTGCCTTTAAACGAGCTTGGCTGCCGTCGTCCTATGATTATATCTTCATATTTCAAGTTGCTTTCATGCTTTATACTGAGAAAAAGGTCTATACGTGATTATATTGAAATACTGGAACAAAATAGTGGATAAAGGGCAAAAACAGGTTCCATGGCACACTAATGGATGGCGACCGATGAGGAGGGATGGAGAGCAAATAAAATTATTTGTTATAGTTGTAAGTACTTTTTAGTTATCGCAAACGCTTATTATTTCAAAATGTTAATGCACTGACCGCAAAACGTACTGCTTTGACTACTTGCACGACCTACTGGGGGACGGTTGAAACAAGTGGTTCAATCGTCCCGACAGTGCCTGCTCGCAGCAAAAGGCGTTTTTCTCCTAGACTAAAAACATTGACATTTCATACTGTAGGATATGTTACACCATCAATTCATCTGTTGTTTAAAAGTGATACGTGTATATTATGTCGCAAACCAAACATGACATATACAAAAAACTGGCGCATCCGAGAATTTACTTTCCGCCTTTAAAAATGACCTGGGTCTAACTTCAGATCAGTATTGCATATCGACACGATTTTCCCTGGGTTTGGCTAGTATTACAAGCTGTATGGGATGACAAAATTTCATGTTTGAATTGTGAATGGTTTACGAGAAAATCTCAATGGTTCATTTGTCCCCCGGTTCAATCGTCGCGGCTCTCCCCTATAATTATAAGTCAAAACCTGAGTTTTACCCACATTAACCTTATATCCTGATAATTCCCCATATTCCTTAAGTGTCCTCATCAGTTGGGGCAGAGAGTGTGTTGGTGTACTGAGGAAGACTAGCACATCGTCAGCATAGCATGTAGCTAGTTTATGCTCCCTTTCCGCAAGATGAAGTCCCTTAATTTCTGAAATGGTTACTCTTGAATGAACTTTCTCTTGAATGAACTCGGCCCTCTTTTTTCAAGAGGGCTGTAGGTTTGAGCATGGTGTTTTCTCTCAGTCCTCCCTTGTCATCATGTGAAGTCTGAATATCTGTGTATGCGGGAGTGTGAGCCGTGGCACTGGTAAACAGTTTTGGGTGCTCAAAGGTGCAATAGCATACTACATTTCCCACAATTCCCTTTTCTCAGGTCTCCAGCAGTGCTCTGCTCTAAGCTGTGAATATCGTTGCCATGCCACCCCGCAGGGAGGAGCCTGCTACTGCCCAGATGGTTATACCATAGCCAATGATAGTCGCTCGTGTGTGGGTGAGTGCGTAAATGTGTTCCTCTATTTTCAGTATCTTACAGTTGAACTATGAAGTTGTTATATTGGATCTAGAGCACTGCCTATTTGAAGTCATGTTTGGGTATTTGAGATGGTTGAGAGAAATGTCCCGTTAGGCTGTTAGAAAAAAAAGCTAATGCATCTGAACTGCAAATATTTACTCACAAGTAGATAGTATGGAGATACTATTTACATTTAGACAACAACATTTACTACAACATTTAGACTGCTTTTTGTCTGTCACCTTGCTGTAGATTATAATGACTGCAACATCTGGGGTATCTGTGACCACTTCTGTGAAGATCGCCCCGGGTCACACCATTGCAGCTGTGCTGATGGATACTTCCTGTCCCAGGGTCACGTGTGCAAGGCCAACGTGTCAGGTATATGCCACGCCCATATAGAGGTGAACTGTTGAAGCTATACTGTATGTCATATGTCTGTCTAACTGTGTCTGAATACATACAGAACTGTATACAGAATGTATGTTTTTTGCTTAAAATTTCTATATTGTTTGTCTATTATTTTGTGTATAACATTATTATGTATTTATTTATTTATATTTTGAATTCAAAGTGACAGAGATATGTCCTATGCTATGTGTGCAACATTTTTTGAGTAGTGACCCTATAGCTAAACTATAATCTGAATCTGATAGTTTTTTATTAGCCTAGACTTTTATTTGGCCAGATAGGTGAGCAGCAAGTTTTTCATCTTGGCTATGTATGAACGTTTTGCAATAATTCCTCAAATGTAATGCAAAGTGTCCTAAAAATGTCCACAGGAATATGGACTAAAAACATAAACTGTCTGTCTTCTACCACTCATGTTTGCACATGCAGTTAGTAATTCCACAGTACATTTCTGGTCTCTGCTGTAGTGGGACTGCCTCAGCTGATCTTTACGGATGGGCGTGACATCAAGATGGCGGATATACATGGGCGGTTCATTCGAACTCTGGTCCAATCACCTGGCAAAGGTTACGCTGTGGGCGTGGCCTATCACTGGCACACTGAGCGAGTCTTTTGGTCCGACACAAATATCCAGAAGGTTTTTACCATTAGCATATTTTTTATTATCCTTTAAACTTCAGCAACATTCATTTCTTTCTGTAATTCCATCCACACATTTTTTAGGGAAGAAATTTTAATTTTTGTGTTGTATGAAAAATGCTGTGTGTTAAGTTGCCTTGCTTTTTGTTTTTTACAGTGCATGTTTTCACACACTCAAGCACACACACACACACACAGAGAGAGAAAGAGAGAGAGAGAGATACATGTATACACCTACAGTTTTTTTTCGCTCTCCCTTTCCTCAGGTTTTCTCCATAAAGTTTGATGGAAGCAATCAGCAGGAGGTTCTGACTGAAGCTGTGCACAATGTCCAGAACATTGCTGTGGACTGGATCAACTTTAAACTGTACTTGCTAGAGGCTCAGGTGGAACGTATTGATGTGTGCAACTTTGATGGCAGCAACCGCGTCACGCTGGTGGCCGAAAATCTGGAGAGCCCTCACGGCCTGGCTCTAGACCCCACAGTAGGGTGAGTAAAGCACCCTGAGAATTGCAAATTGTGAGTGTATGTGTGTGTGCATGCATGTGTGTGTGTGTGTGCGCGTGTGTCTAAGTGAATTATGAATGGATGTTCTATTCAGTGTTCGGTGAATGGATGTTCTTTTTCTTCATGTCAAACAAGGTTGAGCACTTATGAGCAAGGTGCAAAGCCTGTCAGTACTCAAACTACAGTCATCATGTGCTGTGTGGAAGCATGGCTTGTGCTTAATGCCTTGATAAAAGTATTACATTTTACACTGGCCAATACCCCTACAAACCAGAGAGACAGGTCCCCTTCCCCTTCACTCCTTCTTCCACATGAGCTCTGGCTGTATGCGTTTTCTAAACTCACAACACTATAAGACCAATATAAGCTGTCTTCTGCGCCCTCTCCAGGTACATGTTCTTCACAGACACCGTGGGCATCAGTGACGCTGATGTGAAAGTGGAGCGGGCCTTCATGGATGGGAGCAATCGCTTGGAGCTGGTCAAGACCAGGGTTGGCAACCCAACAGGCATTACTCTGGACCTGGTCACCAAAAGGGTGTATTGGACAGACAAGCATTTCAACATGGTGCAGACAGTCACATACAATGGGTTGGACAGGTTGGTATAGGTAGACATTTGAAGTTTGTTTGAAGTTGTAATCAATATGTCACCAGATATTAGTAATAGTAATCGTATTAGTAATAGAAATATATAGCAGTCACCAACCCAATCTTATTGTATATGGTGTGACCTACTCAAAAATCAAGAATGTAAAGATGTAATCTGCTACCATTGATAACTTAATACTTGTTGTGAGTTATATTTAGTAAAAACAGTATATAAACAGGGCTTTCAACAATAATGTTAGTATCATCTTTCTCTCTAAAGGAAAGTTGTGCTGAATGGGGGATTTCAGGTCCCTCAGCCTTTCGGTCTGTCTGTCTTTGAGAACCACGCCTTCTTCACTGATTGGACCAAGATGGGTGTGATCCGCACCAATCGCTTCAACGGCAGTGACCCCACACTCCTGTTCCGCACGGCGGACCGGCCAGGACATATAGTGGTCTCTCACTCTGTCCTGCAACCAGTGGGTGAGCGCCTGATAAGAAAAACATTAAAAAGTCCCGAATATTATGAATGTCTAGTAATTTTGTGAATGTATTTTGGTGAATTAGGGTAAAATGAATGAATGAATGAATGAATGAATGAAACCATGAATTCTCAGTGAGCCTGTGTTTTCCCCTGCAGTTATGAACCCGTGTGGCCGGCACAACGGTGGATGCCAGCATGTGTGTGTGTTGAGCCATCGCACTGATAATGATGGACTGGGCTACCGCTGCAAATGTCGCCTGGGCTACGATCTCCAGCCTGACCTCCGCACCTGTTTCAGTGAGAGAAACAGCCTTTTCACTCATGTTTAATGCAGTGATGAGAAATCATTGTATAACATTATGCAAATCTAACTTATTTACAAATATATATTTTTTCTGATTTGTAAATAATGATCATTAAAAATAAGTGACACCCTTAGTTTCAGAGGCCTGTTTTTCCTGAGGTTCTTTCTGCGTCTTGATGAAGGTCAAGTCTAATTAACTTAGACAGTAAAATCACTGCTTGCACTGCTTTAGTCCCCTGATCTTCTATACTGTATCTCCTCAGAGGTGCGTGACTTCCTGCTGGTGGCGACCTCATACGCGGTGCGGGGGATTCCCTTGAACGTTTCCCTGCAGGCGGACGTGACGCTCCCACTGACTGGCCTTGGGGTCACCTTCAGTGCCTCAGGAGTGGAGTATGATGCCAGTGAAGAGGCTGTGTTCTACAATGACAGGAGCAGGCCCATCATCTACAAGGGTGCGGTCAACGGGACCCGTAAGTTACCCCAAGCTGTTAGAAATGTACATATAAAATGCAGTCCCATGAGCAGGGTAAGTCGTCATGTGGGTTATGAATGCTTGTATACTGTGTACTGCTATGTGTATGTATGTAGAATATATCCTGTAGTTGGTATGCTGTAGTGTACTCTGTGTTTAGTGAATACATCAAAGCTTCTACAGTTTTATAACTTAATATCTTTCAATATATCCTCCTATTATAGATGAGGAGATTCTGACAGGGTTCCGAGTGGGTGTGGTTGAGTCCATGGCCTATGACTGGACTTCAAAGGTCCTGTTCTGGACTTCCAGCACCTACCGGGCCATCTCTGCATACAAAGTGACGGATGGATCAAGAAAGGAAATAGCAGAACAACTCAAGAACCCACGTGGGATTGCAGTCCACCCCAGCGCAGGGTAAGCAATAGAGCAGCAACTATTAATAACAATTGTTTTGTATTATTATTGTATATATTGTACAAATATATTTCTTTAATGTTACAAAAATAAACATTAATTAGTCATTCATTAATCATCTATAGCTTCTCATCATGCTGGCTGGCTGGTGGAGTAAGGGATTGAAGTGATGTGCTCTAAAGGAATTTGATAATAATGTTGATACATGTTGATTGTTCATGTTTATTTGAGTAATTGTGCTTTTCAAGTTATTTTTTTAAATCCCTTCAAATTTTAGAAAAATTAGGAAGCTGAAAATGTGCCTTAAGTAATGAACATTACATGAAACTGTCTGTGCGTGTGTGTCTGTTCCTCATGTTGATCAGATACTTGTTCTGGTCCGACTGGTACCGGCCTGCAGTGATAACCCGAGCTTACACAGATGGCAGCAATGCCATACCCCTTATCAACACCACACTGGGCTGGCCCAATGGACTCGCCATCGACTACATGTACGACCAGTTAATCTTTTACATTTTTGGCTGATGGGGTGAAAGGGGTAAGAGAGAAAGAAAGAGAGAGAGTGAAAGAGGAGTGTATTAGGGATAGACAGTATGGGTCTCATGCTGGTCTCTACAGTAAGTACATTCTAAATCTGTATACAGTGCTCATACAAGAAATCATGCCAAAGAAAAAAAATAAACACAGGAAACATGAATCCAACAACTGTCCTCGTCAGAGGTGATAATGGCGATAATGATCTAGAAAATGATGCTAGTCTGGATGATGATGATGATGATGATGATGATAAAGACGTAGATAATAGTTGTTGAGAATGAGGATAGGCCCACTAAGTGATTTGTCATCATGGTGATAGTGATAATGTTAAGGTTGACTTGATTTGATGTCTCAGTTAGCTAAATAACTCTGTGAGTTCCAGCGTCAGCTGAGGTTGTCCTCTAAACCCACTCTGGCTGTGGCCCTGGTTCTGATCTAGGATGTACAGGCTCTACTGGGTGGATGCCCTGCTCGACCGCATTGAGTTTGTGGGCATGGACGGTTCGGACCGCCAGGCCTTCTCCAACATCGGCCAGATCACCCAGCCCTTCTCCCTCACCATACACTCAGGTGAGAAGCACTTTCATTGGACTTCAAAGAGTGTGTTAGATTTTGAAGATTCAAGATTTGCTTTGTAGAAGAGACAAACATTGAAGTAAAATTTTCCCCCAGTCTCTTTTTCTCAACCATTCATGTCTTTTCAGATTACTTGTATGTGTCCGACTCGAGAACTAAATCTGTCTACAAGATGCGAAAGAGAGACGGAGGAAACAGTGTGGTCCTCCGCAAGGGCATTATGGGAGTCATGAATGTGAAGGCCTACTCTGCTGACCTACAGGGCTGTGAGTCTCCAGGGATGGGATGGCCCATTAATTTATCAATCGGCTAATCTTGTTCAGTTCTATTCTTGATTGATTAAGGTCAACTCAACCGTTTATTGATAAAATCAATTTATTATTTAGCTTTTTTGTATCTAAGAAAGCGTATGTTCTAAATATGTTTATACTGTATGTGTGTGTGTGTGTGTGTGTGTGTGTGTGTGTGTGTGCGCCCCAGTGTTCAACAGTCGCTGCAACATTATTTCCAATGGCCTCTGCAGCCATTTCTGCTTTCCCACTCCGGCGTCCAGTCGTGTGTGCGGCTGCCCCTACGGTATGAAGCTAGAGGCCAACCAGCGTGACTGTGTCAAGGACGACTCCGTCGTACCACCTGACATCACCTGCGGAGACTACTCCTTCCCCTGTGACGGTGGACGCTGCGTACCCAACTCCTACCGCTGCGACGGTCACAAGGATTGCCTCGACAACACAGACGAAGCCAACTGCACCGATACTGGTGTGTGTGTGGTGTGTGTGTGTGTGTGGGGGGGGGTATCTGCTTATGTGTATATCTTTATGGCCTGTAAGATTTCTCTTGCAGATGACTGATATCAATGTGTGTGTGTGTGTGTGTGTGTGTGTGTGTGTGTGTGTGTGTCTGTGGGTGTGCATCTGTCTATTTGTATATCATTGTGGTTTGTGTCTGCTACAGTTAATGATGAGATGTGCCATCTATTGCTGTGTTCTGCTTGAAATAATTTCATTATTTTTTTAATTATTATTTTTTTCTGAGAAAAACAAACACACTCTTTATCCTTACTGTTTTTCATCTCTCTCATCTTCTTTCTCTTCTTTCTCTCTGCTTTCATTCATCCCTCTGTTCGCAGGTATGACGTGTTCTCCCAGGGCCTTCACCTGTGGAAACAAACACTGCATTCCCAGCACCTGGCGCTGTGATGGCCAGGACGACTGCGGCGACGGCACGGACGAGGACAACTGCCCGACACGCAAGCCCACCACCTGCAGCAGCCTCCAGTTTGCCTGCACCAATGGCATATGCATCCCCAAGACCTGGGTGTGCGACATGCAGAATGACTGCGGGGACGGCTCGGATGAGAGGCAGTGCGGTGAGTGCTGGAGATGGAAAGGGAGGAGGTGGTTCAGTGTGTGTGTGTGTGGGTTTGGGTGTGGGTGCTACTGTGTGTGTGTGTGTGTGTGTCTGAGGATCTCATAAGATAGCATATGAGTGTTTATCTGATTATCCTCATCTGTAAAGTGTTTTCTTTTTTCTTTACCCATCCCTGATAGTTTTCTTTTTGTCTGTTAACTCACTCAATTCAATTCAATTCACTCTCACCCACCTCTCTCCCCGTCTCTCCTCCTCTCTCACTCTCTCTCTCTCT
>JAGFZM010000206.1:164824-181968 GCA_017657215.1 Limnothrissa miodon
CCCACCTCTCTCCCCGTCTCTCCTCCTCTCTCACTCTCTCTCTCTCTGTCTCTCTCTCTCAGATGGTACTATCTCTACCTGTAGACCAGGTTTGTTCCTATGTCCTGACCATCGCTGCATCTCCAACTCGTACGTTTGCGACGGGGACCAGGACTGCATGGATGGTGCTGATGAGAAGGACTGTGGTGAGTTCTTATTGTGTGACTTTGGCCTGACCAAGGGACCAAGGCTCCAAGGGGCCAAGGATTCAAGGGTTCAAGGGTCCAAGGAGTCAATGGTCCAAGGTTGCAACCTAGTTTGAGTAGTTTGTTTTAGATTTTTTTTTTTAATTTTCCTTGCTTCACCATGTAAGCCATCTGGGTTGAAAGAAGCCTTGTATGAGAGCAAATCAGAACACCTACAGTATATGCAGCTATATGTAAATTGGGAAGTAGAGGAAACTACAGGAAGTGGAATCTAATTGGCTGGAATGTGACTTCCTGTCGTGCCAGAGTTCTCCTGCTCCTCCTATCAGTTTGCCTGTGCTAGTGGGGACCAGTGCATCAGCAAGAGCTACCGCTGCGACGGAGTGTTTGACTGCAGAGACCACTCAGATGAAAGGGGCTGTCGTAAGTAGAATACACACACACACACATACACACACACACACACATACACACGCACAAACACACACGCAGATTGATTGACTACAGAGACCACTCAGACGAGAGGGGCTGCCTTGAGTAAGATATGCACACACACACACACACACACACGCGCGCCTTGAGTAGGATATACGATATAGGATATAAGTAGAATACACACATACACACACACACACACACACACACACACGCACGCACGCACAAACACACACGCAGAGTGATTGACTACAGAGACTACTCAGACGAGAGGGGCTGCCTTGAGTAAGATATGCACACACACACAGTGATTGACTGCACAGACCACTTAGACGAGAGGGGCTGCCTTGAGTAGGATAAGCATGCACGCGCACACACACACACACACACACACACACACACACACATACACACACACACACACACACACACAGAGCATAGGTCTACCTTTACTACTACAATCTTGTACTTGTAGACAAGATGCAAGCAAAAAGTAATTTTCCCTGCATTGCTCATGGCAGCCACTAGAGGGCCTGGGCTGTGCCACGACAATGAGTTCCAGTGCCAGGTGGATGGCCTCTGCATTCCGGGCGCCTGGGAGTGCGATGGCCACTCTGACTGCGAGGACGGCTCCGACGAGCACCACGACTGCCTGCCCCGCACGTGTGGTCCTGGGTTCTTCCAGTGCGCCAACGGCAACTGTGTGTCAGCATCGTGGGTCTGCGACGGTGACAACGACTGCCGCGACATGAGCGATGAGCAGAACTGCCCCACTCCGCCCTTCAGCTGCCCCTCCGGCCAGTGGCTGTGCCCGACCGACCAGGTGTGCATCGATGAGGGCAAGGTGTGCGACGGCAAACGCGATTGCCCGAACGGAGCTGACGAGTCGCCCCTCTGCAGTGAGTGCTCCGTTGTATTCACGGCAATGGCGTTTTCTTGCTTCGTTTCAATGCCTAGCTTTCTTTCAACACAATGCGTTATGCCTTCTTTTCTTCTCGTATTTCTTTCATCCTTTCACTCTATCTTGCTATGCCTTCAATTCTTCACCTACCTGTGGCCCCCTTCGCCTTCAGATGCTGACGACTGCGCTGTGGCTAACGGGGGCTGCAGCGGCGGCTGCATCCAGGGGCCGTTTGGTGCCCAGTGCACGTGCCCGCCGGGCTACCAGCTCCTCAACGACTCCAAGACGTGTGACGACATTGACGAGTGCCAGATAGCAGGCTTCTGCAGCCAGCAGTGCTTCAACGAGCGCGGCTCCTTCAGATGCTACTGCCAGGACGGCTACCTGCTCGAGCCCGACAGACGCACCTGCAAAGTCAAGAGTGAGTCATAGCAGGGGCGCCAATATACATTTTTGGCCCTATGACAGAAAATCATTTGGGGCAGTTTATCTCAACGATCTTTGAAAAGGTCTTGCAAAATCTGATTATTTTCAATTAACGTGTACCAATTTAAAATTTGTGGTTTATTAGTGTACCATAGGATATCAACCCATACAGTAATCTGAGGAATCCTAATTGCCATTTGTTTTGAATACCATGACCAATCAAATATTCTATGCAAATATTGTAAAGTAACATTTTCCTTTACCACAGTACTTGTGTTCCAATGCAGTCATTGTCACATCTGGCTGTCATCTTACCTGACCTAGATCCCATAGAAGCTGTTCTGCTGGTCACCAAACGCAGTCAGATCATTGCCGACCGCATCAACTTCCGCCCGCCTATCGTCATGCCCATCGTAATTGGCTCCAGCATTGTCTCTGTGGACTTTGACCGAGTCACCAAGAGGATCTTCTGGGCAGATGCTTCTGAGAAGATGATCTGGAGCGCCTTCCAAAATGGCACGGACAAGAGGAAGGTGAGTGGTGGGAAGTGAATTTTTTTTCTGTTAATTTCCGTCATGGGATAAAAGCAGTATACTTAAAGACAATGTGTGAGATTTGGTTTGGTTCAATATTTGGGTAACACTTTACTTGACAGGTGCCTTCATAACACATTCATAGCAGCTGTCATAAACTGCACATGAAGCATTCGTAACTGTTTCATGAGACAGTCATACCAAACCTGTCATAAATGTGGAAGACCGAACAACGGCAACTTGTCAAAATAAAAGTCCAGCAATGGCAAAGTAGCATTGCTGTTTTTGTTCAAAACCTCTTACCAGTGCCAAAAACACAGAACATGGTCAAGCAAATACTTTTTGTTCCTTAATGTTATTTTTTTTTTTTGTAATGTAACCTTTGAAGATGATGTCTCATCTTTTGCTACTGGGAATGTTCAACTGTTCCAGGTTACACAAATGTGGGTCAGCTGAATAGGCTAGTTTATTTCACAGTGAAAATTCAGTTATTATGAATACTTCACAACCCGTATAGTAAAGTGACAATTGATGTAGACTTCATAAGATATTCACGACATATATATCTTCTGGAAAAAGAAAAAAATATATATATTTGCTTGATCATGTTGTCTTTTTGGCACTGGACTAGTGCATTGACTCATGTGATATGACCAGGTACTGTAAGAGGTTTGGAACAAAAATGGCAATGCTGCTTTGCAATTGTTGGACTTTTATTTTGACAAGTTGTCGTTGTTCAGTCTTCCGCATTCATTAAAGGTTTGGTATGAATGCCTCATGAAACAATTATGAATGCTTCATGTGCAGTTCATGACAGCTGCTATGAATGTGTTATGAACGTGTTACCAATATTTGTTTAGTTTTAAAACACAAATTTAGATCTCAACGAAACTGATTTTAACAAATCAGGGGATAAACTGTCCATGAGATAAAGTGATGGACCATCCAGGTTAATCTTTTCATTCAGTAGTGTAATCACATACTGTAGTAATGTAATCTGCATTACTACCACAGAGGGAATTTACCTTGTATTTACATGCCTGATCAAGTATAATAATACATAATACACTTCTCTTTGGACTTTCTGTGTTTTCAGGTTTTTAGCAGTGGATTGATGGTTCCAGAGAGCCTGGCTGTGGACTGGGCTGGGCGGAACCTCTACTGGGTTGACTCGGTGATGCAGACAATTGAGGTTTCCACTATCGATGGGCAATTCCGGAAGATTCTGTTCAGCAAAAACATCACCAGCCCACGTGGGCTTGCACTGGATCCTCGTAACTAGTACTGCTACTGTTTGTCTTAATTAGTTTGTATTGAAATTGATCATTATTTTACATCTTCTTGATGAGCTGATCAGTGAAATCTTCTTCCTAGGCTTATGAGAAGGCTTCGTGCAGTTAGTGAAGTTTAATAAATTACATAAAATTTGTTGTAAACTAAACTTCGTCTTTTCAAAGATGAAAAAATATTCTAAGCTACTGTTCTTCACATGAATTTTACTATATGGTACAGTAATATAGCAAAATGTTTTTACATTCTTATGTTTTATTGTTTGTTTCATATATGAGGTTAAAAAGACAAGAAAACATATATATTATGAAAATAATTTCAAACATCAATTCTATATGTATGATTGTAATGGCTTTCAAGATGGCCGACATGATGTGACACCATTATATGCAAATTATATGCAAATTAGATGGGTAAATTTGTATCCCACATACACTTTGGGTCATGCCCAACATTTTTCTAATGTACATTAGGTCTCTATCTTTAACCCACTTTAAAACCATAAGCTTTTAAAATATATATGTCAAAATCCATTTTTTTTTTCTTTAAAACATGGCGCCTAAGCGGTTAAAAGGATAGAAATACAGTCAATAGGAGATACTGTAGCGTCTTGTATTTTGTACTGTATTGTATTTTGTATGGATTAGATTATCTGTGTATTTTCCAGCACCAATGTGATGTTCTGGTCAGACTGGGGTCAGAACCCAAGGATTGAGCGGGCCGACATGGATGGTTTCGGAAGGAAAGCCATCGTAACGACTAAAGTGTACTGGCCCAATGGACTGGCCTTGGACTACCCAACTCGCCGCCTTTACTTTGCTGACGCCTATCTGAAGTACATTGACTACTGTGACTACAATGGCAACAACCGCCATCAGGTGTTTGCCAGTGACATGGTAGGTTCAGCACGTCTGTGTCCCAACTGTGTGGTACTGTGTGTTGGATGTTAGCAGTTTTCCATCCAAAAAGCCAGTAGGAGTAGATCTGTACTTGTTAAGCATCCAATGGGAATTCTGACTTTTACAGTCACATCATGGTGGTACTGAATGCATGACTGTTTGGCTGTTGTAGGAAAATAACTCTAAAACGGCTAAAACTACAACTAAAAGTTATTATTTTCTTATCTACAAAAAGTTTAAGTTTCTTTTATGTTTACCCAACTTTATTCTCACCTCTTCCTTTTCTCTTTCTCTTGATTCTGTCCATCCTCCTCACCTCTTGCCGGTCAATCACTTCCAACCTTTCTCTATTTCTCACCCCTTTCTGTCTCTCTCTCTCTCTCTCTCTCACTCCACAGAACCTCCAGCATCCTCACGGAATGACTGTGTTTGAGGACTACCTCTACTGGAGCGAGCGCACCACCAGCCGGGTCATGAAGACCAACAAGTTTCATGGTGGGAACGTCACCACCCTCATGACCGACGTCTCCCAGCCCATGGGCATCGTCATGGACCACCACGTTAAGCAGCCCAGTGGTAAAGATTAGATTGGGATTAGGGGTGAATCACCCTATTCTCCATTTGTATTTGTCTAATCTTTCTCCTACTTTTTCTTGTGGGCCGTCTCTTTGTCATATTTGTCTCTTTCTATTTTACCTTTATATGAAAAATACATATTTCTTATTTTAATTTTTTAATTGTAATTTTCATATCTGTGGTATCATATCTCTGTGGGTTCATGTACTGTTACCTTTGTTATTTTGAAATCTAAGTAGAATTTTCAGTGAACTGAAATGTAAATATAGCCTCACCTTATTGCTGTCATGTTTGCGCAACGTTATATGTTGAGGCTATATGTGAACCTGTGTATGTGTATGTGTGTGTGTGTGTGTGTGTGTGTGTGTGTCTGTAGCTATTAACCCCTGTGCGGAGCACATGTGCAGCCAGCTGTGTTTGCTGTCCCAGAGGAGGCCTAGATATTACACCTGTGCCTGCCAGTCTGGCTGGAACCTTAACAGTGACCAGCGCACCTGCACCAAAGGTACCAAATGAGCACCAGACATCACACAGCTACAACCCACTTGCCCCCCAACCTTCCCCCGACACACACACACACACACACACACACACACACACACACACACACACACACACACACACACAGACACATACGTTCTCTTTCTATCTCTTTATCTCTCTCGCTCACACACACACACATTGTCACCCACACATTGACACTAAAATAGCATGAAATATTCTGACTGTTATCAGAGACTAAAGACAAGATTTGAATTCCCTTTACAAACTTCCTGTTTGAGCTGCAACAATGAATTCTAAACACTAAACCTGATCACAGATGACACCCCTTTCCTAATGGTAATGAGAGAGACGGTTATCTTGGGAATCCCGCTGAACCCTAACGACACTTCCAACAACGCCATGGCCCCCATATCAGGCATCACTAAAGGAGTCGACATTGACTTTGATGACAAGGAGCAGTTTGTCTACTGGGTGCAAGGCACTGTAAGTCTTAAACAATTGGATTGCACTAACAGGTAGTTAGTGTGAATTGGCTCTGGGCACAGTTTAACATGTCATGAATCAGTGACCCATTATGGTCAAACCACAGCAATGTGACCCACATAAGCCTCAAGACTTGAGAGACAATGATATGTAGTAATATGTAATGATACAAGGTATCCAATGCTGTATTAATTATATTAATTTATTAAAGTACTAACGGCGTTTTGTATGAAAGGGAGCAATATACAGAGCAAAAACCGACGGAACCGACAGAACCCAGTTTGCGCCAGCGGGGATCATTGGTTCTCCTGCAGGCTTGGCATTTGATTGGATAAGCAGGATGATGTACTACACCAATCCCACCAATAAGGCGATAGAGGTTATAATGAAAACACATTTTTAATTATATTTTTTCATAAATTGCATCTGCATGTCGTGAAATTATCCAGTTGAATTAAAGTCTGTGTGAATTAATGTCTGGTTTTCTCACTCTGTTTGCTCTCCTGAAGGTTATCCGAGTGGACGGAGCACAGATGTACAGGAAGACCCTCATCACCAACACGGGAAAACCTGAGGGGGCCGGCGAACCAAGAGGGATAGCACTGGACCCCGCCAGAGGGTAAATACACCACCTCTTCCTCATCCATAGCACCCTCTACTGTCCTGTAAATGTAAATACAAGTGAATTGAGATCAGGAAATGTAGCAGTAATATTGAGTGCAGTATGTATATTCTGCTACTGTATGCTGGCTTTCTGAGACTGAGCTTGCTCTGTGTTGATTCTTACAATAGGTGATGCCTATGCTAAATGTTATCTACTATGCAATGTTATACTACTATGTGTCTTTTTGTGTGCTTACTTACTAGTTAATAATTACATTTTCCCTTAGTGTGGTTTCTACTCCACAAGACACACTTGCAAATATACACACTTTCAAAGTCTGGATAGATAGCTGTCACCACTTACTGCTCTGAATTAGGATCAACAAATGTTGATCAAAAAGTGCCACGACTATTTGTTTAGGCTTTGTTTCACAGCACAGGCGTAGTTGCTAAATGGTAGCTAATGCTAACTGATAGGTCAAGGAGGTGCTTTCTCTTTCCTTTTTCTTTTCTCTCCTATGCTCTGTTCTTCCTACCAACAGCACCTGGTGACTTTGAACAACCAGGTCCTTGGGTCGATTTAACATTAACTTTAGTGCTTTATTTGTACTTTAAGGCTGAATTGTGAGATATAATTTTTTGTGTCTTTGTGTGGCAGGAAGTTGTTCTGGACAGACAGAGGGACAGACAGTGGGGTTCCCCCTAAAGTAGCGAGCGCAGACATGGATGGCGGGAACCTCAAGAACCTTTTCACAGGGAACCTGGGAAATATTGAGTTCATTACTGCGGACCTTGCAGCCGGCAAGCTCTACTGGGGGGTCCCCAGCACAGGACTGGTGAGCTGACCAACACACACTTTTTCTTTCTTTTTCCTCTCTGAAACATACACGCCCTTTCTTTCTCTCTGAAACACACACAAGAGCACAAACACACAGACACACACACACACACAGACATTATAGCTCTCATTAGACATACAGTACAAAACTTGAGATTCACCCATCCTTCAAGCCTTTCCTCTCTTCCTTCATCACAACTCTGTATCCTGTGACTGCCAGATTGAGTGCGGCACCATGGATGGCGTGAGCCGAATAACCATCGTCAGTGACCTGTCCCACCCTTGTGGCCTCAGCGTGCACGGTCCTCACCTGTACTACAGCGACCTGGACTATGAGGTGGTGGAGCGCGTGGACAAGGCCAGCGGCGCCAACATGGTGGTGCTGAGGAGTGGTTTGGATGGAGTCAGGGCCGTCAAGGTCCACACCAGAGACAGTGAGTGTTGCTGATGCATGGTGTGTGCGTGTGTGTGTGTGTGTGTGTGTGTTTGTGTGTGTCTGTGTGTGTATGTTTGTTTGTGCATGTGTTTGTGTGTGTTTTTGTGTGTGTGTTTGTGTGTGTGTATGTTTATTTGTGTGTGTGTGTGTGTGTGTGTGTATAGATAATTAAGCTTTATTGTCCTACCCAGACTTTAACCTTTAACACACTGAACCATGGATTGTGCTTGTGATTGGGCCATGACCCGTAGGTGCTAGTATCACTCACTTGCATGTGTTGTGAGGTGTGTTTACTAACATGGTAACATGAGGGTATCCCACTGGGGGAAACCTCAAGGAAGCACCTTTTCAGGGTGAACCGGTGAAACAGTGTGTGTGTGTGTGTCTTACCAAGACCATTTATCTTTACCTGTGTGAACATCTGTCTTTCTCTTGTCTCTGTTCCATGTCTTTATTGCTTGCTCTCTCTTTCTTTCTTTTCCCTTAACCGTGAGTTTTGTTCATTGTCTTCACCTCCTTTTTAAGCACTGCAGACAGATTTCAATCTGTTTTCTGTCAAAACTCTCTCCTACAGTCTCCTACCTTCTTTTTCTCACCCTCCACCTCTCTCTCTTTTTTTCCGTTTCAGTTTCTTTCTTTTTTCTCTTGTCCTCTGTCTTTCTCTCCATTCCCCACCCCCACCCCGCACCCTCTCTCCCTCAATCCACTCATGACTTCTGCCATGTGCTGCCAAGGTTGAGAGAAGACAGATGGTTAGAGTCAGGCTCCCTATGAGAGCCGACATGGAAGTGCCCTCCCGGAATGAGGAGCCCTGCTTGAGTGACTCATTGCAGTGCCTCACTTAATATGCTTGACAAAAGTTCCGTAAAGGAATGATAATCTGTTGATTAACTGATAGCAGTAATGGATTGAATTCATTGATGGATTCATGGACATAACATAATCTGTAATATTCTTAGTAGTCAAAAATCTTAGCACAATTTCCTGAATACATAATTTAAGATGCGTCATGTGTAGTATTTTGGGCTAATTCATATTTCTACTCAGTTCTAGCTCTGTTTTAGTTCAGAAAAAGTGAATATGAAGCTTTCTCTCTCTCTCTCTCTCTCTCTCTCTCTCTCTCTCTTTCTCTCTCTCACACACACACACACACACACAGCTAACACACCTATTTTTTTTTTCCTTTTCTCTCTCTCTCATTCTCTCTTTTAGACTCGACTGGCACCACCAATGCCTGCAGCACCAACAACGGGAACTGCCCGCACCTTTGCCTGCCCAAGCCAGGTGGCCAGAAAATCTGCGCCTGCACCACAGGCTTTGTGCCCTCTCAGGATGGCACCCGCTGCGAGCAGTACGACTCCTTTGCCATCGTCTCCACGCCACGCCTCATCCGAGGCTTCCACATCAACAGCTCCGACCACTCGGAGGCCATGGTGCCTGTGGCAGGAAGTATGTACCTTATTGTCTGCTTTTCAAGATATCCGCTTGTTTACTAAATAGTGCATTTGCTTACTAAATATTCCATTGTATGCTAAATCGCCAAATGATTTGTCACATTCACACACTAAAGGACTTTGGTTTAATATTAAAGCAGGGCTAAGTAACATTCTATTTTTTTCTCTCACGAGCTCCCTCTAAAGACCGCTGTATTGCATTGTATTGCACTGCATTCTATTGGAGGCGGTCCGTGCTGCTGAACATTGCGAGTGCTGTATCTACCGCATTCTACACCGTTCGTTCGCCGTGTAATGACTCATTTTAACATCTTAAACAGTATGAAACGGATTAATTAAATGAAAAATGTTGCATAATGGGCCTTTAAAAACAATAAAACATTTTATTTATTTAAACTAAATGTCAACCATTATTACTTCTTTTGGTTGAAGAGTACAGTCATAGACAATGTTAACTGTGTGTAATGTTAACTGTGCTAATTTTCCCGTAGGTTCCTACTCTGTGATTGACAAGATGGACCTCCACATTGCCTCTGGGTTTGTGTACTGGATTGACAATAGCACATCCAGCTCATACAAAGGGATCAACCGGGCCAAGACTGACGGGTCACAGTATTCACAACTCATCAACACTGGCGTGGGCACAGGTGGCATCCAGGGACTCGCCATCGACTGGATAGCAGGTACCAGATCTGTGCCCTTCCTCCCCTTCCAGTGCACTTTGTCAGTTAGTCTTGGCAATGACCATATAACATATAAATGTTATATAACATATAAATGACTAAATAGCCATATAGCATATAAACGACCAAATAAACACATTCCACCTCATTTTGAGAATTAATTTATAACATGGAGAAGAATACCATCTCTGGCTGTTGTCTTGCGAATCCCTTGTTTTCCCTAAACCCCATAACATTATATCATGTACCCTGCATGTCCATTATCATCAGTTTTTAATAGTTTACAGTACAAAGGAAAAAATCCAACTTTTTACATTGTGTTGCTTTAATCTTTGCTGCTCAATCTTTCCCAGGGAACCTGTACTTCACCAATGTGTTCCCGACTCAGACCCATCTGGAAGTGATGCGCATGAACACCTCCTACCGCATGGTTCTGCTTAAGAGCTCCTCGGACCGGCCCCGTGACTTGGCCGTGTCTCCCAAAATGCGCTACCTATTCTGGACCGATGCCGGGCAGAACCCCAAGATCGAGCGGGCGCTGCTGGACGGCACCAACCGGACGGTGCTTGCGACAGACAGCTTGGCTTCGCCACGCGGCCTGGCGGTGGATTACACCAGTGGCATGCTCTACTGGGCCGACGACGGGCTCGACATGATCTCCTCCATGCTCGCGAATGGCACCGACAGGCGAATCGTCTTCTACGGCAGCCGCTACCCGGCCCCGTACTCCGTGGCCGTGTTCGGAAACTACCTGCTGTGGGTGGACCGCAAGCTCGGGAAGCTTTTCCAAGCTCCCAGGTTCGGGGGAAAGGCGGACGACCGAGAGGTGATCCGCGATGGGCTGCAGGACCTGGCGGACGTCAAGGTGTTCGACTCTCACGTGCAGCCCACCTCCGCCAACCTGGTGGACTTCCACCCGTGCCTGGAGGACAACGGCCGCTGCCAGCATTTCTGCTTCGCTCTGCCAGGGGTGTCCGCGGCGAAATGTGGCTGTGCCCATGGCTCGCTGCTCAGCAACGGCGTCACCTGCGGCTACACCCAGGACGAGTTCCTGGTCTACACTACCGACTACGCGCTCAACAGCGCCCGTCTGGACCCTGACGATCACTCCCTGCCGTTCCCATCCTTCTACCTGGGATCAGGTGTTCTGGCACTAGACTTTGACTTCCAGGACCGTAGGGTGTTCTTCACACAGTCCTTTGGGATCGGAGGAAGCAAGATTGGCTTCATCAATACCGCCACCCCTGGAAGTGCCCCTGTTTTCATTGCCACTAGTAAGAACCTTCATGCTCCTATTGATTTGTTTGTGTCCCTCCGTAGTCCTAAATCAGAGCTCACACCTACAGAGCCAAAGTGCATTAAGGCCACTTACCCCAAATATATGAGTTAGCTCTCCACTTAAAATTACTATCATCATGCTTTATGCAGGTGTCCCTTTAGGGTAAATATAAGAGCCTTAGATTTACCAGCAGAGCTTTTATTATTTTGTTTTATAACTACAGTAGCCAGTGTGGCTAGTAGCCTTTTAAAGTTTATTAGTTTCAGAGCACACATTTGTATCTACAGAAAATCTGGTTATGTCATGGGTATGTTCTTACATTGCCCTGCCTTCCTCTGTGTTCTGTGCACCTCCATATTCTGCCCTCATTAGCGGTGCCATTGATTAGCTTAGCACTGTTTATTTAGCCAATTAAGAGCCCTGGGGTAACACTCTGTTTGTCATATCTATCACATCAGTGGTGTGATCGATTAGCTTAGCACTCTTTATTTAGCTAATTAAGAGTCCAGTGATCGCATTGATCACAGCCATCTGGGCAGATTGGAGCACAGCCCAATAGAGGAGATTATGCATTCTCCCATGGGGGAGCTTTCAAACAGGGTCTTGGGAATGTTGATAGAATGAACAAAATGTGCATTTTTCTTTCATTTCAGTTAATCCATCCCCCTCTCTCATCTTCCACTTCAGCTGTCTCCCTCCATTTCGTCATTTCAATCACTCACTCTCTCTTTTTGGTCTTTCCGCCTCCCTCTCTGCTTTCTCCCTCTTTTCTTCCATCAATTTCTCCCTTCCTCTCTTTCTCAATCACTCTTTAACTCACTCTTTCTTCTCTTTCCCTCACTCCTTCTGTTTGTCTATCCATTCTGCAGACTTGCAAGGCCCTGAGGGTCTGGCCTATGACTGGGTCCACAAGAGGCTCTACTTCACTGACTACTACAACAAGAGTGTTCAGGCCCTGGATATCGACGGACAGAACCCCTCCTTCATAGCCCATGCCAACTGGCCACGAGCCATCATTGTTGACCCTTGCTATGGGTATCTACTATAAGCTCTTTTTGAAATCACAAGTGCCACAATGAAGTGCTTAAAAATAATACTAATTAATGCAATAACTTGATAATAATTGTTCTGGAAGCAAGAATCTGATGGCTAAAAATAATGAGTGCAATACCCCTGCGTGCCACACAGTGGTGCTAGTTTGCACACTTCTTACAGTAATAGCTATTGAATGGAGCAGCAGGCTAGTAGATGTAGCTGATTGTGAAGATTTCTCTGAAGGTATCTCTACTGGACTGACTGGGGTTCACCTGCCAAGATCGAGCGAGCTACCCTTGGTGGAAGCTTCCGTATGGCCATAATAAACTCCAGCCTCTCCCAGCCCAATGGCCTCTCCATCGACTATGAGGACAGGATGCTCTACTGGGCTGATGCCAGCCTGTGAGTCTAATTACTGCTGTAACTAAGATGGTGGGAATTTTGAGGATAAATGCTGCAAGTAAACATTTTAATAGTGTTTTAGAAGTAGGCCTAGTATTCAGTGCCTGTAGTAAAAAAAACTGCTGTTTGTTGGATGTGTGAAAGAATACTGTATGTTGTCATAATAATCTCACAATCCAATTATATCACCTCTGAACATCAGTCAATAACTACAGTAAGGCCACACCAATAAAATTAGTTGGTTCTCAGACTTTTTGTCATGCAGGTTTTAGACAATGTATGAAAATACATAATTCTGTCATTCTGTGATATAAATGATGATGAATATTCATCAACGTGCAGTGACGTGAATCTAGAAAAGAGAAGACTTTTTTTTTGCATGAGAAACAGAAGCTCGTGTGTGTAAGCGCACGAGGATGTGAGTGTGTAGGCACATGCTATTAATTTATTTATTGATTGATTATGATGGCGAAACACTTTGAATGTTGTTTTTGCCTCTCAAACTCACCTCCACACAAGCAGAGTTGCACAAGCAGACTGCTCTCTGCACTGTGAGTACAACTGCGCAGAGTTCTCATACTTTTTAATTTCAATGCACTTGTGCAATGTTTATCTCTTCTGATCAAATATTCTAATCAGGGTTCCCATGGGTCCTTGAAAACCTTGAAAGTTTGTGATTTTGGACAAATAAGTTCAAGGCCTTGGAAAGTTTTTGAAAAGAGGCATAAAAAGACACTGTCCTTGAAAGTCCTTGAATATTTTAGATGGTTTGGCAATTTTGCATCCATTTTACATCATTTACGCCATTATTTTGCCACCACCAGTTATGTGGTGTAGCCTACGTTCTACCACAGTCTATGTGGTCCATTAAGAGATCAAGATAAAAGTTTGACTAAACCGAGTGCAAAAACACTAAATAATGCGTGCTCAATACTGAAGACGTTTAGTTATCTTCAGATAAAAGTGAACTATCTGTAAGAATATATAAGAATGCAGGAATGCCATTTACTTTTTTCAAAAAATGTTTGGGGGTAGTCCCCCATTTCCACATATTTAGCAAAGCACAACCTAAAAGAACAAAATTCTACAGCTTGTGTTCAGTAACCTGAGCTGAGCAATGTGTGAAGTTTGTTGGGCTCACACTAATGTGTATGATAAGGAGTGGGGTCGGATATGTTAATGCATGGATGGACTAATTTCTGCACAACCTTCTACACAAGCATATTTACTGCCGGTATATCAAAAAAATATCTTTGTTTGACTACTTGGGTGCTCTGAAGCCATCTCTCTAGTTTAGCCTACCTCCGTAACCTCTTTTAATGCACTTAATGCAGGAAAGGACATCTACTTTCCTCAAAATCTTCTGGGGAGGGGCAGACCACAGACCCCACCATGCAAATATTTCTGTGAAATTATATAGAACTAAATGCATGACACAGCATGTATTGTGGATATTAATGTAATATAAATATTATTATAATTGTTAATTGATAACATATTCAGCGGTAGCCTGGGTCCGCCCATACTGTGACGCTACATTCAGTTTCGCGAGAAAAGTCAGTCTGGCCATACCGCAGTTAGAGCAGGCAATAGAGCATTTCTGTTACAAAAAAGTATGGAACGAATGAGAAACAAGCTTTCTCCCCCCAGTGCCAGTGAGGCATTTGATGGATGGATGGTAGTATGGTAGATTGGCCAGACTAAGCTCCTATGAGCTTATAGTCGTGGAAGCAAGGCTAATTCAGCGGTAGCAGTAGGTAATGCCGCCCTGTGTGGTCCTTGAATTTAAGAAAATTGGTCCTGGAAAGTCCTTGAAAAGTCCTTGAATTTGATGTTAACCAAGGTGTGGGAACCCTGTCTAATATTCTATTCACTGGCCTAGAAGGATCCCTTTCCACCGGCATCTTTCCTCATATCATGTCTCTTGTCTCTTGCTCTCTGAATTGAAAGGCGCAATTTGATTGGTTTTCCACGCAGCATGCTGTTTTCAGTATTATAGCTATTAGCCACGGTGTTTTTTATGTTCGTGCAAGTTCGAATTAAATTTTATTTTTATTTCATTTTGCATTTTTTTCAAGCGGCGAATCCGAGAACCAACTAATTTTATTGGTGTGGCCTAAAATGTGAGTCATTTCTACCCATCTTACACAACACTAAACACCACTAAATCGCTATCTCTTCTCCACAATTCCTGCCCATCTGAAGTCACAAAATAGAACGATCTTCCCTGACTGGGGAGAACCGAGAGGTGATCGTGGGTCTGGCTCAGTACCCGTTTGCCATGACCGTCTACAAGCAGGACGTCTACTGGACGGACTGGTCCGCACATGCCCTGTACCGGGCCAGCAAGGAGGACGGGTCCGGCTTAGCAGTGCTGGTTGAGAACTCTCAGTACCGTCCCAATGACATCCACGTGTTCAGCAGGTTCAAGCAGGAGAGCTGTTCCAGCCCCTGCCAACAGTTTAATGGAGGGTGCAGCCATGTGTGTGTGCCTGGTAAGATTGTGTGCGTGTGTGTGTGTGTGTGTGTGTGTGTGTGTGTGTGTGTGTGTGGATAAGATAAGATGGATAAGATGGATAATAATGTTGTTGGTAGACTAGATATCATAACGTGCACATGTGTGACGTGTGCATATGTGTCGGCCTGTCAGGTGTCATAAAGTGTATTGTGGACAGTGTGTGGACAGATTGTGTGTGTGTGTGTGTGTTTGTGTGCAGAAGTGTGAAAAAAAGTGTTCCAGAAGTGTGTCTTGCATGTCCCTGCCAGGTCCAGCCGGCGCTGAGTGCCAGTGTCCTCAGGGCAATTGGTATCTGGCCAACAACGGGAAGGACTGCATCAAGGACGTAGGCCACCGCTGCCAGCAAGAGCAGTTCTCCTGCCTGGACGGAGGCTGCATCAGCCAGCAGTGGAAGTGCAACGGCTACCAGGACTGCTTCGACGGCTCCGACGAGCTGGAGAGAGTGTGCGGTGAGTACGGACGAGGCGTCTGTCATCTTTCTGTCCGTCTGTGTTGGGGGATGTGAAAATGCCATTCCAGAGTAGTTGCCCTTATCGTCTTGTTGTTCAAGGTCATCAGTAGAAGATAAAGAACAATCAAATTGGGCACAATATGGTATAACAGCAGACATAGAAATCTAGACACACTCCTAGCGGTAGCAAATGGTTTAGCTATCAAGATATGTCTAGAAATGAACTATAAAGCCTCAGTTGCAGTACTCCCAAGTTTGGTCAGACCAATCACAGCACTCTATCCTTATAGAGAGTCACATAGATGGACACAAGCAGATTTTCAGGTTTTTTTTAAATCCGCCTCTTGGATGTATTGGTCATTAATGTTACCTATAAAATCAACAGCTAACACTATCTAAAAGAAATGTAGGGAAGAAGAAACTCAAAGTGTTTCTGTGCCCTGTTCTCTTTGTCCCCTGCAGCCTTCCATACTTGCTCGGCCATGGACTTCACCTGTGATAACGGTCGCTGCGTCCCCCTCTCCTACGTGTGCGACTACACGGACGACTGCAGAGACAACAGTGACGAGCGAGGCTGCCCCTTCCCCGTCTGCCATCCCGTAGATGAATTCACCTGTGCGAATGGACGCTGCATCAGCGCAGCGTTTGTCTGCGACGGACACAACGACTGCCGTGACAACACCACCTCTGATGAAATCAATTGCCGTAAGCGTAGCTTTACTTAGAATTCATTTAAGCTTTATTTTTCGGAAAAGAAAACTGCCATGTTCAGAAGCCTATCACTTTGTCATTGCTCTTATTTATTTTAATGTCATCAGCCAGTTTAAGTACTATCATATTCATACTGCATTCACATGAAGACCACCTTTGCATGACGGCTAATAGATTTCATTCTCATTCTCTCTCTCTGTCTCTCTCTCTCTCTCTCTCTCTCTCTCTCTGTCTCTCTTTTCCATAGCTGACCGAACCTGCTCACCTGGATATGTCAAGTGTGACACCACTAACATCTGCATCCTTCCTGACCAACTGTGTGATGGCTACAATGACTGCGGTGACAACAGCGATGAGAAGCCACTCTTCTGCTGTGAGTTAACAGACAGCTTTTAGTCGTCTGGAATGCAATAGCCCTAGTGTTATCAATAACATCAGTCTGAACGCAACATTCATCCAGACTGTAAATGTGTGTGTGTGTGTGTGTGTGTGTGTGTGTGTG
>JAGFZM010000206.1:182368-206986 GCA_017657215.1 Limnothrissa miodon
CACACACACACACACACACACACACACACACACACACACACATAGATAAAATGCACTGACATCCCCACTCTTATCAATCAGTCATCTGACCAGAGCCCTCTGATGACATTCAATTAGTGATGCCATGTGCCATGTGATCATGACTGACACACGTGATGTGACTGGTGTCTGTCTCCTCCGCAGCGGGCCGCACATGCTCTCCAGATGAGTTTCGCTGTGACGAGGGAAAGTGCATCCCTGACGCCTGGGTTTGTGACTACATCAAAGACTGTGTGGATGGCACAGATGAGCCTGACTCCTGTGGTAAGGAACACCATGTTCTTTTCCCCCATTGTCTGAAGCCTGTTTCATGTCGCTGCAAAGTTCCGGATTCGGATCGTTCCCCGCAACCTCCATCTCCAAGTTAAAATGATTTTATTCTTTGTTATCTGATTATCCCAATTGTTCACATATAATGTCCTGAGTGTATGATAGTTAACTTGTCTTTGTGTCAATAGAAGTGTTAGAAGGATATATGATAACACTTTATTTGAAGGGGTCTACATAAGGGTGTCATAAGTATGTTCTAAACATGACATGACGCATATCATGACCATTAATGAACCTTCATTCACATTCAGGACTGTTGTCATTAAGTGTCATTCGGTTTTTGAAATGCAATCAGGGATATAGACTTTACAAAAACCGAATGACACTTAAGCAGTCTTAAACATGAATGAAGTGTCATTAATGTTTATGATATGTGTCATGTCATGTTTGTGACAGGCTCATGTCACCCTTATTTAGACCCCTTCAAATAAAGTGTTACCGGATATATTATTATCATTGTATTATGTTTGTTTTTGAACCTCTCTTTCTTTCTCTCTTGCTCTGCCTTGCTCCCCCCTCTGTCTATTCATCTCTCTCATTCTTTCTTTTCTCTCCTCTACTATGCATTCTCTATTCATCCATGCAGTTGACATAGTACACACCTGTGCTGTGTCTGAGTTCACCTGTGTAAACGGGAACTGTGTGCCAACCTCACTCATCTGTGATGGTAACAATGACTGCGGCGACAGCAGTGATGAGGCCCCTGAGCTGGAGTGTGGTGAGTGTATGTGTGTGTGTGTGTGTGTGTGTGTATGTTTGTATGTTAATATTATTTTATTTCTTTATCAATCCTCGTATTAATTCCATAGAGTATAGAAAGGAGTCTTCACAGGTTTTTAGTCTGCACACCTTCATGTTTATCTGCTTTGACTGTTTTTATCTGTTTCGTTTTTTTAATCCGTGAAACAGACTGAGCTTCTGCTGTGTATAAATGTGCAGTATACAGTACATTGACCATCTTGCCTTGCCTCTGACCACTCTGTGCAGGTAAGAGGACATGCTCCCCAGTCCAGTTCTCCTGTCCCCCTCCCTGGCGTCCCGGCACGCCCCGCTGCATCCCCCGGAGCTTTGTGTGCGACGGAGAAAGGGACTGCGCCGATGCAGCCGACGAGCTGCAGAACTGCCCCAACCGCACCTGTCACCTAAACGAGTTTGCCTGCGCCAACGGACTCTGCATTCTTATACCCTTCCAGTAGGTTCCACCCTTCCCCCCTCCCCTAAACATCTCACCCACAGGTGTTCAGCTGCTTGAATCTGACAATGATGACGTTAGCATGCCAAGAAACAAAACATGCTTAGTCTTTACTGTTCTAGCATGCCCATCAGATTGCTCGATATTGAGCACTGAGGATGCATGTTCGGCTTGGTAACTTGGTACAGGAATAAGCCTTTGTCTCAACTTCCCATGATCACAAGGCAAGGCAGGTTTATTTATATAGAGCATTTCATACTTAAATAATGCACGCCCCTATTTGTCCTATTTTTTTAAAAAATGGCATACCCAAATTAAAAGCTTGACAGTTCCTACATAGTTTTAGACTCTGGGATGTGCCTCATACCATGAAAAGGTGACACCCTCAAGTTTTTTCTAGAAGAATATGTATGTTTCTGTGACATATGGACACAGAGTTACAGAGGTTGGAACTAAGTTTTTTTTTCTTATTTTTCCTATTTTTTAAAAAAACGGCATACCCAAATTAAAAGCTTGACAGTTCCTACATAGTTTTCGACTCAGGGATGTGCCTCATACCATTGGAAAGGTGACACCCTCAAGTTTTTTCTAGAAGAATATGTATGTTTATGTGACATATGGACACAGAGGTACATTTCAAATGTCTATGAACTAACTAAGATATGAAGGTACCATCCTTATGATACCCCCAAATCAATAAATCTAGGCCCTACAGTATATGAAAGTAAACAGGAATACAATTAGTAAAGGCATAAAATGAAACAGTAAGTGTACAAATAATATAAAGAAAAATAGGGAATCAATAGGAGAAACTACGTAAAAAAAGGTTTTAAGCTGATAAAAGTAAGAGCATTGTTGTGTGTTGTTTTCGTGTCCATCCAACTCAGCTGCGACCGTGTGAATGACTGTGGCGACGGCAGCGACGAGCGTGGCTGCAAGTACGACACGTGCTCCAGCCAGGAGTTCACCTGCCAGAACGGCGCGTGCGTGCCCTCCTGGTACGCGTGCGATGGCGAGGCCGACTGCCAGGACGGCTCGGACGAGCTGGAGAGTCTGTGCCGCAGCCCCGTGCCCACGTGTGCGCCCGGCCAGTTCATGTGCGAGTCAGGCGCGTGCATCGACATCCACAAAGTGTGCAACCAGCAGAGCGACTGCTCTGACAACAGTGACGAGAAGGGATGCGGTGAGTCCATAGGCAGCAGGGCAGAGGTTGAGGAAGATTCAGCCCATTCATCCAGGACATGGTGCCCAAAGTGTTTACTTTATTTAGTTTTAGGCAACTAATCTATCCCTTGACTGTGGGTTTAACTGTAAACTGTCAAACACACCCCAGGGCATCATGTGACTGTAGGGGTCACACGAATCACCCATTAACATAATTAGCATAGTCAATGTGTTATATTGGGGTTGAATTGGTCAATAAGATCACAGGGTCCAGTCAGGGTCAGGGTTATCCCTAGTGCGTTACAGGTAAGGTGGACACCTTGACCACATATATGCATATTTTCTAAGTTTTATAAGTTGTTTTACAAAAAGATGCTTCATTTTTTCATAACCATTCCAATGATAATAGTCCCTATAGTCTGTGACACCAACAAACACCCCCCCACCTCCACCGCCACCTTGACTAAAAAGGTTTCTTCAGGCATTCTTAATTTCTTTGTCCAGAGTTTCTCTGTTCACCCCATTTTGGCAATACTTCTTCTCTTGTTGCCCACCTCCAGGTATAAACGAGTGTATGAACCCTGCGGTGCACCAGTGCGCCCAGCTGTGTGTGGACACTCTGACGGGCTACGAGTGCTCTTGTGAGGCTGGCTATCGCCTCATGGCCGACGGCAAGGCCTGCGCAGACATCGACGAGTGCCTGGAGACGCCGGCCGTCTGCAGTCAGATCTGCTCCAACACGGCCGGTTCGTACCGCTGCACCTGCGCGCCAGGCTACCTGCGGGAGCCCGACGGCCGGACTTGTCGCCATAACAGTGGCGTGGCGCCCTACCTGCTCTACTCCAACCGCTACTACATCCGCAACCTGACGACCAACGGGGCGTCGCTGTCCGTGGTGCTGCAGGGCCTCAGCCAGGCGGTGGCGCTGGACTTTGACAGCTACGACAAGCGAATCTATTGGCTGGATGCTGGGGTGCAGCGGATTGAGAGGATGCGATTGGACGGGACAGAGAGGGAAGTGGTGCACAAGACTGATCTGAATGGTGCAGAGGGACTGGCAGTGGATTGGGTGGGCAGGTGAGTGGGACTATGGCCCATGGAGTTAACCACTGAGTATGGCCCAGCTATAAGTCATCAAGCTGGTCTTAGAGGTCTAATTTGGTCTAGAATGCTAAAACATCAAACCTTATAGATTTAGTTTCTAGTTTTGAGCTTAGTTTTTATCAGCTTTTATCCTCTACACACTCCGTTGTGTAGAGGAGTACATACAGCTTTTATGATCATAAAACAATTTTCTTCAATTTGTTTGTATGTGTGTATGTGCGTGTGTGCGAGTGTGTATACACGTAAACATGTACGTGTGAGTGTGTGTATCCTTGTGTGTGTGTGTGTGTTTGCATGAATGTGTGTGCATTTCCCTTACCCAGGAAGTTGTACTGGGTGGATAACTATCTGGGTGCCCTGCATGTGTCTGAACTGGATGGTCGTTACCGTAAGAAGCTGCGCAGTGACTGCCTGGATAAGAACCACACCTACTGCTTTATCAACCCCCGTGGCATTGCCGTCAACCCCAAATATGGGTGAACAGCGCGCACACACTCACACACGCACTCTCACACTGTCTACTCTCACAGTGCTGTACTGCAAATTAAATGACCATTGGTGCATCTCACCCTCAGTGGGAATTAATTTATCCTCCAAAGCTCGGCTCCTCTGACAGAGGCTAAGGAGCTGGAGTGTTGGTTCTGTGCAGTACTGTAGCTGTTGGCAGAACCGCTCTCTTGACAAAGCAGGTCATCTCTGAGGAATCTGATTCAGTGTGGGAGCTGCAGACCACCATACTCTGTATTCAAATATAGGGGGCACATAAGCATTACTCTTATAGGAGTATATAGACATTAATCAATTTTCCTGACTCATTGGTTTTGTTAGGTGGTTGTACTGGACAGATTGGGGCCACACGCCTTACATTGGCAGGGTTGGCATGGATGGCACCAACGCCTCAGCCATCATCACCACCAAACTGGAGTGGCCCAGCGCACTGACCATTGACTACACCACCAATAAGATCTTCTTCGCTGACTCCCATCTGGGATTCCTTGAGTAAGCAAGCGCTCTGACTTCATCCAAGGAGCATTAGAGAGTTTATTATGCCTTGGATGATGTCTTCATTCAAGCACATTTCCGTATTAGAGAGTCATTTATGCCATTATATGTTTGTTGATTTCACCACGTGTGTGGATGACCATTACAAATGAATGCAACGGGACATGGACATGATTTATTTATTGACTTCCATTGTAAACACATCTGTTGTTGCTCACAGATGACTGAAATGCTGTATTGGAACTCAGATATTCTGGCATTTGCCATTTCACAATTTCACAATATTGCAGGAAAGAAAGAAAGAAAAAAATGCAGTATGTTTGTAGAGCACCAGCTTGTGCGTAGGCTTTCTATATTCTGCCTGCAGTCAATTCTCAGTCTGCATTAGAAGCTTCCTCCGCTTCCCGATTGTCCTCTCACAGTTACGCGGACATGGACGGACAGAACCGGTATCGGGCCATAGCGGGCTCGCTCCCTCACCCTTACGCTGTGACCCTGTTTGAGGACACGGTGTTCTGGACAGACTGGAACACGCACACAGTGGAGAGAGCCCACAAGTACACCGGTGCCGGTCGAGTTGTCATGGGCAACAACACACACCGGCCGTATGACATTCACGTGTACCACCCCTACCGACAGCCACGCAGTATGAACACTTTTTCATTGAGATATGTCCAATGATGGGTTTAAATTACATTATAGGTCAATATAAAATACACACCATCTGATTTTGACAACTGATAATAACTACATTAGTAATAATTTTATAAACTTATCATAATCTGCATTTTATTGTATTATGAGGACTTGACTTTCCTGAAGAAGTTGTAAATGGCAGTTTCAAGATATAAACAGAGAAATACTGTTTGTTGTCCCCAGGTGAAAACCCATGCAATAACCACAGCCTCACCTGTAGCCACCTGTGTCTGATCCGACCGGGGGGCCAAGGGGCGACCTGCGAGTGTCCGGACCATTTCATCAGCCTGGCCGTGGGCTTCAAGGTCCAGTGTGTGGCCGACTGCTCCAGCACAGAGTTCCGCTGTGGAGACAATGAGAGGTGGGAGAGAAAGAGAAGAAAGAGGAGTGGAGTGGTGATGTGTGGGAGAGAAAAGAGGGAAAGAGAGAGTTAGGGGGGAGAGGATGGAAGAAAGAAGGGTGAAGTGATAGGAGAGAGGAGATGAGTGGGAGGGACAGAGGAGAGGGAGAGGTGAGAGGGGTAGATGAGTGTGTGGGAGAGAGAAAGAGAGGGAGGAGGAGGGGTAGATTGGTTTGTGGGGGAGAGGGAGAAAGACTGAGATGAAAGAGGTAGAAAATGGTGAAACAAAAAGGTTAGATGGAAAAAAAAATGGAGAAAAAGGAGAAAAGTTGGAAATCAAATATAAAAGAAGGCACTTTGAAAATGTCAATGATGCCAATCTGTGCCATACCCCCTGCACTACATGCTTACTATTGAGCTCACTTTTGATCTCCTCAACAACCGGATGTATATGATCAAAATAAACTAATACAGTAACTAGCCATAGTCAAGTCACTAAAATCTGTTCTTATGTGTTTACATGTATTTAGAAATGGAGAAACTAAACCAAGAGAAGCAAAACCAAATGGGTTTACCTCTGTCACCCACACAGGCACAGATTTAAAAGAACAGAATATGTATACATGTCTCAAAAATATTGGATTATTAATGAGTATTTAGTTTTAGGTTACTAGTTCAGATTTCTCATAAACTGATAGTGACATTAGTCTGATGATGAGTGATTGATTTATTCCATTTAAAGGGATAGTTCGGTTTTTAACACATTGAGCCCCTTTCACAGGTTGTCTAAAATGAAATAAAGTGGTTGACACCAAAATCTTGACGATTGCTCCTGTCTCGGCTATTTGGGAAATATAGAATCGCCTCTGCTTGTCTTTAAAATGGAAAGCAATGGGCATTTGTGGTTTCTATCCTTTAAACACTAGTTTTAAAAAAGTGCTACTCATGGAGTGATTAGTGGCGTTTGCTGATGTTCTAACCCAAGTGTCGTAGCAAAATACAGTTTCTGTCATGTTTTATTTGCCATTTTGTAAGTCACATAGGGATCTATTTGCTCCTTCATATAAACAAAGTGCCAAATAAAACATGACGGAAGCTTTATTTCGCTACGATACATGTTTTGGAACATCATCGAGCACCACTAACCACTTGGTGAGTAGCACTTTTTTAAAACCAGTGTTTTAAGGATAGAAACAACACATGCCCATTGCTAGCCATATTGAAGGCAGGCAGAGGCGATTCTACATTTCACAAATAGCCGAGACAGAAGCAATCGTCAAAATGTCGATGTCAACCACTTTATTGCATTTTAGATAACCTGTGGAAGGGGCTCAATGTGTTAAAAACCGAAGTATCCCTTTAAATGAGCGTTGGAATAGTCAGGTATCTACAGGAACCCAGTGAGTATCATTTTTTAGTGTGCATGCAAATCCATTGTCTTACCCACTCCACACTCATCTTTCACACTTCATTTTTTTACACCCTTTTCTCATCTTTCTTTTTTTCCTCTCTCTCATCCCTTCTTCCTCCCCTTGTCCTCGCTCTCTCTGCTCTGGCAGGTGTGTTCCCATCTGGTGGAAGTGTGACGGTCAGTCCGACTGTGGCGACGGCTCAGACGAACCCGAGACGTGTCCGCCCCGCACCTGCCCCATCGGTCGATTCCAGTGCTTGGACGGGAACTGCACCTACCCCAGCTTCCTGTGCGATACTCACCCTGACTGCCCCGATGGCTCTGACGAGGACCCTGCGCTCTGCAGTATGGAAGACTTCATAATCTTCTTGGTTTTTCCTTTAGCTGGGATCTCTTTCTGACTTATGTTTAATCTTGTCACTCCTGTCTGCTTTGCCCTCCAGTTCTGACAGAATCCAGTGTCTTCTACAGATACAGTGCTTATGTCCTATACCTTTTATAGCCCTTTTTCCTCTTTTTTCCATCATCTGATATTATTTACATTCATTCTCAACAGAACATATCACAGCTTCGTTTTCCAATTCTTTTAAAAGAAATGTAAAGGTGATGATGATGATGATGATGATGATGATTATTATTATTGTTATAATTATTGGTATGATTGTGTGTGTTTGTGTGTATAATAATATAAGGTATTTTTTTTTCTTTTTGAATGTGTAATTACTTCCAATTTCATTATGCCTTTTACCAGCCAGCGTTCTACAAAATCCTGCTTTTGTCAAATTCTCCTCACAGGCGACCACCGTTGCCAGGCCAACCAATTCCAGTGCAAGAACAAGCAGTGCATCCCTGTGGCATGGCATTGCGATGGCATAAGGGACTGTTCGGACGGTAGCGATGAGGACCCTGACGGCTGTGCCCAGAAGAAGTGTCGGCCTGGCCAGTTCCAGTGCAACAATGGCCACTGCATCCCATCCAACTATGTGTGTGATGCTCAGGATGACTGCGGGGACCACTCCGACGAGCCCTACGAAGAGTGCAGTGAGTAGGAGGTCAAAGGTCAAAGGGGTTGAATGGACTGCATTTATAGAGTGCATTACTACTTTACAAGCACTCAGAGTACTCCACTACAGTACAGTACACTTACTGTATACTGTATACTTCACAGTCTCCTATTCAGACACTGTACTGTGCAGAGGCTGTACTGTACTGTAGAGTGCCACCCTGCCACCAGGAGCAATTTCGGGTTCAGTGTCTATTATCAGTTACCATCTGGGATTCTGTTGCATCAAGTTGTCTGTAAGGCACCAGTGGTCTGGTTATGGACATCAATGATCATATACTAGAAATTGAAATATAAAAAAATAGTATTCCAAATTAATTAAAAAAAATAGGAGTAACCTTTATCCTTACCAACCTTTCCAACCCCCCCAACCTCCTCTTTCTCTCTCTCTCTCTCTCTCTCTCTCTCTCTCTCTCTTCTCACACACATACATGTAACACACACATACACTCTTTCTCTGCAGTGGGCCCAGAACATAAGTGTGATGAGGAAACCGAGTTCTCCTGTAAGACAAACTACCGCTGCATCCCCCAGTGGGCTGTGTGTGATGGTGCCAATGACTGCATCGACAACAGCGATGAGGAGGACTGTGGTGAGCACACACTTCATACACACACACACACACACACACACACACACACAGTACACAAAGTCACCAGGGAATCTTGGTTGCCTTTGAATTGTTCTACAATACAGTGTAGAATATTTTAATATGGCCATACTTAATAGATTGTTGTTGTTGTTGTTATTTGCCCAGGATCAGACAAAACGTTATTCTGTTTCTGTTTCAAATTTTCAAACACATGTTTACTTTAGTTTCACACAGCTTTGTTCTGTTTCATTTAGCATGTTAGAATAATAAAATTGAAGGTTGAATGTTGAAGGCTTTAATCAGAATTGTCCTAATTTCAGAGTTGTCTTTATGCATTTTTGACCCATAGCTGCCTTGACCTGTGACCCCGTGGGTGATTTCCGCTGTGATAACCATCGCTGTGTTCCCATTCGCTGGCGATGTGATGGCAGAAATGATTGCGGTGATGGTTCTGATGAGAGGGACTGTGGTAAGAAATGCTCTGGATGCACCTGGATCTGGCTCATCTACACCAAAGATTTTTTTACAATAAATCCAAGAGCTTTTTACGATAAATCCAAGAGCTTTTTAATTATTATTTTAGTATGTTGCGGCTCTGAGTCTAAGATCCGTAGTCGTATGCCCCACATTGGAACATTGTAGAACACTATAGAACACAACCTAGTTATGACTGACCTCCTTGGGACATTCTTCTGGATGATTCTTTGGATCAGAGACTAACCCACATACCAATGACTTGCTAGATGTTTCATCAGCCAGTGGTTTGACCCAGTTGCAGTGCAGCCATTGAGAATCTGTCCATCTGTTTAGTATCCATCTGCAGCCGGTTCTGTAGAGAGCAGAGGGGGGGCATCAATACGTAATGATCTGTGATCAACAGGGCTGTTTGAACAGTAGCCAAACTTCTGGCCATTTTGAGCATTATTTTTCACTCTGGTGAATTTCACTTGGAGTGGTGTACATGTCTATCTGATTGTGATGGTTGTGGGTTACATTGAAAATCATAATTTTAGCAATTTTTGTTTGTGCCTTTATGCGTGTGTGTGTTTGTGTGTGTGCATGCGTCTACTCGTCCACCTGTCCCCTTCGGTTTTCACAGAGCCACGGCCATGCTCTGAGAGCGAATATCGCTGTGACAACCAGCAATGTATCCCAGGTGCCTGGGTTTGCGACCATGACAACAACTGCGGAGACAACTCTGACGAGAGGGATTGTGGTGAGTCACACTCCCACGTACTTGTAGAAATATACTCATTTTACCATTTTCATTTTTTGGGTACATTCAACAAAACTGAATTGACAAATTAAAATATACTTAACTATCATTCCTTATAAAGCATTTTGAACTTTTCAAATGCTATATTTTATTAGGTACCTAAAAGGAGAATTTCCGTGTTTCTATTTTGTTGTCTCAGAGTTGAAGACATGTCGCCCTGACTCCTTCCAGTGTCTGTCTGGTCACTGCATTCCAGCGGCCCTTAAGTGTGATGGCCGTGCTGACTGCCTGGACTTCTCAGATGAGAACATGTGTCGTAAGTACTGTATTCCATGAGGATAACCTTAACACACAACTACAGTACGGCCACAGTCAAATGCAGAACCATTATGACAGTCAATTATTAAAATGTATTTTTATATTGTTTTTATACTTAAATTATATAATTCTGTTCAGCAAAACCATCAGATTTATGAACGTTAAACTGTCAGATTTTATTTATTTTATTTTATTTTCAGTTGATGTTTAAGACTTACATGTAAATCAGCCATACCAGTTCTTTTACTTTAGTCACAACAGTGCAAAAAAATACTTTTTTAATACAACTAGGACACAATGTTAGAATTTTAAAAACAATGCATATACTCGCACACACAAATCACTGATATAATCTTAGAAAATTATTGTTAGCTTGATATATAATTTTGAAATTTAATTCAAGACCTGAAGGCGCACCTGTAATCAATGTTTTTTTTTTTCACTCTCCTCGCCACACTGCCTTCAGCCACACGTTTCCCAGGGGGGCGCTGGTGCCCAGCCCACCAGTTTGAGTGCAAGAACCGTCTGTGCGTGGCCCAGAACTCGGTGTGTGACGGCTTCGACGACTGCGGGGACCGATCCGACGAGGAACTCAGCCTGTGCTGTAAGAGGATGTGCAAGGGAGCTCTGTACCTGTAAAAACACTCCACTAACAAGCCGTACACCCTGCTAAAAACATCCTTACTACATCTCTGGACACAAGTATTCTGTGTCTGAAATATCTGAGACGGCTTCAGCGATCATTTGTAGCAGTAGAACCTCTCTACAAGGAGACCTCATTGACGGAAGTCTTAAATCTGACCCTACATTAATAAAATACTCTAATCTGACATTTGTAAGGCATAGATGAGTGTTGTTTGAGTAATGAGCTTTGAATTTATTTTAGTCATGTGTACAGAAGTAGAATGATTATGTCCTTTCAGGGAACATCACCTGTGAGATGCCGGCCAAGTTCCGCTGTGACAACGGCTACTGCATCTACTCTGGCCTAATGTGTAACCAAAGGGACGACTGCGGAGACAGCAGTGACGAGAAAAAAGAGAACTGTGAGGAACACTTCCTTAGAACACTCATCTGGGAGAACCCCACTGTCTTTTCATTTAGTGTCAATATCAGTCAGTAGGATTGATGATGATTAAACACTTCAGAGTGTCAGTGTCAATTTCAGAGAACTATGAGGAACACTTCCTTAGAACACATATCTGTCACACATCACATATCATTGTTTGTCATATATCATCATCTCGTATTGTTTGTCACATATTATTGTGTGTCAGTACAGTGCCACAGTTCTATTGCTTCAGTTTGTGTAATGCATGGTGAGTTGCCTCTATTTATAACACATGTTCTCTCTCAATCTATCTTTCTAACTCTCTCTCCTCCTCTCTCTCTCTGTCCCTCTCTTCTCTCCTGCCTGTGTTGTTTTGTGTGCCCTGTGTGCAGGTAAGGAGCCGACCCTGCCACCATGCGCCACAGACCAGTTTAAGTGCACTAATGGCCGCTGTGTGGCTCTGCCCTACGTCTGTGACTTTAACGACAACTGTGGAGATCTGACAGATGAAATGGGCTGCAGTGAGTACACCCACATGCTCAAAAACACTTCAAATATTAACACACACACACACACACAGACAAACACACACATACACACACACACACACACACACACACATACACACAAACACACCCACATGGGCAAATAGGAGATTACTAAATTTTGTTACTACACACACACACACACACACACACTCACTCACACTCTCTCACACACCCTATCTCACACACACACACACTCACACTTTGCTTCTACCAACCTGGGTCAGATTTTGGCCATGAGCGCACATGTGAGGAGAAGCTGTGTGAGCAGGACTGCACCAACCTGAAGGGCACCGGCTTCATCTGCTCCTGCAGGCAGGGCTACACCGTGGACCCCGACAGCACCTTCAGCTGCAATGGTGAGTCACACAACCCACTTACTGTATACACACACATACAGTACAGTACATACAGTCAGGAAAATCTCTGTCTATATCTAGCATATGAAAATATGTATAGTTAATTCATACATCACTGCCTTTTTCATTATGTCTAATGTTATATACATACATTTTTTTTACGTTGTATTCATACATGTGTAATGACAATAAAGTTGAGTCTATTCTAATCTTATCTAATATAATATATTATAATCTATAATTTTATCTAATATATATATATATATATTATCTTATCTAATATATATATAGCCATCACTTTAACAATATAGATATATAGACAGATAGAGAGATAGAGAGAAAGATAAAAAGATAAATTTTTTTCTAAATAATGTTTTTAGTGATGTAATAAATGTAAAGCTCATATGTTTGTTTCCTTTCTTTCCATGATCTCACCTTAATCTCTCTTTTCCTCAGATGTAAACGAGTGTGAGATCTTCGGCATGTGCCCTCAGGGGTGTAAGAACACCAAGGGAGGCTACACCTGTGAGTGTGCCCCTGGGTATCGCAAGGTGGGCACTGACAGCTGTGAAGCTGAAGGTGAGGCAAATAACAAAAAAAAAAAAAAACACTTTTTTGATTGTTTATTTGTGTTAATTTAGCACAAAAATATCAATAGTGATGAGTCAGGCTTACTAAACAGCCTTCATGCTCACTGTCTTTGTCAGCCAGGATTGCTGTAATTGCCATGAGAAGGAGAATTGTGTGTATATTAAATTTTTTTCTGTCCGTCCCACATGTCTCTCAAATCACTTTATAGTCATTGTACACACACACACACACACACACACACACACACACTGTCTTCACCTCTCCTTTTTTTCTGCTTTGGCCTCTTTTTATCCTCCCTCCTCTCTCTCTCTCTTTCTCTCTGTCTCTCTCTCTCCCTGTTTTATTTTCTTTCTCAGGCCCGGGGCCTCTGTTGCTGCTCCCTGAGAACATCCGTATTAGACGTTTCAACCTGCAGACCAAACAGTACCACAACTTCCTAGAGGAGCAGGAACACATCAAGGCCCTAGACTACGACTGGGATCACAACAATACGGGCCTCAGTAAGAGCGCGCACACACACACACACACACACACACATACACACACACACACACACACACACCAAACTAATATACAGTATGAAAGGACAAGTCATCTGACTTGGTATTCTAGGATGCGGCTTCTGCTTTTTCACACACACAAACACACACACACACACACACACACACACACACACATCATCACAGATAAACATAAGAACAAATAAGTGAGAACAAAGGCAGGCTGTGCTGCTGTGCTAATCTGTGCCCTTTGGTGCAGGTATGGTGTACTTCACTGTGGAGGGTAAAGGCTCTGTGCCTGGGGCTCTGAAGAGAGCCTACCTGCCCGTTGTGGATGACCAAAACAACAACATCGCCGCTGCCGTCAACCTGGACATCAAATACATCATCAAGCCCTATGGGATAGCAGTGGACTGGGTCGGCAGGTAAGGGATAGGACACCTCAACGATGAGTACTGATGAGACTCATTATGAGGTTAACATTTTGGACACATGCTTGGGTGTGTGTGTGTGTGTGTGTGTTTGACTGTAAATGATCATAAAGCATATATTTGAATTTGAAAAAAAAAAAAAACTGCATCACATTTCTGTGTCCCCACTGAACAGGCCTTGTCTCAAGTGTACATATACTACTAGTATGGACCTCATGAATAGTCATTGCATGCCACCTTCATTTCCCCAATTTTTCTTTCATTCTACATATGTGTGATATGTAAACTGTGTCAGTGTGTGTGTGTGTGCACTGCATTAGAATACAGCTGTTATACAGCTGTTTGTTTTAGCTGTCTTTACATATCTACCCCTGTAGAAATCTGTACTGGGCCGACTCCCAAGTCAGACGTCTGGAGGTGGCGCTGCTAGACGGACGCTACCGGAAGCATCTGGTCAAGACTGACCTTGGAGAGCCAGGTGCCGTGGCAGTCAATCCACGACTGGGGTGAGAGGTCATGCTGGGTCTTAGCGCCCTCCGATGACTACTGATAAAATACAGTAGTTTAGGAGCTTTATTGGCTGTACCAGTACTTACAGTTGTGATTTAGTTAGTTACTGTAGCCTGTTCTAAATGTCTCCATTGAAAATTGTAACCCATCTGTCCGAAGATGGAATTAAATTAAAAAAGTTAATAAACAAATAAATTTAAAGAATACTAAAAAATAAAGCAAAATCTTAACTAAACAAAACAAACAAAACAAACTAAATATAGTCTTATTTTGTTATATTTATGTTCTTAGACTGCTCTTCTGGATAGACAATGGTGTTGCTCCTCGCATTGAGACTTCGTGGATGGATGGCCAGCAGCGGAAGGTTCTAGTAGACAGCGGTTTGGGCCTGCCCTCCGGCCTCTCCATCGACTTCACCAACAATGACCGTCTGTATTGGTCCGATGCCAAGGAGAGCCGCATTGAGTCTGTGCTCCCAACAGGAGCGGATCGCCGCACTGCTCTGTTCATAGGTGAGGTCTCTGAGACAGAAGGTCTGACAGATTCACAGAGGAGACCTACTGAACTGGGGCTATATAGTACATGCCTAGGATTGAACTTAAAATTATTGCTACCGCTTGGGTACATCTAGATATTTAGGCTGTTAAAGATAGAAAAATATTTTAAAAATCACCTAAATACACTCACACACACACACACATGTAACACAAATGTAAACACCTCAGTGAATATGCTGAGAAAACTGTAGCCCTTATCTACAGTATCTATGGTACTTGTTCTTAGGTGATGGTGAAATTTTTAGTGTCTGTTGTTTTCGTGTTAGCATAGCACAAACATATTGCACTAATATGTCTGTGCTAATAAGGGCACAAGGAAATGAATGCCTTGCAGTATTCTGATACACAGTATTTGGCGAGAGGGTGTCAGGTAAAATAAGTAGCACAATATTTCAAGACATGAAGGCAAGCTGAGCAGTATTTTTTTTCCACCAAGTAAGCCCACACTGTCTCAGGAGGTGTTTCCACGGACCATATTTCATGATGGCTGCATGGGCTGAGTCAGCATGTGAAAGGACCAGGACAAAGGCAGCCAGGCTTGCTATTACACATCTCTCATCACCCGTCATGGAGTGCATTGTTAATGAGGAGATCTTTCCCCCGCAGCTCCTGTCTGTTCACCATCACCACATACTACTAAGCCCTAGACCTAGTTTCACATTAAATAAACAAAATGTCATTGGTTTGCTAATAGAGATATCAGGCATGAGGTTGTTGGTATTGTTTACACAGTACAATGGAATATAATTTTGATATGGTTTACAAAGTTATAGTAAAAATTGAAAAAGGTTTGTTTGAAAAATAAATACTAACTTTTTAAAAAAAGATCTCACTTTTTTTTACTTTGCACATTTACTTTACATATCAACATTTTTCACCTCTCTCTCTCTCTCTCTCTTTCTCTCTCTCTGTTCTCTTTCTTTTCTCTCTCCTCAGATGTGCGTAACCCGTTCAGTGTGAGTGTGTTTGAGGACCATGTGTACTGGAGCACTCAGGAGAAGGGCGAGGTGTTCCGCCAGGACAAGTTTGGAAAGGGCCCCAAGACTCTCCTGCTCTCGGCCGGGCCTTGGCTCACCCAGATCAGTGTCTACCAGCAGCAGAGATACAATTCAGTCAACAGTGAGTGCTTTACAAACAACCTCTGGTGTTCAGTGCCCTGAAGTTGAGGCTCGACATGTGCGTTTTAGTTTTTGTTTCTAAATATCTCTTACATTGTACTGTCTTTATGAAGTAGAGGTTTAGGTATGTGATTTGTATTTTACTGATTTGGTCATAGTTATAAAGTGTTACAGTTACTGTGTGAGGTTACTTCATATGAGTATAGTTCATGTACTATTATTGTGAGAAAGAAAATAAGTGATCCACCAAAGATATACTGTATGGTAAGCTTTGATAACCAAAGATATACTGTACGCTAATTCTGCATGTTTAAGTAAGAGATCCACTTGTCCTACATCTAGTCCGAGTCTTTGACCTGTGCTCTGTGAAAACCATGAGTAAGACACTGGCTGTAGTAAGACATACTATTATTGAAGCAGGTAATTAATGGCCTGGCAGAGGGTCACCTTTTTGATTAGCTATAAAACTCTGACTGCACAGTGCCATGCTCCCGATAATCGCTGTAATTAATCTTGTTGAAAATGCTGACTTGGTTGAGCTTGGTTGATTTCTTTTTTTGTACAATGTTTTTGCCTCCCCTTCTTTTTCTGTAATTCTTTCTTACTCTCTTCACAACTTTCTCCTCTTTATCACCCCATCCCAACTAACCTCTCCATCGCTTCCATTTTATCTTTTATCTCTGTTCTACCTTCCACACTCTCTCTCTCCAACCCTTGTCCTCCCCACTCTATCGCTCTTAACAATCCCCTCTCCCTGTTTCCATTCTCTCTCTTTCTCTCTCTCTCTCTCTCTCTCTCTCTCTCTCTCTCTCTCACTCTCTCTCCCAGTGAAGAACCCTTGTAAGGGCACGTGTAGTCACCTGTGTCTGCTAAGGCCAGGGGGTTACACGTGTGCTTGTCCAGAGGGGACGGGCTTCAGCCCTGGCAGCAGCAGCGTGTGTGACGCAGGTACGTCTCCTCTCAGTCACACCTCAGCACTCTCAGGCTAAATCAGACATCTCCAAGCATTCACTTCAAATGGTTCAGTTCAGTCTCAGGGAATGAGGTTGGCATGGAGCTCACAATGACGTCATGGCCATGGCAATTTTAACTCCTAATACACTGTGCGGTGTAGAATTAGTGTACATATTCATACATGGAGACCATGAAAAGAATACTTTATGGTTGGCAGCATGGCTCTCCTACTCTACAGAGAGCTACAGCAAGAGACATTAATGACAACAACATTACAATGATAAGTCACACATAGTACAACAGGAGATGCTGGGGAGGAGGTGGGTTGAAATTTGGCTGGCAGGGAGAAAGCATAGAATTACACAGTGATGCAGCTTTAAATATGGTGCCCTAGGTTGAAATGGTAAATATTAAGTGTAGCAGGAAATCTTTTCTGCAGACACCACAGCTAGGGATAGTGCCGAATACAGTTAGGGGTATTTTTATATTTACAAACTAAGGCAGAGTAACATTAAGAGGGCACTTGAAGTAGTTCTTAGAATACTGTGTGTGTTTGTATTTTCATGTATTTTTTTATGTGCATGCACATATTGGGCTATCAGTGTATCCAGGCATGACATTTGTGTGTGTGTGTGTGTGTGTGTGTGTGTGTGTGTGTGTGTGACACAGGTTTAGAACCTGTTCCCACCATGCCTCCTCCATGCCGCTGTCAGAATGGAGGAACCTGCTACTTTGATGACAACAAGGCCCTCTGCAAGTACGGTTGTCCCCATGAACCCATAAATGCCCGACACACAATTTTATAACTACATTTGCTGTTTTTAGCATCATTGGTTCATACAAGAGTGTGAAAATCTGATGCCACACATTATTATGAATGAAAAAAAAAACATGAACAAGATCGATCAAAAGTCCATATTAATTTGGACTACTGTCATACAGCTATTGTCCAACATCCATAAACATTTTTAAGTAGGTAGATATAGCTTGATAGGTATCATACATAAATATGGGATTTTTAAACCACTGTACTGTCCTTATGTACAGTATAACACCAAAGTCATACATTCCCACTAATATAACTGCATTTGTTTACAAGCCAAAGGATAAAAACCAGCAATGATATTTTGTTAAGAATTAAATGAACTGAAAGGGTAATGAAATTGACTTCAGTAGGTTCTCACATAAGTCCCTTTCTGTTTTGTTATTCGGTAAGGCGCAAGCATGGTAAATTCTCCAAAATTGAACATAAAATTGACTGCAGAGATGTAAATTGACCTATTTTTTGTATCTTAAAAAATGCTTTCATGGATAAAAGAAAGATTAATGGCAGCACTTGAAGTTGAAGGCACAGATGGATTGAAAGAATAGTGAATGAAATGTTGGATGAGCAGACAAACGGTGGCTTTGTGACCAGAGAGATTGATCTTTTCTGTGACGTGGGCGGAGGAGCCTGTGGGTGGGCGAATGCAAACATGTGAACAGATGGGTGGATGTATAGTTGAACATATATTTACAGAATTCAAAACCGGACCAAAAATAGGGGGGACGTGTTGATGAAAAACAGATGAATTTGGTGTGCTTCATGAAATGGATATCGGTTTATAAGTAACAGGTACTTTGGATGCCACATGAACTAGTCTGAGCAATTACTTTATTCAAGTCAGAGGGGAAGAAGAGGATATTGTAAATCAATGTATAGACAGGTGTACAGATGAAGGGATGAATGAGTGGAATTGATCAATAGATAGAGGAATATAGGTGGCAATATAAATATATGGATTTGAACATAAATTAGGTAGGATAGATAGATAGATAGATTGGTATAGTGTGCTTGTGCAATAAGGCGTGCTTGTGCCATTTAAATTTTTCTTTTCTGAAATGTCTGCATGTACTGTAAGGGTGTAGTTTTCATCACAGTGCGTGCGTGTGTGTGTGTGTGTGTGTGTGTGTTGTTTGTGTAAACAGTGTTATAGATGATGTCTTTCTGATGCTGTGTTTGTGTGTATGTGTGTGTTTGTGTGTTTTCGTGTGTGTGTGTTCCAGATGTCCCCTGGAGTGGGAGGGGGATTACTGTGAGAAGAGTATCTTCGGTGTGGTTACAGCTTCAGGTAAGAATTGTTGTCATGGTTACCAATTAAATGATACATGTAAACATAGATGTACAGTACACAATCTGCTCACATGACCTCTCATTTCACATCACTTTCCTTCCCCTCTCTTTTTTCATCCATTTGTTTTCTCCACCCATCTCTCACGGTTCACCATGATGTTGTTTTTATACCTCCTCCTCCCTCTCTTCTGTCACTTGCTGTCTGTCTGTTTTTTTCTTCTTCACAGTGGCCATTGCTCTTGGAGTGACAGCAGTAGTTGCCCTCATCTTGGGCAGTCTGATCTTTGCAGCCCACAGAAAGACCAAGATCATGGAGATGATGCAAAATGTCACCATGCCAACCTTCTCTGTACCCAAATTCACCATGCCCAAGCCCAATTTCAAGTGAGAGACACTAACACTCTTCAGTGAAAAAAAAAACACTTATTTGAGGTTATATTAAGCTTGCCCGGTTATCCAAATGTGGTTCAGTGCAGACACAAAGCACTGATTTCATTAAAGGGGTGGAGGAGGTTGAGGAAATATTTCATTCCTGGGCAATTTTAGTCATTTCTATTATATTATAACCCAGACAACAGAGGCATGGAGACCAGCAATGTGGTGTTGACTGGTTGCTTCCCCAGTGGTCTGTTGCTATTTCACCATATATGATATTGCCCACAATATCAAGATGGCAACACGTTAAAAACACACCATATATGGCACACCGCCATGGCAGATTCATTTCTCCCAGTAGTTCTCACTGTTGCTGACTGTAAGTGATTAATGTTGTTGTTGTTGTTGTTGTTTTCAGCAGGTCAACTTCTTCAGAAGCAGGGAACGGGGGGAAAGAGTCTCCGTCTGGACCCAATGCGGTCAGTGCGACCTCCAATGAGCTACAAACAGTAACCACAGTCTTTATTGATAAAAGACACACATTGACCCAGGAAGACATTGATCAAGCTGCTCTATGCCAGTGCAACTCTCAAAGGGCTAACAAATCCCAAGTCAGTCAAGGATAAGGTTTATCTGTCACACACATAATAAGGCAAGGCAAGACATGTAGTGAAATTAATTTAATAAACTAAAGATTTTGTTTAATAAAAGAGAAAAAGTAAAATACAAGTAAAGCAAAACAATCCATCAAGCTTATGGACCCAGACATGGTTAGTTGGTTTGGTTTCTAGACACCATTTTTGCTTTGAAGTAAGACGGAGAAGTGACATTGTGTATAGAATTGCCTTCTTTAGCCGAGGTGGTTATGGGGGTAACATCACTTAACCCACCAAATGTACGAGTAGTTATAGCCCAGACCGGTGACCACTGCCCAGTCAAAACAATTGGTAATCAAAAGTAAGTATTTTTTCATAAGAGACATCTTTAGTTCAAAGCCTCGGCTTAATGTCCTGTCCCAGTAAACGATGCACCTAAACTACTCGGCTCCCTTCTACATCTATACTACCTCAGGTTTTGCTATCTGTGAGAACCCTTGTTGCCATCTGATCAGTTAGCGCTTAGCAACCACATGTTTTGCTCATCAGTTTGTTGTGCTAATCAGTTAGCTCCTAGCAACCACATAGCCTCTGGTTGAGCTTTGCTCTAAGCAGCAGGGCATCCACACAGTCAGTCTGCTTTAGGCAGTGGCACCTGTCAACACTCACAAATTCATACTGCTTGTCTCTTTTTAACACATCATTCTTACCTGTATAGCTCTTTCCATGCCCAACACAGGAGTCCTCTGCCAACGTGGAGGAGGATGACATGGGAAAGAGCTTTGAGAATCCTGCCTACAATTCAGACAACAAAGACGGGAGTTCTTCCCCCAGTGCTGTTGCCACGACGATTCCTTCTTACATTGGCATACCCAAGGCAATAATATTAAATATTTTATTTTAAATGAGACCTAGTAGCCTATAACTTTTCAGTTTGGTGTGATGTTTTTTTATTAGTTGTCAAACAAGTTGTCTTTTTCCGATGCCCAGGAGAGCATTGAGAATCCAGTCTATGCCACTGATGTCAGGATAGTTTCAGAGCTGACTTCACCCACCAAAGCGTCCCCCATGCATGCCAACGGCAGTGCCATACATACAACTCCTGTCCAGACCCAACTGCCTGCAGAGGTAGGGTTTGATCAATTCACTGAATAAAAGAATGGGGACTATATTTCATGTAATAGTGTAAAAAGTGCATTTCACATTTAATCAATCGATCAATCAAGTCTATGGTTTTGCTTTTCTGTTTTCCAGCCTGCCTTTGAAAACCCAGCTTACTCCTCAAAACAGGAACAAACACGAGAGGAGCCCAGAAACGGAGACCAGGCCGGGGAGGACGAGGAAGAGAGGGAGCAAGTAAGGCAGAAACAGGCTGTCGGATGACAAAGTTTGGCCTCAAGTTACTGTAGTCAGTCCTTCAGTAACTCTAGGATAGAGACTATTAAAAAACTTTGGAAAAGAAAGGTGATAGGTGCCATAAAAGCTATTGATTCAAGGAGGAGAGGTGAAAAGGCGGTTGTATGTGTGAGGGAGTGTGTGTGAAAGACCAGGCAAAAGAGAGAGGTGGGAATCACTGTCTGTAAGTAGGTCAGAAAAGTGCAATGCATATGCAAGTCAGAGAGTGGAGTGAGCGAAAGAATGGAGAAATCATTCTCTCTACTTCTGGGTGGCCACAGATTCCCTCACCTCATCTGAGTCATCATGTTACAACATAAATGCTTCTTTCTTGCGCACAGTTCATATGTCTCTATCTCCCTCTCTCTCTTGCTCTCTTTCTTTACATCTCTGACTCCTCTGTCCCTCTCTCTACTCTTTCCTACATGGACATATTCTGCACTCTTCCCTCTATGCTAACTGTACATTCTCTCAAATTCTTTTACTTTCTACTTTTTGCTCTCTCTCTCTCTCTCTCTCTCTCTCTCTCTAGAACCTGGCTGCTCCCCAGTCTAAAGAGGACTCCGATGCGGTCTTCTCTAACCCCATGTATACAGTGAGTCACACAAAATAACACGAATAGCAAAAAGTCAGTAAAAGCACAGCAGATAAATGGGAGTGAGCCCACAGAACAGAGCCCCAGGGTTTCACCAGCCTGTGGGCGGCTGGCCTGGTGGTATAACACTCTCTCACACACACACACACACACACACGCACATATACACATACACACACAGGGTGAAAGTTAATCATTGTGGCAGGTTACATGCGTGGGTGGTAAACTCTCACAGCTCATAGGTCACGCAGACCACTGCCTCCTTGAAGGACAGAGAGAATAGAGTAGACAGTTTTTCTCTCTCAGGGCGGAGAGGGGTGTGTGTGTTTGGGTGCGTAGGTGTCTGACAGTACATCTCCCAGCTGATATCTTACTTGGGCTTATTGAAACTGCACAGGCTGCATCATTTCTGTCTGCATAAAACACTAACAGATAACACACACACACACATACACACACATGCACACTGGTTTGAAACACTACTTTCTGTTTGGAATTGTGTGGCTCCAAGAGTAGCTTTGTCCTTTACAAGGGCCATAGGCGCAGGAAGAAGCCATTTAAAATCCTTCCGGACTTGCTTGGGTGATGGAGAGATGTGATGGATGTGTTAGCTAGAGGATCTTGTGGGCATGTTGAAGTGGGGAGAGGAGGAGCGAAGGGTGGGGTAGGGGGGTGATCTGTGCACAGGGAGCACAAGAAAGCTAAACGACCTTGCCGTGTCCTTGAAGGTGTGCGGTGAACAGGAGCTTTGTGTTAGTGCGTGTGTGTGGTTGCATGGCCTCCCACTGCTCTGACAAGCACGATTTTAAGAAAAAAGAAAGAAAAACACCGCACCAAGTCTGAACCACGACACTGAATCCCAGAGGGACATTGCAGTACAGCACCATGGTTTTTAATGAGCTGCTTCCTTGCTAAATTAAAGTCACATTAGCATACCTGACATTCATCTCAACACTAACAGCAGTTAGAAAATAAGACCCTGTTTTTTTTTTTGCTCCTTATTCAGAGTATATATTTGTTCATCAAATCCCCTAATAAGCATCTTAATGACATTCATGTCCAGAGTTAGCCGCTGCTATGATGACTGCCATGATGAAAGTGTTTATTAAAGTCTCCATGCAAACAGAAAATAAAATGGGTTTTGAGTAATCAGAATGATAATAGAATAGTAATTGGACTTGCAGCCAGCAAATTTGTCTTTCAGCAAGAGGCAATCAGGATATCAGGTTGAATATGAGGACATAAGATAACTCCATTCAATAGACTAGCGCATTCAGTATATATAGACATATGGCCATTCAAATATATTTGTTTTTGTTTTTTTTTCACTGTTTTCAGTATGTATCTACTTGACATTTGTTTAGCCACTCCTAAGGCTTTTTAAATGTCTAGATTTCAGCTGAAGCCCTATTTTTAGGGTCGGCAGGAGAGAGGCAGTTTGAAGACAATTCTGAGCAATTATTCACCGAATAGTGATGTGCTAGAAATTCACTTTTATTTCTCTTTTTATCTTGACCTTAGTAAGCTTCAGCTATTCAGCATTAGCTGTCAGTTTGCTATCAAGTCTGTGCTGTAACAGATTCTTATTTTTTCTCCCAACCAACATCACTCTGTGACACTATTGTCTTTGCTTTGAGTTGGCCTGCTGTGTTCAGACTATGCGGTGTGCTTAGACTAGTGTTCTGCAGGCGACAAAGCACGTGTCGTGACAGGAAGGTAAAACATTTATCACCTTGGCGTCCTCATCACCTCATCAGCCCTAATAAACTCCCAGAGTGCACCTCTTCAGACCTCTGATGAGGCTCCCTCTATGTCATCGTAGGGCCTTGAAAAGCCTACAAGGGCCTTTGAAGTAGCTCTGCCCATCTGTCCTTGTCTGCAATTTCACTGACACCAGACACCCACTACAGCACACACACACACACACACACACACACACACACACCTACACTTCCTAAACATAAATCTCAGCCAGCCCATAGAATTACTGGCCGCCAGCCATTTCTCTCAAGAGCTGATAGCCATAACTTAGTCAGACAATGCCAGTCACTTGCTTTAACTGACAGTGTTAGTGAAAAGAGTGACTGTCCAGGATGTTCATCCGTCTGTCTGTCTTTTTTCTGTTTTTAAACAGGATTTAGTTCATCTCCCTAGTCCAAAGGATTCCTCTATTTAAATGAAGTCATCAGGAAGCAGAAACAGAATCAACAGGAATATTAGAATATTTTAATAAGAGAAATGACTTTTCTTTTTCTTTCTTACTTTAGTGACTTTCTTCAGATGATTGTATAGTGTAATATTCAATAAAAAAAATCTGTACTGTAATATCCGTGTGTTTAAGATTAAATAAAATGTCATTCAGAATGGACCAGGCATCTTTAATCTGCATTGTATTGATTGTGTGAGACAACGCATGTGTGTGTGTGTGTGTGTGTGTGTGTGTGTGTGTGTGTGTGTGTGT
>JAGFZM010000206.1:207463-269218 GCA_017657215.1 Limnothrissa miodon
CACATTTGTTCTCTCTTTCTCTCTCTCTTTCTTTCGCGCAAACACACTGAACGCTGCAACAGAGGGGGGTCTTCCACCACTGGAGGAAATACCCTCACACACACGCCCACCACTCACAGCCTCTCTCTGACAGACACAAACACACACATGCACATTGAAGGTAAAATATCAGCGTGGGCGTTTTCCCTTTTGTGCGGACATAATCCCCTCCATAGACGCAAAAACACAGCGGGGAGGGAGCGACAGGGATATTAACAGGATCAGCCAGCGGCTCTTTTTCATGGCACGGGTTCGGGATCGCTGCCACCGGGAAACGCCAGCAGACCACCGGCGCTGGAATGCCGCTTCGCTGACGGTTGAGGTAACGTTAGAGGCTGGGAAATACCCCCCCCCCCCCCCCCCCTACCAAAATCCCCTCCTCAGTGTTCTACAGATGCTCCACTGGCACTGAGCCTAGTGATTTGTGTATGTGTGTGTGAAGATTAGTGTTTTTTTTCTTTACAAAGACCAGTGTAAAATGTCAGTTCTGATCTCATTTAGAAGGTGTCTCATTTATGTGTAGCCTGTAGGCTTAGGGGAGTGTGTAAGTCTCGATTAGGGTTGTGTATTCATGTGCTCAGTGGGTGTGCAGAATAAGATCAGAGCTGTTGGGTGGTCGCACCATGTGCTGTTATGTTTTTGTTCATGAATGAGCGTGCATTTATTTATTTGGTCGGTATAATTTGTGTGTACATTGCAAGTGTGTGTGCTTGAGTTCACACTGTTGGAGAGTGAGGCATGGAGTAAGAGGCATCGCGTGCCATGCTTCCAGGCTGGTTCATCAGTCAGAGTTGTAGCTCCTTGTCTGCCTGGTGGTTATCCGGATTTCTGAGCATGTTTCGGAATCTCTTGCCAACTCGTCGTGGCCCCTGTGACACAAACAGGAACTACCCAACGAGGACAAGAACCCAACAGAGCTCATCAGTGCATGTCTGATCAGTGTGGTGTCACGGAAGATTAGAGAACTAGCTGTAAGATCTCAGGGGAGTTCCTGGTCTGTTTTAAAATGCCCAAAGCCACTTGTGTGTGGACAGCCAAGCAAACACCAAACCAGACAAGGACATTTAAATGAATACACATCCATGTAAATGGATATGCATGCAATAGTTAAATACATACTTTTATATTTGGAGCATTCCATGTTGAGACACTTTGAGCAATGTTGTTTTTAAGCAATCATTCTTGCACACAACCACACACAGACCATGAAGGCTACATGTACTGTATGGATCTAGAATCTAATATATACACACACAGAGAAATTGTGATTTCAAACACACCCACAAAAAAAAGTCAAAAAACAAACACACAATTCACATCAGTCAAGCTATTTGCTCGTCTAAGCTGGCACGCACAAGATGACACAGTGATGGCGAGTTTGTTTTGACCACTTGGGTACTAAGGGACAGATGGTGGTAGACGAGTCTCAGGGTGACCTTATGGCCCTACGGGCATCGTGACCAGGCCGGGATGAATCTGTGGACACAGGCTGGCACTGTTTATGTGTGTGTGAATGTGTGTTTGTGGTTTGTGTATCTGTGCGTGTCTGTGTGTGTGTGTGTGCTGTGTCTGCATAGGTGTGCATGGGTGATCTAGTCTGTTGCTTTTAATAGTGAGGCACTGACAGACCAGATTAAAATTTGTATTGACTGAACACAAACACATATTGCAAGCTTGGATTTACTCCACCTCTGCCACTGCCTGTCTCACAGTATTAACTGTCCAGAGCCCAGCATTGGATTTCTATCCCTCAGCAAAACACGGACCAATGCATCCTCAAACCACTCACCTCCATTTACTGCCTGAACATCCATTCAAATAAACTCATAAGTTAAAAAAAAAAGCAAATGAGTTTTGCAAGCTCATGGAGCTCAGGGAAGATCTCACTAGAATGAATTGGGGGCAAATGTAGTCAGAGCCTTGTGGAACTGGGGTGAGGGTTTGGGTGAGGCACTGCTCAGCAGTAGTTTTAGTCTAGTTGTAGCCTAGCGGTTGTTTGTTTTGCTAAGCAGGTATGTGTGGAAACAAACCAAATCTAGTACCTGTTCTCCCAAGTTTGATCAGTCCAGGCCACATCACTCTATCCATCTACATGTATAGAGATGGTATATTGTTTCAGTATTACTGTGTGCAAAGATAGTTTGGACGACAACCATTACCTTGACATCATATGTGGCAGTGTGTGTGTGTGTGTGTGTGTGTGTCGAATGCAACTTACACATTATTATTATTATTATTATTATTATTATTTTGAATGCAATATATAATGCTAATTGACCATATTTAATTTGAAAAATCTGAATCTGAGAGAAAAAAAACAGGATGAAAGAAGTCTCTGGTAGATTGAATCCTAAGACATTGCTGCACACCCATAATGCTTCTCAGAGTTTGCTTTTGGAGGCAGTGGATATTGGCGTTGCTAAGCCCTTGCGGAGGTCTGCTGTGGCATTTGTTTGTCTTCAATTGATTTCATTTGTGGAGGTCAGCCAAAGCAATCTAGGTGAACCTGCAGATAGACAGACAGACAGAGAGGAGGGAAGATAGAAAAAGGACAGATAATGAACATAAGAAAGAGACACAGATAAAAAAAAATAGCATGTACAAGTGCTCTTACATGATGTATGTGAATGAGATGTATGTATTTTTGTGTGTGTGCCTGTGTGTGTGTGTGTGTTTGTGTGTGTGTGTCCGTGTGTCTGTGTGGCCATAAGGGCATTGTAACTGCCACTGATTTTGCCTATACAGTGCTTCAGACGTGTTTCAGATCAAACTCATGCTGCCTTATATCCTTGTACATCTCAGTAGCTCCCCTTGAGTTCCACTGAACAGCTTGACTGCCTCATTGATTTGTTGTTGTGTTGACACCAAGCTGATTTGTGTCAGTAGAATGCAACACACACACACACACACACACACACACACACACACACACACACATGAACACACCTTCTTGATTCATTACTCCTGAAGCTTTCCCCTGACTGAGATATTTAATGACATTGAAATCAAAGAGAGAGTGAAAGATGAGTGTGTGTGTGTTTGTGTGTGTGTGTGTGTGTGTGTGTGTGTATTCACTTATGTCATGTCATGCAGCCTGCTTGCTGATGATGCATGGGTAAACTGCAGTTACAATATATCCACTCTCTGCATGCAGGAAAACCCATTCCATCTCACTAGATCTCTAGGGCCAGACCAGTATGTATATTACTGCATGAGCTCCCCCAGGATTGACTCTCATTTCAGACCCCATATTTCATAGGCCATAGGCCCATTTGTCTTTAGAGTGCATCTGTTGTCAGCAGCACCTGAGGGCTCAGTCCTTAAATGTTTTTTTTTTTACTGTGCCACTGGCAGAAGATAATACCACATCGACCACAGCGTTGCCGTGGGGACAGCGATCAGTAGGAGTCTTTCTCGACTTCAACGAACAGAAACAACCATGATCACCCCCAGACTACTGGTCTGGCATCTGTAGATATTTATAAATTTCTTTTATTATTATTTTTTTATTCATTAATTAATTTATTTGTTTATTTATTGGGGGGGGGGGGGGGGGGGGGGGGCTGTCAGATTTGTAGAGGGGTTTTGTTGAGTGTGGGTATGCAATCAAATATTTTTAATGTATATTTACAATGTATATGTAATGTATGTTTATACTGATGAATTCCTTATATTAAAATGTGAACGCCCTCTACACACATACTGTAGCCCCCCTGGGCTATTGACACCATTGAGAGCCAGGAGTGGAGTGATGCATTGATTGGGGTCATTTAAGGCTCAGCGCGGGTATGCTTTAGGTCAGGGGTCTTCAACCGGGGGTCCGCGAAAATATTTCGTCTGAAGCATTTTTTTTCTCTTCCAAAAAATACAATTTGTCATAGTTAACATAATGTTCAAAAGAAAATTGCTTCATATTCGTTTTTAAATAACACATTGTAGGCCATGAATCATGCATGTGATTTTTTGATCCCTGCGTAACATTTTGCTAACCTATGCCAAAACACATTAGCATTCATAAATGTACAAATACAGGTCACCACTTCAGCCTGAGCCTGATGTGACATTGCCTCGCAAATTCCATCAATCCTACAACAGAGAAGCTCTGTTCCACTCACCAGGTTCAGTGCTCTCATTAGGACTGGTAGCTGATGAGTTATCTTTAATTCTTCGTCCCACTATAATAAAAAATGTGACCCTTGTGATCTTTTTTTTATTAGAGTTGGATCATCGCGATTAAAGAACACTTCCCCCCGTGCGTTTAAGTTAAATAGCTTCGGATTCAGCAGACTCGTTCTTTTCATTACGTTTGATTCGTCTGTTCAATGTCGGGACTGATGAACCCTGAACTTTGCGGGGTAGCCTATTTGTTCTTTGTGATGTTTTGCTTTGTTGTTTTTTTATGAGAGTCTGCAGTCTTTGCACTTCAAGGCGTTCTGCGCGAATTCATTCATCCAACGTTCCATCACAATAAAACGATAACGATAATCTCATGTTTCCTTCTGAAAGACGAAGTTATATTTACACAAGAGGAAGAGGCTTTCTGTCTGTATCAGTTTGAGCTAATGAAGCTTTGCCTGAATTTAGCTGAATATATCCAGCTAGTTAACCCTTGTGACATTCATTCTGTTATAGGGCGAATTTATGCAACTATCTATGTAAAGAAACGAGGTGTTACCCCCGTTAATAATAATGCCTGTTTAGAATGTGTGCGTTCGTGTGTGTGCGTGCGTGCATGTAGGCACTCATAACTGACGGTCCAAATGACGGCAGGATTTGAGGTGGGCCAGGTGTGTAAGATAGCTGTCAAAACGTTTCTTTTCTCAACAAGTAATGCCTGTGAATGGGGCGATGACGTATTTTGACAGTTGAGTAGGCTAACGTGTGCGAAGTCGTATCCATAATATTGAGAGGCGTATTGAAATTTTGGTTTCGTACTTGTAATTTTTGAATTCGTATTTTTTATGCATGACTGAACTCATTTGAGAACTCACAAATGTTTATTTTATGCACAACTAAATACGCACGTGTATCAAATATATGGACACAAAAATTTTGACAGCAATCTTACTCCATAGGTGTGGGGGTCCGTGCTCAGTCTCTCTCACAGCCAAGGGGTCCTTGAGCTGAAAAAGGTTGAAGACCCCTGCTTTAGGTGTATGAAGCCTTCCACTGCTGTTTGCTGAGGCCTAACTACTGAAGCCAGTCAGCAGCAGATTCATGTACCAAGACCTCTATAAGGGCGTATAGGTGACAGAAGACTAAAGGCTCAATGAGGCCCGAGAATAGATGATAGATAACTGCTTGCTTTGCATGAAAAGAAAGACCTGAATGTACATGGCACAGTACACCCACATAAAGATCTTTGTGGTCATCCATGGGGAATTACATGGTACCCTTGTTGTTTTAGGAGGACCGGCAATAATGTTTCTAATAGGACTTTAGTTAAATACCTTTACAGTATCTTCAATGAGACCACTATGATTGATAGTGTGCTGGTAATTGTTTAAAAGATTATAGAGATTACAAAACAAGGCAAAGCATATTGTGGAATGCTTGTGTTCCACCATCGTATGCAGTATTGGCTATATCTATTTTCATACATATGAACTGTCATTACGTGGGATGATTCACAGGTGAACGATGGAGAGGGAGGGAGAGAGCGAAAATCAGCCATACAGTAAAAGTGACTTGAGCCAAAGCTCAGCATGACTGCTTTAGCAGATGCTGACACAGTGCACCTATTTAGCATAATGCTTTTATCCAAAGTGACTCATTTTAGCTTTACATCAATCTCCTGAGAAGCCTATTGGAGACACTGGTTTTATTAAAAGTTTAATATCTGCCCACTTGATCTATACTGTAAGTTTGCTGATATGTATCTGAAAAAGGCATTTGATAATTTGATTGCCAGGTTTGAAATATACGGTGACTTGCGTATTTGGCACTCATAGAAGACTGCTTTAGTTTTTATGGTTCTTGTAGGTGATTGATTGCTGAGATTGATTGAGCTGTGAGCTGGATGTAAATTGATGGTGTGTGGCTTAAGGATTTTTCATTAGGGAGTCAGAACCTTAATGTGTCTTGGTGTGTGTGTGTGTGTGTGTGTGTGTGTGTGTGTGTGTGTGTGCTGTATGCTGTGTGTGTATGCCAGTGTCTGTGGTGTGTATGGTTGTCGTAGTTTTTTAAAGGTCTCTCTCTCTCTCTCTCTGTGTGCCTTTCTCTGTTTGCAGTGCTGACTGATGAGCTAAACCCGGAGACCCAGGAGAAGGAACAGAAAGAGGCAGAGAGAAAGAAGGAGGGAAAGAGAGGAGGAGAGTCACGACAAGCCCGGTTCCCTTTACAACTGCACTCCAGACACCATGCCTGTCCTATCTCCAACAACTGGTGAGATTTTGCACAGAGCACACCAACCAAGTTTTCTCCTGTTCTTCTTGTTATTTCTGATGACTTCCAGAAACGTCTGTAGATCAGTAGTGGTCAAACTGGCGTACGAGCACATAATGCGGGTGACTGCTGTTTAGTCAGCAATAATAACCCCCCTGTTGTGTTTTCTTAATGGTCATAACTTTTCAGTCAAAAACAACTGTAGCATTTTAACTTAAAGGCGCTCTAAGCGATGCTGTTTCACGTCACTTCTTGTTGACGTTCGAAGTATTGTCAAACAAAACGGAGGACACTGTTATGACACTGTTATGTTTCGTTTTCGTTTGTTATGCTAGGTTTGCCCACTGTGTTTTTGTTGCCGTTTGTGGAGCCTGGGCTGTCTACAGAGACCGGGGCTGTCTACAGAGATATATATATGGGCTGTCTACAGATATATATATATATATTTTTGACCTTAGATTTGAAAAAAGTTTACTTCTAAACTTACTCTTACTCTTACCCTGCTAGATGTTTTTAGATGTAGAATTTGTCCTATGTGCCTGTATGAACAAGTCAGGGAGGTTGATAAACACCCAATTATATTATATACATACTGAGAAAACATGTGGTTTCAGACTAATTTAAGTGGGGGAGAGATAAGCTGTGTGTGTGGGGTAAGGGTGTTCAGTCAGGTAATGACTGTTTCAGGGACATACTGTAATGTATGCAACCGCAGCTTTAGATGACACCTGGTGGGATTGACAGAAAGAGAGAGTGCTCCAGATGTGCTCCAACACATTGTGCAGGACTAGGCTTATTTCAGTTTAGAAAAAGCCCCTTTTGTGACGTTTTTTTCCTAACTGTACTGCTCTGTAATGTCTAACAGTCAGGTTTTAGTGATCAGCATGTCTGGGGGTATTCAGTATTGGTTAGCACAGAAAGCCAGACTGAGCATTACTTAACTGGTGCAATGCTTGCATGGCATGACTCCGATAGTGCAAGGATTCTTGACGCCGAACAAAAGTGTGTAGCTTGATGGATGACTGTGACAAGTAGGCCACGTCAATAAAAAAAGCAATTCCTTCCTGTCCTGTTGTTAGCGAGTAAAATGATCGATTCCTGCAAATGACTGCGAACCCCCGCTGATAGAACAGTAGATTTTAATATTGTGTCAGTTGCAGTAATTTGTCTGGGCCTTGTATGGTGTTATTGCTGACATGGCTATTCATTTGCAAAGCATTACTTGTGAGAGAAAAATTGATCCACTCGGCTGTGCAGGTGAGACTTGGCCCACTGCAGTGTGTCTTCATCTTCTGTAGGGGTTAAAGACGTGGCCATAGACACTGTCATGGTCAACAACTTGTGTAGCTGGTATAGAGACTGAAGTTAATATGGAAGACATTGTTATTTTTTATTTTTAGGATGACGGACAGGACAGACTTCTCCTCTTTGTGTCTTGCTCTTGGTGATGTTTGAGCAAAATGTCTGATTTCCCTGGATAATTGATTTCTAGTATTATTACATTATGACTATTATTATTTGCCTTCTGCAACAGGGCTCCACGAGCTGTTGGCTTTGCTCACATCCCACCTGCATCCGGATGCCAACCAGAAAGAGGACCTAGGTTTCCTGAAGGAGGTGTTCAGTGAGAGGAGCCTGGGCTACCTGATGAAGATCCACGAGCGGCTGAGGCTGTACCAGCGCCAGAGCCCCACCCCGGTGCTTCACAGTGTCTCCTGTCTCGCTGAAGATGTGTGTATTGCAACTTTTAAGAATCTGATCAAAGATACAAGTGCATTGGAGGACCCCTCTGTGTCTGCAACAAGTAGCCTACAGTACAGCTGCAGTTTCAGCAGTGCTGTATAATTTTGCTGTTTCTCACTGCAAGACTAGAATTGTAAATAATGCGTTTTTAATAAGTTTTTCAAGAAACAGAATAAAAGTTCAATATTCCAAAACGTAGGCGGGAGTTAAAAAGTTAAACCGGCACTAAGCAACATTCTGTTTTTCTCTCTCACAAGCTCCCTCTAAAGCCCGCTGTATTGCATTGTATTGCACTGCATTCTATTGGAGGCGGTCCGCGCTGCTGAACATTGCAAATGCTGTATCTACCGCTATTGGCCACGGTGGCGCATTCTACACCGTTCGTTCGCCGTGTAATGACTAATTTTAGCATCCTAAACAGTATGAAACGGATTAATTAAATGAAAAATGTTGCATGGGCCTTTAAGTCTGTATTGAAAAGGCTGATTTAATTATGCTGATGAGAGGAACAGCAATTTATGAACCCTTGCAATTCAATACAGTGAGATTTGTTGCACCATAACAGTACATTTACTTCAGAATTTAAAAGCAGTTCTGAACAAAAGTTCCAGAACCTATTTTGCTAATGGTCCCTCAAAGTCCCATAAATAAAGAATCTATCCTATTTTATATTTTATGAGTGCACTGAGACTGTGTCGTGACCACCTGCACCTCTCCAACCTCGCCTCAAGTGCTTCATCATCTGAACCAACGAGAGTATTGATTCTGGTGGCGCAGACAGAAATTAACCTCTGGCTTGTGACTCGGAGAGCCACGCACACAGGAAATGACCAAATAGCCATCAGATAGGAGTCTAACATGTTTGCTGAATTTATTGCTTAATAAGCCCTTCCTGATTCAAACGCGTTCGCCTGTTTTATCCCTTATCCGTTTTGTTGGAGTTAATCAGTGCATGGCCATCTGGAAAATAGGCAGCTGTAGAGGTTTGTTTATTCATGCGGTGCATTAAAGGGTATCCAACACAGGGCACTGTCTTGTAGAGAAACACAAGCCAGAGTTGCTTTTATAGACACTGTACTGCATAAACCATGTCACTGATAAAATGCTCGAACGTTCTATTTTGTTCACAAACTTTTTCCGAAAATGTTAAGATAACGTTGTGGAATGTTAAAATGGAAACAGTGGGCATGTAACATATTCTTCTGGTTTTGCATCAGACGGAATATTTACATAAAGAGAAAAAAAAGTATGTAGTCTTGGTGTCTATTATCTTTGAGGTTATGGCTGTTATGATGATGAGAGGAAAGAAGAGGAGGAGGAGGAGGAGGAAGAGGACGAAGGTTATTGTTGCAGACGGCAGCGATAGAGATAATAAGGAGGAAGCAAAATGTGACTGATGTTGATGATGATGATTGATGATTGGCTGAATGGTCTTGGTGCTGTTAATATTGCTGTGGCCTCTACTGAGGATAAGCATGAGGGCGGAGCTGGCTGTGACTGGCGCTTTGGGGGGTGGTGATCTATGGTGTGGTGCTTTTGATTGACAGGTGGTGGAGGAGCTGCAGAATGGAGCACTGGATGGAGATGAGAGGGAGCTGTTCCTCCTGCTGACTGCTCCTCATGTCAAGGTACGACAACTACTGTCTATCTTTCTCTTTCCGTTTCCCTCTCTCTCTCTCTCTCTTTCACACACACATACACACACACACGCACACCCACTTGCATGAATGGGGCCATCACAATTCCTCTCACACACACACACACACAAACACACACACACTCACAAACACATACACAGAAACAGCAATGCCGTGTGCATGCATTCTCCCCTGACACAAGCAAGGTCTGGCAGGTCTAAATGTGCATCTATTCAGCAAGCTATCAGCTTCTGGCAGACAAATAACCACACACCACTGTGCATTCATTATCACATTGATAATTAATTTCAACAAAAGCGTGTCATTGAAAAGAACTGAATGCTGTTAAAACATGTGGACCCTTACAGCTTGATAGTGGTAATTATGTTAGCCCTAAAGCAATGACTAATCAAAAGCGTTCAAGTGAAACAAAGAGAGCAAAAAAGAAATAGGAAATAGAGGGGGGGGAGGGGGGGGGGTGAGAGAGAAAGATGAAGAGAGAGAGAGGGGGGCATTGAATGAACAGAAATGGCATCAGACCTTTATAGTCTCTCTTAATGTAATGACACTTCTCATTCTCTAAACCCTCTCTAGCTCTCTCACACGCCACCGATACACACGCACACACTCACTCACACCTCCCCTTCTCCTAGCTCTCTCTCTCTCTCTCTCTCTTTCTCTCTCTATCTGCCCCATGCTCTTTTTTCTCCTTGTCCCTGACAAAGCATCTCAGCATGTCAGCTGAGATATGGAGCGTACTGTGTAGATAACACACACACACACACACACACATACACACACACTGTAGGCATCCTAGAGACAAATATGTCAACATGTTAGCTCTCTCTCAAATGCCTCAGTCTCAGACTGTCTTTGTATTTATCCAAAATAACAGCAGCATGTCAGCTCTCACACTGCCCAGACTCTGTTGTGGTCTGTCATTTTTTCCTTAGTTCTGTCTCTTTTCCCTATTTCTGTCTCTTGTTATCACACTACAGTATATGTCACAGTAGTTTCACTTTGCCCTCTCTCTCTCTCTCTCTCTCTCTCTCTCTCTCCCCCTCTCTCAACCCCACTTTCTCTCTTTCCTCTCTCTTTCTCTTTCTCTAAGCACATCTCTCTTTCTTTCTCCCTCTCTCTCGTTCCTTCTGCGAGTACATGACATATGCCTCACTCAGGCTCTGTCTGTCTCTTGGTCTCCTTGTCCCAGGCGGTCCTGGCCGTACATGACACAGTGGCCCAGAAGAACTTTGACCCGGTGCTGCCCCCGGTACCCGAGGATCTGGACGACGAGCTTGAGGAAGAGTCAGTGAAGATTGTACGACTGGTGAAAAACAAGGAGCCCCTGGTGAGTCACAATATGTGGGGAGAGAGAGAGAGAGAAAAAAACCTGACACCAAACTTGTATAACTAAACTTGTTTCCAATAGCACAGTAGATGCAGAGGTCATGTCTGTTTCTGTGTGTTTGTTTGTAGTGTTCTTCTTGCATAAGCATGTGTCCTTAGCTAGGTAATCTCAGGTAAGGGTTTAAAACGGCAAGCTGTACGTAACATGTTCTGTATTTACAAAACTGAAAACATTACACAACATTCTTGGGATATTGTACCTAAAATAAATAAAATTTAATAAGGACTTTGTACTGTATGTTGATAAACAGTAAAATAACCTGCACATGTTTGTGTGTGTGTGTGTGTGTGTGTGTGTGTGTGTGTGTGTTTAGGGCGCAACCATTCGTAGGGATGAAGTGACTGGTGCTGTAGTGGTGGCCAGAATAATGAGGGGAGGAGCAGCTGACCGCAGTGGTAATTTAATATCTACACCACACAAACAAACACACACACACACACACACACACACACACACACACACACATATGCAAACACAGACTAATACACAATGTATAGTCTGGATGCTGCAGCAAGCTCCATAACTCATATGAGTTGCCACATTACTGTAAAATTACTGTAAGATAGAAAATAGAATCCTACAGATTATGTACAAATCCCACGAATACAGATTACAGAACTGATAAATACTGTTGCTATGGAAATTATGCTCATCTCATCTGTGGAGAGACAAAAAAAGGGTTGGATCTGTGTAAATGCATGCGTGTGTGTGTATGTGTGTGTGTGTGTGGGTGTATTCAGGGTGAGTGTGTGAGAACTGTTTGTTTCTGGAGATCTAGTACATGTTGGTGATGATCTGAAAGAAGCACATCATTCATTGCAAAAATCGAATGGTGTGTGTCTGTGTGTGTATTTATTCAGTAGTGAGTGTGTGAGAAGTGTTTGTTTCTGTAGATCTAGCACATGTTGGAAATGCACATGTGTATGTGTGTGTGTGCACATGTGTATGTGTGTGTGTTTGTGTGTGTGTATGTAGGTTTAGTACATGTGCGTGATGAGCTTATAGAAGTTAAGTCATCCATTGGAATGATCTGATTGTGTGTGTGTGTGTGTGTGTGTGTGTGTGTTTGTGGTGTGTGTGTGTGCACTCGCAGGTCTAGTACATGTGGGTGATGAGCTGAGAGAAGTAAATGGAAATCTTATTATTCACAAACGACCTGATGAGATAAGCCAGCTATTGGTAAGTACCCAACCGCCGCATCCCCCTCCCCCCCCCCCACAACTACCACCACCACCACCACCATCATCAATAACACAGAGGCCATCTGCATTTAAATTATTAGATAGTATTAAAGCTCAGTTTTTATATTGTAAATAAAAAGTGCTGCAATTATGTAATAATCAGTTGATAGATTAAGTTAGATTAATTATAATGTTTAGCAATTTAATCATATTCAGAAATTCAGTTATATTTTTGCATTCAAGTTTTTTTTAAGGAATAAAACACATTTTTGTTCCCAACAGTCCCAGTCCCAGGGTTCCATTACACTGAAGATTATTCCGGCAATCAAGGAGGAGGACAAGCTTAATGAAAGCAGGGTGTGTCTACTCTTGGTTTCTTGGTATCTTATAAAAATAATATAAAAGCCATATAATATATTTTACCATTCAACTTGTGTTCACTTCAACTGTTTTGTACCACAGATTCAATATTTGGATAAGCTTGTTTGCAAGCCTAATGCCCACACAATATTGACCTCTTAGCCACACCTCTGTTCAGTAGTCTTCTCATGATTTCTGATTGCAAGTTCTCTTGTGACTGATCTGAATAAAAGAATACCATAAGGCAATAAAGAAGTACTTATACAATACAGCAAAAGTAAGCCGACCTCTCTGTACTTGCACCAGGTCTATCTAAGAGCCCTGTTTGAATACATCCCATTTGAAGACAAGGCCACGCCATGTCAGGAGGCGGGACTTCCTTTCCAGTGTGGGGACATCCTACAGGTGGTGAGTCAGGACGATCCCACCTGGTGGCAGGCCAAACGTGTAGGCGACAGCAACCTGCGTGCTGGCCTCATCCCTTCCAGACAGTTCCAGGAGAAGTAAGACTAAAATGATGTTGTTTTCAGTTGTAAAGCAGCTGACTAAGTTTGCCTTTAAAAAGGAACTTCGACTGACTTTGAATGACTTTTAATATAGGGAATGATTGCCCTGACATTAACATGAGTACTGTAATATGCTCCCAGAATGGCTGGAATAGGGCTATATATTCTGTACTCTGTACAGTGTGGGATTATAACCCTTGTTTTTCCCTTTTTTTCAGTGCATTGGCTATCATCTTACAACGTGTGCATGCAGTTGTTTACACATTGACACTACCAAGAATATAAATTGCCCTGACATTAACATGAGTACTGTAATATGCTCCCAGAATGTCTGGAATAGAGCTATATACTCTGTATTCTGTATAGTGTGGGATTATAACCCTTGTAGTGACTTTTCATGTGCATGCAGTTGTTTACACATTGACACTAATAAGAATATAAATGGCAATTCTATCATTGTGTGGCCTTGTGATGACTGCAATAGTTGGGAGTTCCTATTTTTGAGAATTGCCGACAGCACTGGAATGAAGCAAGTTTGGCTTTGACATCAGACTCTGCTTAAAGTGGTACTGACTTCCTCACTGTTCGTATGAACTTTCAAGCCAGCAAAAAAATAGGATGATAAATGAACGGGAAAACAGCCAAACCTCCCACAGGGAATAATTATCTCTTAACGCCATCTATACACTGCTTTCTGCAGCCCTGAGATTTTCTATACAAAGTTACTGCAAAGCATGCATATTGCACAGGCTATGTAATGTATGCTGTCACCATTTTTTGTTTCCAGCATTATTGCTGAATAAATTGTCTTTCAGTGTTTGTATCTTGTTGTAAAATTTAGATTCAAATTTAATGTGTATTAATTAATTCATTAATAATACAGAGTTCTCTTTCGTTTCGAAGCCGAAACGTACGAGTGGATGATGCCTATCATCTCCTGCTTTTCTGAAGTCATTTTAAACCAACCCTTTGAAAAAAGGGCAGTAAGCGCACTGACGCGCGCAGGCAACTACTTAGACAGCCCTGCGTGACGTCAGAAAGTCTATATATTGACTGCGCTTACGCTTCAGGTCCTCTTTGCCATTTTCACCTCGCTACTGCTTGTGTATTTCTGATTGGCTCTGTTTGCCTTTGCAAATATTCTAAACCGACGGCTTTTGTCAAAGCTCTTCGAGGGATTTCCCGTCTTGCTCAAAGTGGTCACGCCGGTCCCTGACTTCTGGTACCACGAGACGCAAGATGGCTACTCGCCGATGCACCGATTGCGACCGCGCAATGGCGATCTCCGACCGCCATGCCATCTGTTTCATCTGCATGGGGAGCGAGCATGCTATGCTCGCCTTTTCGCGACCAGATCTCTGCTCGGCTTGCGAACGCCTCTCCCCTACAGCTATCGCCAACAGAGCGGCTTTCTTCATGGGTTCCACTAGCGTTTCAGGGGCAGGTTCTTCCTCCGCTGGCGTTAGGGGTATTGTTCCCCACCAGTCTCTCGATGTTTCCCTGGCGTCTCCGCACCCGGTTGGGCTCATCGATCGAGCTTCAGTGGCTAATCGACCGTCGGTTAGCTTCTCAGCGGCTAGCTTGCTACCAGCTAGCCAGCTAACCGAAGCCCACCAGGCTAGTCCTGCTAGCTCCTCTTCGCCCGCGCGGCTACCACGCCGCCTCAAGGCGACACCGATGACGAGCCAGTTATCGAGGCTGTGGATGAGGAGGAGATGTCCTCCTTCCTCTCCGCTCACGGCGCCACCGTCGAGGATGTTCCTCCGGCGGTCAAGACCCACGCCGCTCAGCTAGCTTCCGAGCTAGCTTCTTTGGCTACTCAGGCGGCTAACAGGCTAGGCCTGCCTCCACCTCAGCGCTATCCGGAAGGGCGTTTCGACCCCTTCTCCGGTGCGCTGCCCTCTCCAGATGCTCTCCCCCTCCCCGCTCACCCCACAGTTGTGGCCGATGCGCAGGGCTCCTGGGAGGCTCCCTACGCCGCCATTGCCCCTATCCAGGGACACGCGGCGTTTTACGCGATGGACAAGGCGGGCGCCATTGGCCTCTTGCAGCTCCCTCGCGTTGAGGATGCGGTCGCTGGTTGCCTTGCACCAGCCTCTGCTGCCACCTGGACATCGCCTCCCGAGCTCCCCTCCAAGCCGTGTCAACGCACGGAGAAGCTCGCATCCAAGGCCTTCATTTGCACAGGCCAGGCGATAAGGGCGCTAAACACCGCCTTTCTCCTCTCCTCCTTGGCGGAGGAACTGGTGGCTGAGCTGGCTACGCAGCACTCAGAGCTGACCGTCCATCAGCTCCGCAGAATTACCGCCCTCACCTCACTGGCTATCCGGGCGGCCATTAAAGCCGACGGGCGCTCCCTTGGCTCACTGGTCGTCTTAGACAGGCATCTCTGGCTAAACCTCTCCTCCATGGCGGAGAAAGAGAAGAAGCATCTGCTGAATGCTCCTATCTCCGCCGATGCACTGTTTGGCCAGGCGCTGGAGCTACAGCGCGATCGCTTGGTAAAGACGAAGTCGGCGGCTCAGGCCCTACAACCCGTACTTCCCAAGCGTGCCCCGCCTCAACAGACCGCTCCCGCTGCTCCTCAGACGCGTGCTCGTACGCCTCAAAGGACGCAAAAGAAGAAGGCGGACGCGCCCAAAGCCGCGCCACAGCCGGCTGCCGGGTTGCAACCCACTTGGCAGCGCTCCCGCTCTCGCGGGCGCCCAGCTCCCGCCAACCGCCCGGTTAGCCGGGAGCGGCGTAAGAGGCCACAGCGACCCTGATGGGGTCGCGTGTGCGCGGCAGAGCATGTCATGCGATCGCCATCCATTGACTGCTACGCCTCTGTGTGCTCTCAAAGGCCCGGGTCCTCGCTCTGCAGTCCCCAGCTCGGAGCGTTCTCCCCCGCTTCGGCGGTCCTCGCTGATCTCACCCCCTCACGGGGCGCTGAGTTTGCCTTGTTCACAAGCACTCCACACACACGCTACAGCCCCTCTGGGGCAATGTTTGAAAATGAGCCCCGGCCCAGGCCGGAGGATGCTCTCTGTTCTGTCAGCGCTATCGCGCACTGGGGCACCGGTACGGTCTCAGGCGCGCGTTCAGCTGACACACGCCCCGCGCTCTGCGCCCCGCATTTCGACACACCTAGACGGCGCCCACGTGGCGCTGAGGCCTCCACTTGTGCCACGTTTTCCACGTCCTCTGTCCCCCTCGCCTTCGGGCAGTGGGCATGCGACGCCTCTGAATCGTTCACGAGCAGCGCTACTGCGCACTGGGGCACCCACACGGTCTCCGACGCGCGTTCAGCTGACACACGCTCCGCGCTATGCGCCTCGCGTGATGACTCGCCTCTACGGCACCCAGTTGGCTCCGAGGCCTCTACTAGTGTCGCCGCCTCCGCGTTCGCTGTCCCCTTCGCCTCTGAGCAGTGGACATGCGACGCTTCGGAGTCGTTCACGGTCGAGAAGTCCCCCCCGTCCTCTCTCGCCGCTTCTGTCGGTCGATTCCTCGCCCAGATACGCGCAGAACTGTCTGCTCAGTCTGGCACGTCTGCCCTTGGCCAGACGGGTAGCTTCTCCCCCTTCTTCGAGGTCGTCGCCGATACGCACTCCGGGTCGGCTGCCCCACGGGGCGTCGCAGGTGCAGTGCGCGGCTCATCGACCTCCTACGTCGCTGACACGCGCTCCAGGTCGGCCGGCCTACGGGGTGTCGCAGGCGAAGCGCACAGCTCACCGACATCGGATTTCGCTGACGTGCGCACTGAGTCGGCCGCCCCACCGGGCGTCGCGAGTACTGTGCACGGCCTCTCAGTCACGCGTGAGCGCCCAACGGTCTCACACACGGCTAACTGGCCCTCAGCCCCCGCACACTGTCGGGTCTCTGGTCTGTCAGTCGGACGCTCTTCGGCTTCGCGGACAGCCTCAGTCTTTGACCTCGGCCCCCCTAGTGCCACCCGGAGGCAGCATGGCACTTTGTTTGTCCTTGCTGCCTCCTCATGCCGCCGCTCTGCTCCGGCAGAATTGGGCGATGTGCACAACGTCGCGTTGGGTCCTATCAACAGTGTTGAAGGGCTATCAACTGCAGTTCAGGTGGCCACCCCCGCCCTACAGAGGTGTCATGGAGTCAGTGGTGCCCCCCACCAGGGCCCCTGCGCTCAGACAAGAGCTTTGCGATCTCCTGAGAAAGGGCGCTATTCAGCGCGTAGATCCGGCGCTGGCGCGCGCAGGTCGCTACAGTACGTTCTTCCTGGTGCCCAAGAAGTCGGGCGCTTTTCGCCCTATCCTAGACCTCAGAGCGCTCAATGCTTCGCTCAAACCTCTCACCTTTCGCATGCTCACGGGGCGAATGGTGGCGGAGTCGGTCCGCCAGGGGGACTACATGGTCACCATAGACCTTTAGGACGCCTATTTTCACATAGGCATAGTCCAGAGGCACAGGCGTTTTCTACGCTTCGCCTTCGAGGGCAGCGCGTACGAGTACGCAGCCCTCCCCTTCGGTCTATCTCTAGCACCTCGGTGCTTCACGAAGTGCGTGGAGGCGGCGATCGCTCCTCTACGCGCTCAGGGGATCAGACTCCTCAATTACTTGGACGACTGGATGCTGCTGGCTGGTTCCAGACAGCTCCTAGCGTCACAGACCCATGTGGTCTTGCGTCACCTGCACAGTCTGGGTTTCTTAGTGAACCTAAGCAAGTGCATGCTCTCTCCCTCCCAGGAGGTCGAGTTCTTGGGCGTGAGGCTGAACTCACGTTCGATGAGAGCGACGCTCACACCGAAGAGGCTTCAGGACGTCAGGGCGTGTCTACGCCATTTCAGACTCGGTGCCTGCGTTTCGGCCAGGCTGTGTCTCAGACTGACGGGCCTCCTATGCGCCGCAGGCGGCGCTGTCCCACTCGGCCTCTTACACTTACGCCCGCTGCAGCTCGCCTTAGCGGAGCTAGGTGTATCCTCCAGGTCGAACCCCGCCCGTCGGATTTTAGTGTCCAGACGCATGTGGCTAGCCCTCGCGCATTGGCGCAGGCCGTCCTCCTTCACCGGAGGCGGCGCCTTGGGTGCTATAGCCAGACGCATGACGGTGACCACCGATGCGTCCAAAACAGGCTGGGGCGCCGTTGCTGCGGTCGCCCCGCCAGGGGGATATGGGGCACAGCCTCCAGGAGATTACACATCAATGTGTTGGAACTCCTTGCTGTCTTCTGCGCTCTGAAGGAGTTTCTCCCTCTTCTCAGAGGAGAACACGTTCTTGTGCGCACAGACAACACCACTGTTGTGGCGTATATCAATCGCCAGGGCAGCACGCGCTCTCCGGACCTGTTTCGCCTGGCGTACAAGCTGCTCACCTGGGCCTCTCGCCACTTCCTGTCGATCAGGGCGGCGCACTTGCCAGGTGTTCGCAACACAGGCGCGGACCTCCTCTCCAGGGGTGTTCCGCGTGCAACCGACTGGCGCCTCTGCCCAGCCGTGGTGCACAGCCTTTGGTCCCGCTTCGGGCGGGCACGAGTCGATCTGTTCGCCTCGAGAGAGAACGCTCATTGCCCAGCGTGGTTTTCGCTGGAACGAGATGCGCCGCTAGGGTCAGACGCGCTGGCACACCCGTGGCCGCGCGGCCTGCTCTACGCTTTTCCCCCCCTTCCTCTGATGCGTCAGGTGTTGGCCAGGATCAGAGCGGGGGCGCACAGGGTGATTCTGATCGCCCCCAATTGGCCATCTCAGAGCTGGTTCTCCGATCTGGTCTCACTGTTAGACGGCCAGCCGTGGACTCTCCCTCTGAGGAGAGACCTCCTGTTGCAGGCTCACGGGTCGCTGTGGCACCCCAAGCCGGAAGCGTGGAGACTGACGGCTTGGCCCCTGAACGGGCACGTCTCCTAGAGAGCGGCCTGTCAGACGCAGTGATAGAGACCGTCCAGGCTGCTAGAGCTATGTCCACTAGGTCGTTGTATACACTGAAGTGGCGCGTATTCAGCACGTGGTGCAGAGACAGAGGCTGTGATCCTCTAGTCTGCCCTATTGGCGAGGTGCTTGCTTTTCTGCAACACCTATTTGATCAGGGTCGTACACCCTCTACTTTGAAGGTGTACCTCGCAGCCATCTCAGCTTGCCATGTTGGCTATGCTGGCGTTTCCCCAGGCGCTCACCCCCTTGCGTCGCGCTTCATGAAGGGCATCAGACGGCTCCGCCCCTCTGCCTCCCCTTCGGTTCCTACTTGGGACCTGGCCACCGTCCTACGTGGACTGGCCCTTACGCCCTTTGACCCTCTGTCGAGTGCCAGTCTAAAGATGCTTTCCCTTAAGACTGCGCTTCTGCTCGCCCTGGTCTCGGTGAAGCGTGTCAGCGATCTGACTGCCTTGTCGGTCAGTCCTGACTGTCTTGAGTTCACGCAAGGTGACGCGCGGGTCACGCTGCGGCCAAATCCCTTTTCTCGCCAGAAAGTGCTGTCTACTGACCCTCGTTCGAGGGTCATTGAGCTCGCAGCCCTTCCTGAGACGGGCAGTTCTGTGCCCGTTACTCTGTGCCCAGTCAGAGCGCTTCGTGCCTACTTGACGCGTACGCAGACATCAGGAAGACGAACCAGTTGTTCGTCTGCCATGGCGAGCGTGCCAAGGGTCAGGCCTTGTCTACCCAACGCATGTCGCATTGGCTTACGGAAGCCATACGTCTGGCATATGAGGCGGCGGGTGTTCCTCCGCCTGTTCATGTCAGGGCGCACTCCACCCATGGAGTGGCGGCTTCTTGGGCCTTCTGGAAGGGCGTCCCCCTGAAGGATATCTGCTTGAGCGCTTCGTGGGCCTCAGGCAACACCTTCGCGCGTTTTTACGCATTGGACGTCACCAGGCCGGGTGTAGCAGAGAGTGTTCTCTCTGGGCCCGGCAGCGGTCCCATGGATCCTCCCACCTCGGGCTCCTCGGTGTAGGGCTCTTGAGGCTTGGTTGTAGTGATCCACTCGTACATTTCGGCTTCGAAACGAAAGAGAACGTTACGGATACTAACGTATCCTCGGTTCTCTGAGTGAGAAGCCGAAACGTACGCTTCGGGCCTCAATCGCCGACGCTGGCGAGCTTGGCAAACAGGACCTGAAGCGTAAGCGCAGTCAATATATAGACTTTCTGACGTCACGCAGGGCTGTCTAAGTAGTTGCCTGCGCGCGTCAGTGCGCTTACTGCCCTTTTTTCAAAGGGTTGGTTTAAAATGACTTCAGAAAAGCAGGAGATGATAGGCATCATCCACTCGTACGTTTCGGCTTCTCACTCAGAGAACCGAGGATACGTTAGTATCCGTAACATTTTTCCCTACAGTACAGTATATTTCATTTGAATCCATTTTTTACTTGTTCCATTCCTTCAGGCGGTTGAGGCACCGGATGAAAACTGGAACCTACCAGGGCCCTAAATCTCCGAGTGCACCACCATGTAAGTCTCATATTCAGAGTGTGTGTGAGTGTGTGTGTGTTTGTGTGTATACAGTATACATATCCCATGCTTTTTGTTCTAAGGTATGTGTGTGCGTGTGTGTTTGTGTTTGTTTGTTTGCATGAGAGTGTGTCTATGTTCATGCCTCTATTAGTTTCCGTGCTTAAGTGTTTTTGGGGTAGACAGATGCAACATATTCCAGAATATTCTCCTAGATTAATCCCCTGATGTTGGACTGCAGCCTTTTTTAGCTTTTTTATAGTGTCTGTTGCATGAAAAAATTTTGACCAATCTTTCTCTGACCTACATTCTACTCTACTCAATGCTGGGTCCTTCTCTTTTTGAATCTATCACTGATAATTCAGCAGCAAGCTCAAATAAGCCTTTACTACATTCTGTTTACATTTTACATGTTTGACTATTATGTAGTATTATATATTATATATATATTATATATATATATAATATTATATAGTAGGATGGTTATTATAGGAACATGGATTAATCCCAAATTTGGAAAGGTAAACATCGTAGAAGGTTCCTGTGTCGTAGAAATATCCTATGTTGTGTTTTTGTAAATTTTTAAAACCTCATTTGTACTATATTCTTTTTGATGCATGTGACAGAATGTGATAATGTTATAAATGACTAGGTCTAGTCATTTTAATTTAGTTTATTTCTGAACAACATTTGGACATTACATCAATATGTCATTAATAGCTAACCTGAAAAACAGCCACATTGCACCTTCAAATCTTCAGCTTTATCAGTAAACAGGCCTACCTTATGTGTCCTCTTTTGTGAAATGTCACCGGCTGTGCAACCTGACAATAACCCAAGATTGCATCTATGAATATGTTTATTATTAATATGTATATTATGTATATGTATTATTTTAAAGACATAATGTTTTTATATGCTCCATTCTTTTACTGCACTCAGATGACCAGACTAGTGAGCGAGGTAGGTTTGGGTCTTTTGGTGTTCATTTGTAGGGGATTTCACCTCTTGTTACATGTCAGCTGTAATTGCTGTTGACTTCACTGTAACAGTTGCAATCAGTGCATCCACAGGGAACTGAGCAGTTTCCTGGATGGTTGTCAGTGTAGACATCTCAACCTGCCAAAAAAACTTCCTTCAGGGTGGCACCAACCCTTTAAGTATTGATACACTGTCATATAATTTGTCAAGAGGGAATGGCATCTGTGAAATCCCCTGCCTCTGTTTTTACGACATGGCCGTGTTGGCTCATTCTTAAACAAACACTGTGTGGCAAGTGACTTCAAACTGTGAAGCATTTATATGATATGATATTATATGATTTCTTTCATTTCTTTCCTTTCTTTTTTTTTTTTTTTTTTTTTTTTTTACTTTTTTGGAGATCCAATTTGCTTCTGCAAATTGTTGGAGTAAAAAGTTCTCATTTTTGTGAATGACCAATGAATAGCCTAATGAGAAAGGGAAGCCAACTGCAAAAGTGCGTTCTCTCCTCAGACTGACTGTAATTCTCATTTCAAAGGCCACTGCTCTCTGACTCCAAAAAATCAAGACTAGATGATTTGGGAGAGATTCATTGGCAGCCTTCAGGGAGCTGTTGTTAAAATGTATGAATATTCCTGGAGATGTTTGCACATAACGTGACTTACTAGATTTTATGTCTTGGACAGACAGGTAGACAGACACACAGACAGACAGGTTCCCAAACACACTTCCTTCCTCTGTTTTCTTCCCTTCATTTTCAGATAGTTTAGCACACATGTGTGCTCTTTGTTGACATACTGTCTTGGCGAGGCTGTAATGTCAAAAGCAACCCTGGTTTCCACAGCGATGACCCCTGCCACCACCACACCCCCTCCCCTGTCTGTTTATCCTCTCCTAAGCCCAGCCTTTTCCCATATTATGTCTGACCTATTAAACTGTTCGCCTGTTTTACCTATTCTCTTCATCTCCTCTCATCCTCCTCTCTCCTTGCTTGCCCCCCTACAGAAGACTGTGACAGTGACGCGAGCAGCAGTGGCCAACACATAGGTGAGAGCACTGTTGGTATGACACAAAAAAAAATGCTATGTGTTGCTGAAGCTCGCGACAGTAAGATGCTGGCTAGCTAGCTGAGGCTTGGCTACGTGTTTGCGCTTGAAGCTTTTGAGGTCTTATGGCGCTTCCATTCATCGCTGTTGTTCTGTACGCTCTCCACATGGCTGAGATGCTGTTGCCCTGGGTGCTGTGTCACATTTGTTTCTGAATGGTCTTTAGTCATATGAGGACCACATGGAGGTCCTCACAAAGCAGCTATGGCATAATGGGACCCCTTTATGCACAGATTGTGTATGTTTGGCTTTGGGCATTTTGTCTGCCTTAGTGGATATGTGGCAGTGTTTGTTTGTGTGAGAGGGTGAGTCTGTGTGTGGGTGTGTGAGAGTGTGTTTCAATGAGAGTGTGTGTCGTGTGAGTGTCGGTCTCTCTGTGCTTGCGTGAGGGTACGTCTGCAGTGTTTCTGTGGTCAAAGCTTTCAGTCTTGGTGATTTGCAGCTAACTTTGTTTGCTTCCAAAGCTATATTGTCCTTGTGGCCAGGGGAAATGTGTCATGCTTGCTGTAAGGCTAGGATGGACAAAAACACACACAACTACAACAATATAAACATACACAAAGACCTCTGTCTCTGTTTACAAGCAGCGCCTGTAGTGGTGCATTTTGGCTCATATCCAGTCTCAGCAAATTCTCAGATTCAGCCACTCTACATGCACGTTTTTGGACACACAAACACCTTCATACACACATACACTCAGCATGACATGATCTGCTATGAAGATGTATGTGAATTGTGAGAATGTCTCTATGTGTGTGTGTGTGTTTGTATGTGTGTACTGTATGTAAACATGGATGTGTACTGTATGTGTGTGTTTCCTCTGTGATGGTCTAACATTAGCTGTAGTTTCTCCCAAGTGGAAGGCGGTGGCACCCTCCTGTGGCCAGGCCTTTTCCTGGGAGTTTTACTCAGGTACTCCTCCCTCACTGTTCAAACACACATGCTCTGCTGTGCGCACTCTGTGACACTGTAGGCTGTGTGTGTGTGTGTGTGTGTGTGTGTCTGTACAGTATTTGCTAATCTATCTGTAACTGGAGCACAGGTGATCAAGCCCAGTAGAACGGTGTGGTACAGTGGTATCTCTGTAATTGAACTTTAGTATTTCTGAATGGCACAACTCTGGATGATATTTGTGATATTTGTGCGCAGTATTTTGTGTCTGGCCGATATTCAAGATAATGTAAACAAGTAGCCGAGTTGAGAAACTTGTGGTTTGCCTCCTCTGTGGCATGGATGCAATGATAATGTAGTCATTTGCTTATGTTTACATTTTCTTTCTGTTTGAGTAAGTGTATGTGTTTGTACGTGTATCTATGTGTTTGTGTCTATATATGTGTTTGTGTGTGTATGAACGTGCATCTGTTTATAGGCTTCTAAACACTTCTTTCCTCTCTTCAGCTGGCCTCCGTAGAAGTTTCCGGCTCAGTCGAAAAGATCGTCAGGGCTCAGGAGAGACTCGGACGCCTGAATCCAATGAACCTGAGTTCCTGATCTACGAGGAGGTGACTCTGTACCAGCAGAAGCCAACAGATCGGCCCAGACTAGTAGTGCTGATTGGTGAGAGACTCAGCATGTGTGTAGATCTGTGTGGGTTTTTGTGTAATTACTTACTTACTGACGTACCTGCATCCCGAGGACTGAACTGAACTAAACATCTGTAGCAGAATACAGAAAACAAAAATATGAGATATGCATTTGTATGTGTGTGTGTGTGTATTTATGTGTGTGATTTCTTTTAAGCAAAATACTGAGTGAATAAGAGCAGCAGATGGAAAAGTTTACTAATTTCTCTTGAATTCTCTTGAATATATATTCTCTTTCTCTTTCTAATACTCTAGGTTCCCTGGGAGCTCGGATCAATGAGCTCAAGCAGAGGGTAATAGCTGAGAACCCACACCGCTATGGTGTGGCAGTGCCACGTAAGTGTTTTTGGACAATGCGATGATTGAAAGGTGAAATCCTACAGGGTTAGACATTGTGAGTCTCTTACACTGGGTTTCTTACTCACTAATCTGTTTGTGTGTGTGTGTGTGTGTGTGTGTGTGTGTGTGTGTGCACGCACGTGTTTGTATGCGTATGTGTGTACTTTTGTCTGTCTGTGTGTGTGTGTATGTTCCAGACACCACTCGGGCCCGTAAAAGCCATGAGAAGGAGGGTGTGGAGTACCACTTCATCACTAAGCAGGCCTTTGAAGCAGACATCCAGAATAACAAGTAACTTTTCCCCCACTGAACTGTCAAGGACAAAGGAATAGTTAATGTATTAAATCACATAATGAACTGCATACAAAAAATTACGTGATTAGGCAAAAGGATCTTATCAGTATTACCACTAACTGTATCAATATAACATGTTGATAATGAATTATTAATTCATTATTATTTAGCATGTATCCAAAATAAATAAATTATTTATTGACAGAATTTATTTACAGAACAATATTCTCTTTTGTACATTTGTTTCCCAAACCAGGTTTATTGAGTATGGGGAGTACAAGGACAACCAGTATGGCACTAGTCTGGAGTCCATTCGTAGCGTGTTAGCCAGGAGCAAACTGTGTCTGGTGGATGTTCAGCCTGAGGTGAGTTCAGCACAGGTCAAAGGCAATCAGGACGTTTGTTTTTCTGGTCGGCTTCACGTCCTTGCACCTCTGTTATTGCAACACAACATTTACATCAAACTCTGAGGCCCTGAATCACTGTTTGAATCCCAGTGCCCTTAAGTCTTAAGGCGCATTAGGCGTGAAATAAGAACTACTTTTACTACTACTTTTATCTTTCATATCTCCTCCCAAGGCTCTGAAAATCTTACGCACGGCCGAGTTCAGGCCCTATGTGATCTTTGTGAGGCCGCGGGTCTCGGACACGCTGATGAGGCGCAGTGCTTCCACCTCACCGGGCAGAAGCGACAATGGGCACCTCACAGTGAGTGCCATCACATCCACTAAGTGTGCCATCATGTAGCAGATGCATGTTCATTCTGTTTAGCCCTTACCATAAACGTGTTGCATGCACAGTGTTGTTTTAATCTATTAAACAGCAAAACTGTATTGCTCTAATGAGGTACACACAAAAAAAAAAAAAAAATGGTTAAATGTGTACAGTTGGAAATGTGTAAAATGTGTACAGTTGGAAAAATCTCCCTCCTCTCCATTGCACTCTGCATTACTCTCTCTTTCTCTCTCTCTCTCTCTCTCTCTCTCTGCCTTAAGGAGGAAGATCTACAGGAGATGAGACACTCAGCTGAACAGATGGACCAACAGTACGGCCACCTGGTGGACCGGGTCCTTGTGAAGGAGGACTCTGCCAGCGCCTGTGTGGACCTGCGGAACATTCTGGATCGCCTGGACAGGGAACCTCATTGGGTGCCAGTCCACTGGGTCCGGAGTTAACCCCACCCACACCACCTGTCTCCACTCACCTACAACCGCCCCAATATAAACCTTAGATCCCACCATTACCAACGTTCCAAATATGAATGTGTAACATGTCCAGTCAGAGGGGCGACAGACTGCTGATGCGAGGTCGGCTCCCTGTAGCCATGGTCCTCTACCTCTTTATTGTGCATTCCATTAGTGTGGTGTTCTGTTCTGCCAATGAAGGGAATCTGTGAAGTGTCCTGGAACTTTGTGGGAATGTTCCCGAAACACAGAATTATAGAGCAGGGCTGTTTAACATAAGTGTTCAGTATTCCTGTAAATATGAAATACGCAATGTCATGGAAATGACATGTATTCTCTGTGGGGAATGAGTGTGTGTGTGTGTGTGTGTGTGTGTGTGTGTGTGTGTGTGTGTATTTGTATATAAATGTGTGTGTATGCTGGAAGCCACTGGCAAAATTGTCTCCAAGTATACCTGTTGTGCCCTCTACAAAGCAAAAGCATTCCATTTTGTGCGTGACTCTTCTTCTTGCCATAAGAGGAGAGGAAATGTCTTATGTCGGCACATTAGGAAATATTATGCAACTGTGTCTGACACCAAATGCCCTGTTTACAACGTCAAATCAATATCCAATTGAGCGCAGCAAGAAGATTGACTGTATGAAGAATGTTACATACATATTGTAAGATTATATAATGTGCCAGAAATATTATACTTATATATAAATGCTGTATGTCTACAAAAATATTGCTGGAATAATTTGAACATACAAAATATGCATTTACGCACGGATTCTTATAGATACTTATAGTACTGTTTAATCATATGCTGTGAAGTGTGTTCTTACCATTTGAAAACTAAAACTGAAGTATTACATTTGTTTGGGTTAACTGGAAAATAAGTAGGAAAGTAGCGCTCATGCCAGTATGTGTGTTTTATGGGATTCTCTTATTTTTGTATTTGTCTCTGTAAAGTACGTAGACACTCAGTGAAATAGTAATGCAATTAATAAAATAGGAATGAAAATGTCTCCTGTGTTACCTTTTCAGTCGAACCAGACAAAACAGCAACTTTCATGCTGTAACTGAAGGCCTCAACTGGATGCTTGTCATTTTGACTAATTGTTATTGCTGTTAACTTGTGTGTAATGTCAATATGAAACATACAGTTTTCCTTCAGATTTCTACTCTAAATATTACATAGAAGTTGCTATATAATAATTCTAATTGAAATTATATAATTAAAAAATATAATTACAGCATATAATTATATTTTTGTTTCACACTGTATAACAAATATACAAATACAACAAATATTTACCTTACACTACTAAACTGTCGAGTCACTGTATTGTTGCACACTAGAGGGGAGTGTTGCTCAGTTGTAGTTAGGACTCAACAAACAGGGTTGTTAGATGAGCCAAAATAAATAAAATGTTTAGCAGTAATGCATATCTGCCCTTGGGTAATACACAACGCTACTGTATTTTACCACAAAGATTGAAACAGGTTTCCATAGTTCCATAGGGTACCAAACTCTGTTTCATTACAGTATGTCGAAGATTAGTCCTAGAAAACTTAATATCTACAACTCTGAGTTATTTCTATATTTAAGTTCATCATTATTGGGTGGAATAGTGTTGTAAATTAAAAACATATAGATGACAAACTTTCCATAATCAAGGAGAAGCATAGCCTAGTTATTTCTATAAAATATAACTTTGGCAAAAGTACTGACTCGAATACACAGGTGCAAAAATGTATAAAAGTAAAATGTATACTAACCAGTATAAAGGACATGTATTTGATGGTCATATATATATACGGTATATAACAGTTGATAGCTGATGAACAGTTAATTTTCCTTTAAAGTTTGTTTCAGAGGATGCTCCTATAGTCCTATCTATGTTGGAATCAGCCTTAATGCTGGCACACTATAAACCTCAAATGTAGCAAGACCAAAAAAACTTGCCTGTTTGTATGTATGGAATAAAAAACACAAGCATTGTTGTTAACATGTAGTATGGTAAAAGTCAACGTTGTAAGAAATACAAGTATATTAAAATAAATAAAAATGTATAGAGAGATATGATCACAGACACATTAAATACCTAATAAATGGTGATTGGCTCAGCAGAATACATATTATAATGGCCTTCAGTTTTGGTAAATTAATTAATTACTTTTTATTTGTTTATAGTTATTATTTAAACTTTACTTGGGAGCTCTCATCCTGTTGTCATTGTCTCTCCTTGGCCTACTGGTTGAGCACAGAACAGACCACACTGGCCTGATTCCCTGCAGACAGGTGATCTAAGGTTAGCTCGAGGTCTACTACAGTTCAAGAGTCACTAGCTGTTGCTGAAAGACACATGTACAAGCAGAACTATATCTAGCATGAGCTATTCAGCCATTGGCTGCTTGGATGCATCTCTTTCCCAGCTGACCCCCCTGGCTTTTGTCCAGTGTGTGCAACAGGTTTATTTTTACCTGTGGGCTGGCCACCCAGCAATAACTGTGCAAATATTGTCACAGTCTGCAATACTCACCATATTTCAGCAACCAGTGGCAGGCAGCAGTTACCTGATCTACCTCAGGTCACTTCAAGCACTACATGTGAATACTAACTCAAATCTTGTGCATATCATATTTGTGTGCAACAAATTATATTTTAAAGGTTGCAGACCATGTTTGGATTAGTTTTTGATACATCTGTTATTATTAAACTATTTTAGTAGCATAAAAGATTCAAGAGAGAGTAACAGTTCACTGGCTATGACTAAATGTAAAGATTTGGCCTCATCAATACCATATATTGAAACGGCTTAGAATGTAATTGTGAGTCTTTCATGTATCCTGTTCCTTTTACTTTTTCTTAACTCGTTTACACCTGCAGAAATACAATGAAAGTGTAACTCCTCCATATCTATATCATCTATAAGTGACTTAAAGTCACTTATAAAGCATTCAAAGTTATTGTGCAATACTTCTCTGGATGTAAGAAACGTGAGAAACACTGCCCCTTTACCCCCACATACTCACTAGCCCACCAAAATAACCCTTCCAGTCCATTCATATCACAGGTTAGAGCGTCTCATTTTCACCTCAGTATGAGCCTGGGTATGAACCTTGCAGGAGATTCAGACAAGCCGAACCCCAGCACTCAGGAGCTCATTTCATAAGAGAGTGCAATAGCATGTGTCACATTAAATGTAGGGTGGCAAAATTAATTACCGTCCCTCCAGTGAGATTAATTACCCATGGCATCCATTTACAGCAACGTGAGGAGTTCTGAATCAGTCCATGGTCTCTGTTGTTGTGTTTGAGATCATGTTGACTCTGATGGGCATGTCTTTGATATGGGAGCCTGTGCGTTCTGACAGTCATATTAACTTGAAAGGATCTTTAGCATTGAGGTCAGAGTGCAGAGCAAGTCTGGAAGACAAGAGAGCAGAGGTCATGACCCCACACCTAGGGCACCTGACATTCACAAATAATGCTAAATTTTAACCTGCAGCTTGGATAAAACAACATGGCGATATGACCAATTTATGTGTTTCATCTTTTCATTTTAATTTTTATTTGGGGTGGAGGTGCATAACCTGTAACTTTCCTCATGCCACAAGGCCTCAATCAAAACACCTCCTCCTAAACAAGGTTAACAGCTTGTGCATGCATCTGGATTCTTGGCAGGCTTGAACTCGCTGCTCTACCCTGTATTGTCTACCCAATGTGTGTTTGCTGTTCCAGTGGACTGATACGACTTGAAGGCAGTCCCTCCCTCCATTCTTCCATAGTGCTTAGTATACGGCCAATAACTTAACCTGCTGCCACTGAAGACAATGGCTAATTGTGTTCCAAATAAATGTTATGTTCACTGCAATCTAAGCTGGTGAAGACTGTCCTGTATTTGAGTGAGACTTTTGTTTAGACACATGATCAAAACATCATTAGCTATTATCTGATGCAGCAGTGTGCTCTTTTCATGAAACACATACAGTGCCTTCTTCTCATGCATCAAGTCTATGTGGCTTGTTCAAAGCATTACTGATAGTGCAAGAGGGTTGGCCTTGGTTAAGCTTCCTGTTTTACAGTTTTTTTGTTGACCAATAATAAGATCTTCCTGGCTTGTAGACACAGACTTTGGTGCTCTGGACTTCAGCAAGGGAGTTTGTTTAGCCAAGAACCACCAACAGGACAAGAGGAGTAAAACTTACGAGGTAACGCAATTGTTGTTTAATCACATTGTTTCAGCTAAATGACTGTGACTATGACTAAAGAGTTTTGAGAACTTGCGATTGTGCAGAAATGTTTACTGAATTGAATGCCACCATAAACACATGCCGAAACAATGTGGAAAAAGCTTTTAGCTTAATAGCTTATGCAGTAAAGACCATGAAATACACTGTATGGAAATAATATATATTACTGTATGTTTTAAGTATACTATGTAAATATAAAACAAAATATTTTAGTCTGAGCAGCATTGATGCAATAATTAGTCAAGCTGCAACAAAGTGTTGTTTTTAAATCAGATCAACAGCAATCAGGATTTTGTTCTTATTACACTGTCAACCTTACTTCAGATTTAAATAATAATAAAATAGTTATCTGTCTCTTAATTACAAAAATATATATGATAAATTTGATAATTTTTGAGAAGTTTGAAAAATGAATTGTCTCTTTATTAAAAAAAATGTTAAGGGCTGGTATGTACAGACACCTATGGCAGCTTTCACTTTATATAATAATGCATTCACTTTACTCACACATTTAAACTAAATCCCGGATGTATCTATATGTGGGAGCCGTTAGCCTATACAGACTTGCATTAGTCTAGTGTATGCAGATCATGGATATAAAGTGCATATAGGGTGAGAGAAAGACCTTTCAATGAACCAAGTCTCTCACATTGCCACCGTAATTTTTAGAGTAACTATCTTATCTGTTGCAAGTTTAAGTCACAGGAAACCTCTGCATCCACTCTCTTACCACAAGCCATGTGATGGCTGAGAATGTAGGGTAGGCTACGTGATGCAAAGGCACTAGTCCCATGGTGACCGCTCTTGCGTCAGATGATGAAGGGGAGTTTGTTTATGTTATCATGAATATGACCCACTTCAAGATAGTAAAGGTCAATTATGGAAATATTTTTTTCCTGTTTGTCACATCCATAAGTAAAACTGAAGGTATTTCTACAATGTTATATATGAAATTGGATTATTTGTACCAAATGTTTAAATAATACCATATCTAAATGTTCTGTCACTTCCATTAAATTGCCCTACCCCTAAATAATATTTAAAATGTAGTGAAATGATAGGGACTCTCAAGACTTAAGACAGTGACTCAATGCAATTTCTGAATGTTATAATTTCAGAAGAAAAAAATATGCAGTGTATGGTTCAGGTTAATTTGGAGGTCGACGTTCATATTGACCTACATTTCACTTCCCCCTGAAAGTACATCATGAAGTAGCTCGTCATCACGACTACACAACGTCTAGGCTGTTTCACAATGCATGAATTTCCCATAGGTCTAGTCTAACCTATCCATTACACACAAAATAATCTGCACTGGGCCTGTACCTCAAATGTCAAGACTGCAGATTATGGTAGGTTTATTGTTTATTTTATTATTTAAATCAGTCTACGTCAGAAAAAAAAGTATTCCTGTTATTTGTATTACTACTTTAGGATAACAAATGTTTAAAAGGAAAAATGGAGGAAGAAAGGAAAGAAAAAAAAAAGAAGAAGAAATGTACCGTGCCCAAAAGAGGCAGGACTGTCCTCCGATAGGGGTCTATCGCCTCTTCACTTTCTTCCTTTCTCTCCTATAGTTTATTCTCAAACTTCCTGGTCTGCGAAACTGCAAATATGGTAGATAAGGTTGCGTTGCTTCTACCACGCGCACCAGGTGTGATGCGAGGCTGTGTGGCGATTGGCTGGAACAGGAACTTTTCCGAATTGTCATTGGCTGCCGCGGTGCTCGTGCGCAGCAATACGCAAATAAGCTTGATGTGGTGGCTGAAAGAGACCCGGTCATTGCCAGTGCAGCAAGGCTGAGTAGAGAAGGGGGTGTGTCGCGGGACCTTAGGCATTTATTGCGAAAACCGGTCTTAATTTTTAATTCTTTAAAGGAATAACTTAGCTGGATACAAAACGTCCCAGTAAAGTCTTAAGTGATTTGTCAGTTCAACCAATATTATCATTATATTATTTTTTCGCCGGGAAACAGAAGAAACCTTTAGCAATGAATTGCACGAGGTAAGATTGAAAAGTGCGTCAGACAGCTTTTCCGCGGAGAAGTTCCGTAAGCTAAACTGAATGTAAAGGAAAGAGGGTATATAACAACTGTACACGGGTATCATTTTTGTAAATGGCACATTTGAAATTGAAACGTCGTGTGGCTAATGTGGTGTTAACTAAATAACAAGTTTAACATCAATGCCTTAGGCATTTAATGTCTTCAAAACTGTGTACTTATAGTTTCATGAATAATGCAGCTGATGTTGTAAATGCTCCGACAAGATGTTGTTCGTGACGCTCATCAAAAATGAGGTCGTCGGGGGAAAATAATAAAAACTTGTTCGGTTCGGAATTTTGATGGTTTAATTCGTATTCTCATATTCATTTTGTTGAAGAGGCTCTGTGTGTTTCTTAGTTACTGCTACTGAGAAATCTGTAATTAGGATGTAAAATGCACCATTTTGACATTGCAGTTATGTAGCTTAGTTAAGTTGGTGGCCTTCCCAAAGTATGCCAAAAGAGTTAACATTTGCAGACCTCTGATGTGCTCTCACTATGTATACTCTCTGCCTGCTTGTCTGCCTGTTGTTAAGTGAGTCTAATGTCTGCTGTTTTTGCCATCACAGGGTCCTGCAGATATTAAACCCCAGGCCGATGCCAAGTCCAATTATGCCTGTGGACGTGGCCGTGCGGATCTGCCTGGCACAGTCACCGCCAGTGTGCAGTTTCCTGGGATCCTATGAGGCACGCAGCCTCACCAGCCATTACAAGCCACTGCGCCCATGCATCAGCTCCAAGGCAGAAGTTGAATCCACCAACAGGGGCTGGAAGAGCCCCAAAACCAAGCGTAAGAAGAGGGTGGTGTTTGCCGACTCCAAGGGCATGTCCCTGACCGCCATCCACGTGTTCAAGGAATTTGAAGAGGACCCCTTAGCGGACTTGCAGTTTGAGCTGTCTGACCTGGAGAATGCCATTGTGGGCCTGAGGGTGGAGAAAGAGAGAAGCATGGTGCTGGACTTTCCTCAACCTGCTGCAGACTACCTGGACTTCCGGAACCGACTAAAAAAGAACCTTGTCTGCCTGGAGAACTGTGTACTCCAAAACAAGTCCCTCAGTGGTACCATCAAAGTCAGCAACGTCAGCTTTGAGAAGTCGGTCAAACTACGGATAACATTTGACTCATGGAATAACTACACGGACGTTCCTTGCATTTACATGAACAATGTCTATGGCTGCCTGGACATTGACACCTTCTCCTTTTTCATCGACTTGCCAAGTGTCATTCCCCACAACGAAAGCGTGGAGTTTTGTATCTGCTACAACACCCAGACCCAGGAGCACTGGGACAACAATGATGGCAAGAACTACAAGCTGGTCCACTCAGAGCATGAACAGGACCAGCACCCGTGCACCATACAGAAGCCTACGCAGGAGTTCAGGAGCAAGAAACCTGAGATGGAGTTCGACCAGTTTGGGAGCCCGAGGACGTCCAGTGGCTTCTTTCCTGAGTGGCAAAGCTGGGGCCACATCGAGAGCAGCACCCCCTACTGGTGATGTGACAAAAAAAAAAACACCCCAACATCACTAACCCATAAGAAAGAAAAAAGCCTTGAGTAGATGAAGCCTGTGGAGATGTGCACCAGGCCTAGAGAGAGAAGGCTTACTCTACACTGGAACCGCCGAGAGCCACTGGCTGAACCATTCAGTTCTCCATCGACTTGAACTTTCAATCACACAAATGCAAGCAGTTGAAATCCCCAACCCCCATCTGCTCCAAGAGATGTACACATTGCCTTCCTGTTTTGCCAACTGAATATATAATTGTGGGTGGTTATGGGGCATTAAACAGTATTGCGAATGTGGATGAAGGGAAAGTGATGGTTAGCACTCGGATGTTCCAGTCCGACTAATCCCAGAACAGAATAGTCTGTGAGATTAACTAATGTGGCTCATTGCTGTAGTCATGTCATCTGACATGACAAGACAAAATGGGGGCAGGAAGAAAATCAGCTCTTGTTGGCTAAACTGGGTTCAGATATACTTTCCTGACAAGTGGTTGAACGTTTTTGCAAGTATCTCATCTTTGCTGTGCACTCAAAGCATTTTTTAGAGTTTCAGACTTGTTTGTTTGTTTTATTTTTCCTCATAAGATCCTTTGCAACTGTATACAGTATGATTGCGAAAGTCAGTTTTTGGAGGTTGATGTCATTATTTCAGCCCTGTATGAAGTCCGAGCCCTTTCCACCAAGACAAGATCAGCTGGCGAGGATGAGTTCATGTCTGTTAGCTCCTGTAGTGCACACTGTTGAATTGTTTATGACCCCCCCTTTCTCTTTCATTCTGCTTCCTTTTTGGTTGTTTGCACGTAAAAAATAGGGGAACGTTCTCATGGTTTGCTTTTGTGTTTGCACTCTGAACGCAAAAGATCCTAATTTAAACCCCAAACCCTGTCAGAGTGTCACCAGGCCTAAGTTGCCGGGATGAGTGAAGTTTGCACTGATACAGAACGATGCCTTCTTTTCGAATGACAGAATGTGAAAGTGAAAAGATTTGGTACATCATGAATTTTCGCTTCATATTGAAGTTACTGTTTTTCTGTAGTCCTATTCATGGTACCACATAATTGATCGCTTTCGGAAGTTAGAGCTGAAACATGCATATTAAAAAGGCTCCCTTCACCCCCCTCTATGCAGAGTGCAGTCAGCCATTGGGTGTGAAAGACACACCGCTCTTTTGCACTTGAGCCAACTCCCCAACTTTAAGTCATAGTTTGGTCACACACAGTCAGTGTGCTTTCCCAAACGCCTCACCCTTCACTCCTGTTTGTCTGCTGCCGCTGCTGCTAAAAGTCAGGCTTTAGGGTTTGTGTGCTCCTGCATCTGTGTTGTGTCCATTGTCCCATGGTATGTGAATCACCTTCTTGTTATATGTGAACGAAAGAAGCTGGGGTCTGAGGTTAGGCCTATGGGCTATTGCATTAAAATGAGGGATAGAGAATGTAACCAATGAGAAGTATTTTGTATGTAAGGAACGAGACACCAGAGTATGTCTGCAATAACTGGGAAACGGGGTGAAGGCGAAATGTAGTCGCTGCTTTTTTTTCCACAGTGCTTATGCTTTCCCCCCTTTTTATTAGATGGAAAAAACTGCTCAGAAAGAAAAAGGTTATGGTGGTGGTGCAAATGGCAGTGTGAGCCACAGAGATTTTAGGAGTTATGGATTGAATGTGTTATGGATTGAATGTAGAAGAGCACACAGGCCTCAATGGTGGCCTGTTATACTGTGTATGTGTGTCACTTTTTTTCTACTGCAAAGAAGGGTGTCTGTCAAAAAGAATGGTTTTCTGTGTCAACTATTCCTTTTAGAAATAAAATGCTACATTTCTACTGAAAAAGCTTGTGAGTTTTGAATTTGGTGGATATATCATTAACAACAAAGGGTATATAATATATATATAGATAAACAATATGGAATATATCAGAAATTATTCAGACTAATTTTAAATTATTATAATTTATTACTTGACCTTATAACCTAAAAGCTCATACACAAAGCTTTACAAAAAATAGTTAAAAGCTCATACACAGAGTGAAGGTTAGGTAAAATTAATAAACTAATCTCATTGAACAGCAAACAGTTTTGTTTTTAGTTTTTACGAGACCATAAAGGGAACCTGTGATTTGATTACCATTTGAGACTAATTGTCCCTAACAAGCAGAGATAAAATGATTTGTCTGCATAGAAATGAGAGAGGTGAACTGTGCCAAACTCTTCCCATTGTGTCTACTATTATGGGACAAGAAATGCGTCCAAATTTATTTCGGTGTTTTGGTGGAGATAATAATCAACTTGGACCTCTGAGTTGATGAAAGCCTATTGAAGCGTTTCACTGGGTGGAGTTCCCCACCCTCAAAATGAAGTTACATGACAGACCGCAGGTCTTGGTAAATTGTGGTGTCACGCAGTGACCAAACAGGAAGTTATCACTGTAAAATTTACTGTCAGCATGAAGACATCTTCCTGTGGTAGCACCCTACATCACACTGATTCACTTACTGCACTTCTGATTAGCTTGTTTGCTAATTTAACTTTGACTACCTTAGTACAGCTTTAGCTTCTAGTCTAGATTTCTGCTCAGCTCTTCTTTGTGTGCAGAAAAGATGAAAGCTTTACTTACTTTGTGCAGTGAAGCTGCAGTGTATGCTGTAAACATATAGGCCTATAAAAATAATGTCTCTTCATGTTGCGCTAGGCCTTGTTCTTATGAGTCTTTTATGATAACCTGATACACAACCTGAAAACAAACTGGGACAGCCTGGCCCAAATATAAACATGAAGATATACATGAACAAACATAATTTCCACCAGCAATGCTGACTGTAGCTTTAAGAGTACAACTTAGGAGATTAATGCATTCAGACACCTGTACAGGACGTGTCATAAGCACCCTTGGCATTTCTGCTGTTCCATTTGTGTGAAGAAGGGCTGATGAACCTTTAAATGACAAATTCATAGTTGAGCATAATGTTCTTCCTTATTTGAATGGACCTAAGCTAGGCTAGGAGACTGATCAAACCAGTCCATCAGGGTTCCATGTTTAAGTACAGTATGTAAGACGTTTCCCTGTGACCTTTGCCTTTTTCATTACAAAGAGAATGCAAGACCCCTGTAAAGTGGAACATTGTGCGATGTGAATGTATTTTTCACCCTAAAGGGATACATTGATTCATTGATAGCATCCTTTATGTTATCATACCCTCTCGCCTCCACAGACAGTTCATGTATTCTTGTCTAACTGTTTAATATTAAGCAATTTTGCACTCTGTATCGAAGGGCTATTACGACTGTCAGTGTTTAATAAGACATGACAGTCTGGCAAACAAAACATTGATTAAAATTCCTGCAATTACCCAAATGGCCATGGCGACACAAGGCTGCATGCTGGCAAGTAAACACTTGCTATTCTCAATCTGCAGGTCACCAATGTGCAAAAAATAGGCAGTTGTATACAGTATATGAACTCCACAAGGTTTGTTTTTCAGGGACATTTTTCTGGTCGAGACCCATAGAGGTTACTCATGTTATAATAGCTGGCTTATTTGTTCAACATAACCCATTTTTTGAGTGATAGTGAAAACAAATAACATATGACTCCATCAGTGATTAGACAATGTGTATGTCTCCAGCCTTATAGGAATATAGGATGTGCAGTAGCAGTCTCCTGATCCCGCAAAGAGTGATATCTCAAGTTTAGGTCTAAATGAATTTCCCCTGTGGGATTCTCATGGACATCAAACACTGTATTCACATTAGGCCCGTCACTCATTCCACACCTTTAAGTGAGTCAACTCTATCATTGATGCAGCATGCATTGAGCACATTTCCACAATGAGACTTTTCTCCGCATCTCCAGTGGTCTGGTTAGTCTTTCCAAGCAGGTTCTATTCTGGGTACCGCGTGCCACAACTGCTGCTCATGGCAGCATTGCACCCCCAAATGTCAGGCGGCACAAATATAGCCTGGCAGCTGGCGAATGTGAGGACTGTCTGTCAGGCTGAGCCAAGGGTGGTTGAGGGGTGTGTTTCAGAGGGTTGGTGTGTGTTAGTGTGTGTGTGTGTGTGTGTGAGAGTGGGGGGGGCGGGGGGGGGTATCTAAAGTCTCTATCCTTTCCCAGCTGAAATACTAGCTTGGTTACATTTATTTCAGTGGCACTGAATACTGAATATTGTTTTAAGCCAACCTTAACTTTAGTCAATGGTCACTGACATTGTAGTTAAGTGGAGTATCAAGTCATATTTTAGGGAATTAAATGTTAGTCATTTTTGGATGAGGGCAGATCATCCTCCTTTAGCCTGAATTGTAAATTAAGCTTTCATTCATTCAATCCACAACTGTTACAGCTGACTGATACTGACTCTCCTTAGGTCAAACTGTCAACAGGAAGTTGCATCAAGGCTGAATCCTACGTGATTGTTAATGTGGGCATTGGCACACAACGTGATGAATGTGGGCAGTTGCTGGGAATGGCTAGGATGTCTGAAAGCCTGTCCTCCAACTCATCATAACAACATCATAACAAGTGAGCCAGTCATTTGAGTCATTTGCCTGTGCATGTCACCTACCGATTTGCACAGGTAAATTGCGTTCTCAAAGTCTGGACTGCATTTTATGAGAGCCATTGCTGATGATTAATGAAACATGTGTGCACTAAACTAAATATGTGCTTGCATGACTCCCAGGCAAACACAAGCCAGACCCTTTTTTGCACTTAGTCAAAGAATATTAGAAGTATTACACTTCTTGATCCTGTGAGGGAAATTTGGTCTCGCTATGTATCCTCATACCACTCACACAGAGTAAATATACATTAAGGTGAAGCACACCAGAGCATTGGACTGTCTGCTACACTGAGGAGGAGAGGGGGTTGGTGCACAGCTTATCTTATTAAACCGGCAACCCATCTGTTCCAAGCACAAAGACGCAACCAGTGGGCCACAAAACCTATTTTATACATCTGACATAGTACTCAAAATTAGGGAAAGAAAAAACTGCAGCCTATGTTTTAGGAAGACTCTAATGTCAACCTCTTGCAGAAAAGAGAAGTTTCCTCTCCGCTCCTGCAATTTTATCTGGTGCATAACAGGAGGGGACTGGTTCAAGGTAGAAGAGATGTTCACCGGAGCAACACAGATATAAAGTATTATTTTCATCTTACTTTAGTGCCAACATAGAGACTAACGTTACGACGTATGCCACATCTTCATCCGAATCTAGAGTGGAATGTGTAGCCCCGGTGAATATCTCTTCTACCGTCAACCTCTTGCATTCATCCATCTTGTAGTCCCGATCTAACACACCTGCTCTTTCTGCTTTAGTCCAGCATTCCGAAATCCCCACCTCCCTTCCCACCACTGCCAGTTATAGGTCCCTGTCCACCTGTCCAGTGGGTACACACACCCTACTGTAGAGCCATTTGCTGTGAACTGTATGCTATCCCTCCTGGGGATCCATGGTTTTGAAGATGGGCCACTCAGCTGTTTGGGAGCAGGCGCGGGAAAAATAGGACACAAAGGAGAGAGGGCAGAGATTATTCCTAGCCACCCACGTGAATCCATCTATGAGAGTGCTGCTTTTGTGCGGCCGCTGTCACCAGCATCAGCGCGGCATAGCATCTCTAACTCCAACAGGAAAGCTGCACGTGTATGTTTGTGTATGTATGTATGTATGTGTGTCTATGTGTTTGTGTGTGTTTCAGTGTGTGTGTATTTTCTTTACAATATATGCACTTTGTTTGTATGTAAAAGTTTTACATTATTTTAAAGACACAACCCAGCAAACCTACTTTACAGTGTGCGCAAGAGTGAAGTATATTTGCATCTGTGTGCCTACTTAAAGGCTATTAGCAAATAGCACCAATATACCTCTTGTGTAAATACCTAATGTCACAGTAGCCTGTGTGTATTTGTATACCACCATTAGTTTCTGTGTTGGGGCCTTGAACTGGGTGATCTGGGGGGATACAGATGTATTGATGCCTCTGGAAACTTCCAGAGGTCTTGCCAAAGAAGCAGCTATTGAGATGGGTTGAGTTTCAGCCTGATAAATATTGCTGATACACATATGGCATTTCCATTATCTTCTGTGACTGCCCAGTAGATTAGGGCCTCTCCATACATGCCTGTTAGCCCTCAGGGATCTCTGCTTATGGGCTGCTTAAATCTCTTCCATCGCCCAGTTTGTATGTCTTTAAGGTTGGTGGATTTAGAAAGCATGACGTCGAGAGAGTGTGGATATACATTTTGCTTAGATCCACCGTCAAACCAGTGTGTTATTTGATTAGACGGAGATGAGAGAGAATATTGGTAGATTTACAAGGGATTTCGTAACAAGGGATTTTCAAATCCGACAGAGATGCAGGGGTTTTGATCATATCTCTTGACCCCATGCTGTAGAGGGTCAGTTTATCAGAGGAGTAGAGTCAAATCGCAATAACGTGGCAGCCTGAGGAGATGGGAGGCATTCAAAGTATTTTGCGTGTCCAAAACAAAAAGCCATGTGGTGGGGGAAAAATAAGAAATAAATAAAAAAAAGAAAACGGCTTAAGCTGCAGAATAAAAAAGAACAGGGGATCTTCTCGAGACGAGACGGAAATTGAAGAGCCGCGCTGACCGAACTCTCCTCATTCCAGCTCTTTCATGTGGCACGCTCCGATGAAACCCTCAGATTTTTCATCCATCAGTATACCATGGTGTAAACAAACACAAAGGAAGGAACAGATTAAAAGAAAGATTTCACAGTGATGGTCACAGCACGTCTAGAAGTCTCACGTAGTCTCAAAGTCTCTTCAGTGACAAGGTGCTTGTTGTACTAAGGTCAAGGGGTCAACCATCGTTCAACTGAATGGTTTCTTTCAATGTATACAGTAACACGAGACACGAGACTATTAATATAATGCTGCTTATTCTTTTTTAATGTTGTTTCAACAAAACTTTTATTATTTCATTTTTTAATTCTTTTTTTAAAGGATGGTAATCTGAACCAAGCTCTTTAATGAGAAAAAATACCGTTTTTAATAACAATAAAGAAGGATTGAGGAGAAAATACCAATGCGAAGGATGTAACAGGTGAAGAAGACATCTTGGGAGCCAAAGCATACAGGTCTATGATCCTACTTTTCCACTTTAAAGTCCCTGCAGTCACAGATACCCTTTGCTACATCAAACAGGGACTTGGGCAGAGTGCTCTTTGGGAGTTTAGGGAAGGATTGGATTCACACAGGTGATCAGGCAACCATGTTTACCACAGGTTTGGCCCTGGGCCAGCAGGTCCCCTTCTACAGCAGCTCGGATTTCTGCCTCAGCCCATCATGTGTGCTTTGGAGGAATGGATCATGTATGTTGATGTTGATAAAATAGGGCACCCAATTTTTCCACTGTGACATTCCTTTCAACAGTCTTTGTCCATGTTTGGTACAGTATAGTGTTTGTTACACCTATTGCATCACACTGCCAAAAGCTGTCTTGGATAACAGAGAGACTACCTTCTTGTAATATTATCTGGGCAAAGGTGTGTGCATGAAGAACAGGGTATTGACTTTCTCTTCACTCTGGCCTAATATGCAATGGGATTGTCTGAGTACGTATATTTGCTTCTGTAGCTAAATTATATTATTCTTTTAACATTAGCATTGCATATTATAATTCTACAGGCAATGTCACTGGAGAGACTGTTGCTTTATCGTATCTGTTTAGTGTGGGAATGAGGAACAACTAAAGATATTTCCAAGGTCAAAAGGTAGTATTTGTACGAGTACAGAAAAAGTACCTTTAAAATGGTGCTCTACATAGTGAACAAATTCATCTACTAATTCTACTGAGGCGTGAATAAAAGCAGATTTGCATCACTCTCTTTTTCTCTCTCTCTCTCTCTCTACCTCCCTCTCTCTCCATGTTTGTGTCTGTGTGCATTGGAGCAGAGAAGGGAGAAATGGAATCTCATTGTCTATTTTTCTCTCCTTTTCTGTCTTCTTTTTCCCTTTATTTCCTCACCTCTTTTGCACCGTCTCTCTCTCTTTCATCTAAAACTCACTCACTCTAAACTTCACTCACCAACCCAGTGACTAAACGTATAATCCATAGTTTGTCATTACTGTCTCAGTGAAATCAGCACCGTTAGAAATGCTACCGTAAATCATGCACTTGAAGCAGCCAAGAGCCCTTGTTGGCCATATTCAAACACAATGATTCACATCTAACACAAAAGGCTAAGCTTTTGTTAATTTTGTGTTTTTTTATTTTTTATATTAGTTATTTGTCCCAAAAAAAACTATATTCCAAAGAATAAATGAGACCATAAAACAAACAGATTCAGTGAAAAGTCAAATATAAAAAGAACAGACATTTTCACATTTTCAGACACATTTTTAGGACTACTCCAATTACACGATTTAGGCTCAGAGAGAGACTGAGAGAGAGAGAGTCGTAACCCCTGACTGCTGAAGAGACAAGGCCCTGAGCGAGTGAGTCTGAATCAATGGCTCACAGGCCTGTTATGATACAACGTGACTGGCTGCCCAAACTGTGCTGCCCAAACTGGGGCGGGGGGGGTGAGTGGGTATCTCATCTCAGGCAAAACAAACTGCAGAAATAAAGAGGAGACGCATGCATGGTTCACATCCCATTAAAAAACTCCTTTGGGAGATCCTCACTTTATAATCCTGAAGATGATGATAACATTCAAAGTCAAACTTTCTCGAGTTTAACACTCTAAGAACGTGCTGCATTCAATGTGACTCAGCTGGTCAAACCCCGACCAGACCCCTTTCTCTCTCGCCACTCTCTTGTTCATTCTTTCTCTTTCTCCCTCCCTGTCTGATTCTCTCACTCATTCCAAAGGCCTCTGACAAATGTGGGATGACAGACATGACTTGGCAAGACTACGCCTGTAGATGAGGAGAGGAGAAGAGGGGAGAGGAGAGGAGAGAGGACAGAAATTACAATGTGCTGGAAGGCTGAATTCATCCTGTGGTCTATTTTTATTCTTCTGGTGACATGGCAAATTTACTGCGCAGTGCAACAGTACAAATTAAGAGTAAGAATAATCCAGCACACTAGACATACATGGACCCTTGTTTACAGAATAGATTTTGAAAACTGGATCTTAGTAGCAGTAGTAGCCTGTAATTTATATTATAGATTATGTACTTTAGAACATCTACTTCCCCATTTTTAAATTCCACGCAATTGATTTACACCTTGGATTCTTCCTTATTTACAGAGTGTGATGCAACCATCTACAGTAACCAACTTACTCAACCTTTCCCAATGTTGCTTGCTTGTCTCAAGTTTCATAATGTGTAATAGATTTCATTTTACCAGTGCACCATTGGAGCATCAGACATCTCTGGTGCCCTGTTGCATATGTGTCCCTCACAGTGTACACCAGATCTCCTCTGAGAGATGCTGTGGGATACGCTCATCACATGACGCAGGCAATCCATGACAGTCTAATGAGGTGAGGCCTCGTCAGCCTCACCGCCAACGGCTCGTGGTGGCGTTTTGCTCTGGGTGACAGGGCTAGTGTCGTCTGAACGTCATGTTCCTTGTGTTTCAACCCCTCACCCCTTTTCCCTCAAAGATTGTTAGGTGACAAGGTGCAGGGGTGCAGAATAAGCAGATATTTTTGTATATTTTTGTGTGTGTGTTGTGTGTGGGTTTTTTCGTATGTGCTTTTGTGCTTACGTTCATAGGATGAATCACACTCCATCTAACTGAGCTCTTGTCCAATCACAATGGTCTGTCTGTGGCTATGATGCTTGTGTGTTTCATAAGAGGGCTACATAGGTTTTTGTGGACTTACAGTATATGTGAATGAACGAGGGGACGCTCCCATTATTTGGATGTCAGCAGGCAACTAGGCAAATTGCCACTTAGTATTGACTCTCTCTCTCTCTCTCTCTCTCTCTCTCTCTCTCTCTCTCTCTCTCGCGTGCTCTCTCTCTCTCTCTATATATATATGTGTGTGTGTGTGTGTGTGTGTGTGTGTGTCTATGTATATTGTGTTATTATGTGTGAAAGTGATCACTAGTCAGTTTCATGAACTATATTGTGCCCACCTGTGTGTGTGTGTGTGTGTGTGTGTGTGAGTGTACGTGTGGAAGGGAATGTGAGCTGAAGTCTCGATTTTTTTCTTTTCTTTTTTTTCGATTCACCTACGTGCAGGTGTGGCAATAACTTAATTTGCTGCATGATTGCACCAGGCAGGTTTGTCTAACATTGCCACACAGCATACCTTCCAATTTATCATCAGCCAACCCCTGCCTTAGTCCAAACTGCGGTGGAAAAGCATTTGAGAAGATAAAAGCCATTGTGCGATGGGACGGCCAGTTAGTTAGAAAGATAATGGGCCACATAATCAAAAATTATATCACTGAAGAATTCACTGTGTAGAAAGAAATAATATCTAAGGAAACTGCTTCTGTTTCATTGTTTGTTTTTTTCTGCAATCTTTCTCTTGTTATTCATCAAATTCAGATACAGTATTCAAATACAATAACACTCTAGCTTCGAGTTTCCGGCATCTTCTAGGTGTTAATGAAGCAAAACGAAACGAAACAAAACTAATTGGCGTGACACTATTGCTACGCTCTGCTGAGTTTCATATCTTCTCTCCTTTGCTAATCACCAAACCGTAACTCATCTCAACTTATGGCAGAAATGTTTGGAGTTTCTGGCAGCTCAGTAATGTAAACCCAATGATAAAAAAATATTTACATGACATGCTTGACTCTGTGTTTTCAACTAGACAGGTGTTGGCCTTCACATATCCTGTCCCTTCGTTGTTTTGAATTGTATCCAAGCAGGATATAGGCTGTACTGAACAACCGCCCCCCCCCCCTTCCTCTCTATCAGGTCATTGGCAAACATTCCTTGGTCTGGTGCCAGTATTTAGTAGGGATGTAATTTGTGTGCGCTACACCCAAACAATCTTCACTTTAGGTCTGCTCTGTGGGGGCAGATCACGAAAGTATTACACTCATGATATGTGTGTGTGTGTGTATGTGTGTGTGTGTGTGTGTTAGTGTGTCTGTGAGAGCGGGGGGATGGGGGGCATGAAAGAGTACAGTAGGGATGGAGGAATGGACTGGACCAAAAAAAATCAGGGCACTCAAGTTGTTTGCCTCCAGTGATGAAAGATTTTTTTCTGTCTGAGTGTAAAGCCTGCAACTCTTTTCTTCATGGTCACTGGTTGCACTGCTCAAGCAGTACTATAGTGTGTGTGTGTGTGTGTGTGTGTTTGCGTATATGTGTTTGCACACACGTGTGTTTGCAGCGACAAACATGTGCAAACACAGCCGCCGATGTCTGTGGTAGCAAACATGAACTGTGAACTGTCCCATGCTCACAGACTCTGAATACCAATATCCTGCTCGGCCAGAAAGAAAAAAGCCATGGGAAGCTTCTATAATTCAAGCCAGCCCGGCCCTGCAGTATAGCGCAGTGCCTGGATTGTGCAATGATGTTGGGCATCTGAAAAAGATTTATGTGGAAAATGTTCCTCATGAGCGTATCTACCTCTTAACAGTATTGCACGAGTCATAGTGGGCTTAATTTTACCCAGGAATTACCCGTTATGGATCAACTGAAGGTAACAACATTGCTTTGATGCAATAGTCTTAGTTTCACTACTCCTGCTCATACATTCATGTCATTCATATCATATGACTACCGATAGGTAGAGCAATATATGATGAGCAGCAGTCAAATCTCAAAGTGAGAATATCTCTGCAGTGTAATTTACCCACACATACAACTTATCTATCTATCTATCTATCTTGGGTCAGCTGATTATTACAGTGTGGTACATACTGCTGAAATATGTAAATGCTTCAGCACATATTAATTGTCTATTTTGCACTAGGATAATATTGAGAGAATAGTACCCTCCAGAAAACTAAGCCCATTGCTTCTGAATACATACAGCTGGCCAGTCAGCAGATGAAACTGTACAGCTTAGTATGGTTTACGTAAGAACAAGCTATAAATATGCGCTGTTCCCACATGTAGAATAAACAAGTTCCCAGATTAAGAGATAACATGAGAGTCATATGTTTTGATGGATAGATGAACAAAGTAAAGCTACACTCACAGTAGCTATGTTGTGTAAGATTTCATTTATATTTTGAAAGTGAGGTAACCGGTGAGGTTTGACATGGTGGATGATAATGGCGGCAAAAAAGAAAACACAAATGGCTCTAGTGTGTTAAGACATAAGTCTCCTTATTGTACAAAGCGAGCCCAAGATTACAGGGTTGCTTTGACTTGTATGAATGTATGACATGTTTATAAACCTCCACAGGCTGCCTCGGACACTTGTTTGTTTTCCCACTGAGGAAATGAAGCCATTTCCTCCACAATCTGACAGAGAATACCAGAATGTCACACACAAACACAAAAATACATAAGCAAGTGTGTGTGCACTCACAGTGTGTGTAATCACACTTTCTTTGTCTCTCTCCACATACACACACACACACACACACACACACACACACACACACATCCTCTCTTGAATATTGGCCCTCAGGTAATTTCAGCCTGTGGAGACCTTTCCCTCTCTCCCTCTCTAGCTGAACAAGGCTGTCATTACTCCCTGTCTTTCTCTCTCTCTGTCTACCTCTCTCACGCACGCACACACACACACACACACACACACTAAATGAGAAAGAGACCTTTCCCACCCAAGATTAGAAACCTGTGAGTATGGCATGTGCAATACAGTAGCTTGTCCCCAGGCACTACAAAATGGTGGTCTGACTGGAACACTTCAGGCTGCCTATGAGAAGCTGAGACCTGCATGGTCCCACTCCCATGCCTCTGGTCCTGATGCCCTTCCCACCCCATTTATACACCGCTTGCAGCCCATTCCAACTGGTGGGCCTATCAGAGTGAACATGGTAAGGTGGTGCACAGATCTGAACACACACTTTACAGTAATCAGGTTCCTGATCAATAAAATAACATCAGGCATACTGTGACCTGACAAAGATCTGTCAGTCCATACATGTATGTTGCACGTATATATTTCATTCGAAGTTTGGAAGTAGTTTTCAAAACATTTTCAAAATTTGTATCATTACATTATCACATTTTTGTCATACTCACGTAAATTTACACTGATTGAACCTATACATACACATAGATACACCTACAAGGAACACATTGGCAAACAAGTTCTTTCAGCTTTTTTGTGTTATCAATCATATTCTCAATGGAGAATATGAATAAATCGATAAGAGCCAAAACTATTTGAAATTCAGCTTGTACCTAAAGAAGTGGTCAGCTCTGACACAGACTTATGGTGACCCTTTGAGGGCTCAGTAGAATCCTGGGGATGTGGGTTGGGGGGAGGGTGTGGTGCGGTGGACTGTTCACACTCTGTAAAGATAGATCTGAAGACCGCCTGGCCTCTGGCCAGCCACGTCTGTGACGTACCTAGAGGGACAGTGTCAGGGCTGGCACTTGGAAAGTTTCGCAAGAGTCTCAGCGCGCCAACCATACTATAGGTGACAACAGGCTATGATGAATGATGATTAGCATTGCAACTGTGACACACTCATAGAATAGGTTAAGAGGTCAGTGAGCAATACATTTTATTGAAATACATAATGTAACTACTTGTTTTTGCTCAAAATGGGACAGATCTGGACTGTAAGTCGGCTGTTTTTGTCTCTTAAGCATCTTCAATAGAGCCACACTATTGCTACTTAGTATAGAATGTAGTTTGCCCTCAATATCTGACAATATGTACTTTAAGGCCTTCCTTCAAAATATAACATCTATTTGGCAGCTTATGCTACCTACACTCATCATTCAGCAATTATTTCAACGCTTGAGATGAGTAACACATCGTAAAAATCATAAAAATCGACTTAATTTCAAGATGGCTGTGACTGCAAAATTCTGTGGAGGTACTGTCAGTATTTATGGTCTTTTTAATAAAGTACCTGTTTACTTTCAAAGTTCTCATTGTCTCGTTTTAAATGGCAGGGCCCTCAGAAGTCTACCAATGAAGTGTGGAGTTACTTTGAACCTTGTTTATGGTGTAAAAAAGGCGATGTATCTGCATACAATAGGCTAAGCTGTGCCCCTATACTACCCCTATGCTAGCAGTGTAAGGTTAATGAAAGCTTCGGCTAAAAACGGTTTAATGCGGAATGCTGGGGGTGAACAGAGGTGGGCATTGGATATATGTTTGTACTCGGTAACATCTTCCAGTTCAGTCCAGGTCCAAGTCACACCGGATTTCTCCTTTAAGCTTGATTTGTCTTGCTGGACAAAGGGATCTTTTCTGTCTCATATAGGTTAGGTCCGTCTATGCTGAGAGTGCAGGACTCTTTTCCCCTCTGAGCCTGTGAATATGAGTTAGTTAGAGTCAATGTGGTGAGCATTGCTCCTCCCACATACTTGTACAGAACACAATGTTCATAGCAGCCTCAGCTGCAATACTGCATTCTCTGCAGAGCCATACTTCTTTCTCTCGCATATAGACACACACACACACGCACACACACACACAAACACACACACAGAAATCCTCTCTATCTCCAGGCCAGGCCAAGAATGCTGCACTGACATGATTTAGAGGTCCTAAAGGAGTGGGGGAGAGAGCACCGCTCCTACTGTTGCCGGGTAACCTTTATATCCACGACGTAGGCCCCTAACTCCAACACAATCTGGGGTTTGGCAGTGTTCGGCAGCAGTCCAGAGGTGTGGGATATCTGCATTAAAGCTTGCATGCTCTCCGACTACGGGAACAACGGAGCATTTGTTGCAGGGGCGTAATTATGTCCCGAGGCATGGCTCATGTTTTCTCTTTTAGACTGAACACTATCAGATCCACTGATGATGGGTATGCGTGTGTTGTCTAGTAGTGTGTTGCGGAGGTCAATGATAATTCAGGATTCTGGTATAAGCGAGGTGTTAAAGATGACTTATGTGGTTTAAAGTGAATTTCATTATGGGACAGTTCTTACACACTCTCATACACACACACAAGCACACACACAGACCACAGACACAACTGTTACAATAATCCTTCTCTTAAAATCCTTTTATGTTTGAAGAACCTACAAAAGGCAGCAACTGAATAATATTAAAAGGCAGCTTAGTATCTGATGTATTGTTATTGCCTAAATCTATTTTTTTGGCCGGTACCCCTAACAAATCTAATGGCATATGGTGAATTGGGCATAAACATACTGTGTTGCTTCAATGGTACGTCTGATATTTCCCTTAATCTGCACTTTGCTGACTGCAGTTTGCAGAGAAAAGGCTGGTCCCACCCTTCACTGTCAATGCCTTACACACACTGCACACACACACATAAACACACCAATGCACCCCCCCCCCCCCCCACACACATTTTATATACACATAATGTTCCCTTTATATGCACATAATGTGCTCTCCCTACACACACACACACACACACACACACACACACACAGTACCCACACTCCCTTTTGGACCCAGGCATGTTATACACACATACACACAAACACACACATATACTCTGTTCCACTCTGGACACACACACACACTACTTTTTTTGTTGAGCTCTTGCTCTCCTCTTTTCATGATCCCTAATCTGCATTTTAATTCCTCTCTCTTCCCCCTTTCTCTCTCTCTCTCTCTTTCACTCTGAGTGCTCTGATAGAGTCGGGGTAGAGCAGACTGTGGAGTGCCACTGTTGGCACAATGTTTCCCACAAACTGATGCTGCGCTAGACAGACAGATCCAGGCCAACGCCACAGTGCATTGTGGGACATCAGACAAGACCGCTGGCCAGGCCCGACCAACGCATGTCTGAGCTGAATGTTTGTCACCGGGCGACGAGTGTAGCACAAAATTATTTTCCTAAGGTCAGATTGCTGTCCAAGCATGTTTTTTTTTTCTACTGCAAATTTCTAAATTAGTGTCAGTGTTATGACTACTGGCCTATAGAATGTCAGACACAATGGCTACATCTTACATCTACATCCAAATTGCCATGCATCATCCACAATTAGATATGTATTTCTCAGCTCAACTTTTGACCTGCGTACATGTACTGAACATTGTTGCAACAGTAACACAGCACAGTATAGCCCCTTCATTGTTGCTTTAAAATGCTTGTATGGAAACACAACGTATATCTATATATCCTCGGGCACTTTGGGTACCTTGGTGTTTGCTATTACATAATAGTATCATGATACGTGGCAGGTCCAGCACAAAGTCAATACATATAGACATATGGAATGTTTATTGAACACGCCGTGTCTAGGTTCACACCAACACACCCCTGATAACATCCACAGCCACGGCACCAGAGTTGCTCCTGTGACAGCTACAGTCAGCCCAAAAACACACACGCACGTACACACACAGTCCCTAATACTTATAATTAACCTACTTTTCTTTACTTACCCACTCTTGTTCACACTAATTGGTTTGGAACTCGTTTCTCGCCAACTACGTCTGACTGCACTGAACCTGTGTCACGCATGATGTGGCTGTTGTTGTGGAGTCCAACTGATAGCTGTGCCAACGTGTGCCGGGCTGTGCATTATACCCAAGCAGGGCTGGCCCGTAGCTTCAATAGGATTTTGGCCGTGGACCAGCATAGCATTTAAAATGAGAGGCAGTACACACTGACCCCCTGTCACTATGGTGTAACTCGTGACATGATAGATCAAAGATGGATGACAGATTTTTTAAACTGCCATTTACACTCCCGTCTACAGTGTTTATTCTGTTTTTTTTGTCTTTGGAGCTGGTGGACCTTGTCCAGGGTCAAGTTGACCGCTAGTGCATAGTGGCATCCAGAACATGCAAAACATCTTGGTGTCCAGCAACCTTTATGCTGACCTGGATTCACCCATAGGCGTCTTTAGAGCTTCTGATCATGGCCGCTGTCAAGGGTTGAATTGACCTGTAGTGCACTGTGACGCCCGGGCCTTGCAAGACATTTTGTTGTCCAGTCCCCTTTAAGCTGATCTGGCACCTGTAGGTGTGGACATACCAGCATCTTGCTCATCTCTGATACCTTTGAAGTTTGAGACCTGTAGGTCAAACAGATAGCAGAGACACCCTGTCTTCTGATCAACTATGTGGTTCAGGAAGCAGGTGGCCTCAAATGTCCCTGGGCCATTATCACCCCTGTCAGTTGCTGGAGAGGGTCCTCAGATGCCCCTCTCTCAGGCTCCAGTTCTAGCCCTCTGCAAAGGCTTTCAAAAATAAGGAAACAAAAGCCAAAAATAGATTGCTGGACATTAATAGGTCAGTTACTTAGGGAGAGGACACAAAAGACCTTACTTTATGTGGTAAACTCTTTTCCTCCCTCTGTGGTTTCCAAATCTACCTTGGCAAGCGATCCGAGTGTTTGCCAATGGTTTGAAATATATGCCAATGGAGTTGGTTCTCCTGGAGAGGGCCCTGGAGCTGCTAGCATTTCACTGGTTATCCTTCATTTTGGCAACACATTCAAAGAAAGTACAGTAACCTTATATGTAAAGCCCCGTGTACCTTGATTTCTGAGTTTTTGTACACTGAAGAAAGTCTCCTGTGTCATGTTATTGCACTGTAAGAAACTTTCATTACAAATTTAGCATTGGCTAAGTGACTTTCTGTCACACAGGAGAGAATTTACTTCATTAAAGTGTTTTTAGATGTTTATTTATATATATGTATTAGAGATAGTGTTCTGTCAGACCAGGAGTCCAGCTAGCCTATGTTAGCAGAAACTGCATGCATAATACAATAACTGACATATCAACTGACAACTGCTAAACCAAGTTACCATGTTTGAATTCCTCAGAGCTCCCTGACACACCAGAGAGGAAAATGTCCAGCGGTCACAGGCCCAAAATGAAAACTGGAAATTCTCCCTGAACTCTTCTCATCTTGTACTGAAATCAACGTGATTCTTTCACTGCCGACCATTTCAAATACAAGTTTACAGGAATCTGCGATCAAATAGCATGTGTCTCTGTTGTGGTGTGCAGAGCCTACAGCCTACAGTAGTTGGCAGCATTTCAGACAATTCATCTCATAAGCAAGTAATGATGGCTTTAAGTTCCTGCTAAGCTATTCACTGACAGCATATGTTCACAGTGATACTATATAGATACCCCCATCAGTCTGTTAACAACGCTGTTGCCTTTTAATGTATAATGTATAATGTAAATATAAATTATCTATACAGATTTCTAAAATGCGTCAGAAGAAAATGATAGCTATTGATGATTGAAACAATCTACATGTTTTTTTTTTTTTTGGGGGGGGGGGGGGTGTAAAGAACACTTGAAATAGCTCTGCACCTAAGCGTAATATCTGGGAGGAACAGCCAGTGAGTTTAACCAAAGTTTTAATTGAGCTGACTACTGGAGCCAGTATGTGGCTTGACTTTTCCACTAGGCCTTCATTTTTCTTGCAAAATATCCTCAGTAAACCCTGGTGGTTTTATCTGCTCTCTCATTGCTGCTGTAACTTAGCCAGACAGCCTTGAGAAATACGCCAGTCAGCAATTCTCCTTTCCCAATGAATCTCACCCTCATGAGAATGAGAGGCAGGATTCAGGATGATCTTCATGTAAAATCACTTTATACCCTAAATGCTTTTAAATTGAGATCCAGCGGGACTTAAGTTGAGACCCTTGAGTCTCTCATAGAGCTTGGCTTTTGCATCCTGCTGAAGGACAGTGTGGACGCAAAAGAGATGCAGGCAAAAAGGCTCAGAGGCACAGAAAACAAACAGCAAAAACAAAAATAACACCATGAAGACTAATTTGCACTGCAAAGCACATTTTTATTCGGCACGTTTGAAAAGGCATTCACGTCAAAATAAATACATGGCAAATACAAATGTATTCGGTCTCCTGCGTTGAGACCATCTCAACAAGGCCTCTTTTTTTGTAGGACACCGTTCGTTTGGGGCACAACCACCACAATGACACAGAGGCAAAGAGGACTTGTAGGCTGGAAGGGTCCATGAGGTCAACTAATGATATGGTGCAAAGCTGAGGCTGGTTATCAATAGTTATCACTGAAGGACTCTAGTGCTATCATGGTCCTGGTTTTGTGAACTGTACATGGATCTGGACTGAAGTGCTTGTGGGATTGGCTGTGGACCTCTGGCTCAGGGTCCTCAACTGGAAAGCCAACTTGATTCATTAGGCAAGGTTAAAAACAATCTTGTCTGAGAAAAAAAAAATCAAAAACAAAAAACACACAGATCTTTTTGACCACCTGTTTGACAAGACAGATCAGGAGGCCACTAGAGGGGAGATCTGTCAATCGCCACTGGATTATCTGTCTGGCACCCGAAGCGTTTGAGTGAGACTATATCGACAGAAGCCACTGTGGTGGCTCCCACAGTGCGAACTCCATGTAGCACACAAGCTCAGACTCAACAAAAAAAAACACAAACAAACATCAAATCCCTTCAGGCATAATGACCTAAAAGGTCGTCAACTTCAAGTACAACAAGAGCAGGCAAAAAGCAACAAAATCTCTTGGTCCCTTAATAACACTTAATAACACAAAAATGCTTCAAATTTCAAACAATAGGACACAGAGTGACATGTAAAGGGGAATGTGTGGTTGGTGTGTTTGTGTGTGTGTTTGTGTGTGTGTGTGTGTGTATGTACAAAAGCAAATACCAGCACATGGCTACAGCTCATCAAAGGTGCTTAGTGAAAATGAGCTCTGCCCCTTTAAAAAAAAAAAAAAAAGAATCAAGCTTCGAGCTGACCGAGAAGTTATTTTTTACCCAGACCTAGATTCCAGACAAGCCTTGACTATGCAACTGACAGCACCTAAGTGTGTGAACGGTCTCAGTTTTCACGTTACATAACAAGCACAGCTGCCAGAGTGAAACAATGTGGCTGTACTTTTAATATATATATATATTTCTTTTTCTTTGCCAAGTATAACATTTCAGCAATTTAAAGTATCCCTGTTCACCCACAATCTGTAACAGAAACAATGGTCCACATTATCTGCACTCCTGGAGAAATGTTGTTTTTTACTGGTAAAAAGGAAAATAAATGTGATGAAAGGTATTTTCCCAGTTAACTCTTGAACATAGCATTCATTGTCTCCTTCAAAGTGGACATAAGGCATCACACTTATTAGTTTCTAAAGGCTTTTGGGCTTGAAGATGCTGAATACTTCGACCTTCAGTGATATTCAACTTCACTCCAGGCCAAAGCCCTCAGCGTTGGAGATGGCAATGGTTAATTTCTGTCTCAGTTCTTTCTTGCTCTTGTAGGGAGGTAGGCAGATCTGGTTGAAACACGTGTGAGACACTGGCAGCCTGGAGGAAAGAACAAGGAACCAAGAACCAAGAGTGAGGAATAAGGGCTTCCGCACATTGGATCTAGAAACACTGCAGAGCATTTTTGGAATTTGACATTTTGCCTCTGCACAGCCACAACACACTAGGGGCAGTAAATATATGTGTATTTGAATGGATCCATCCATACACACAGTTACTATATTCTAAAGCAGACATCATTAAAACAAATCCAAGATGCCTGCATACTGTAATATTTACTTGTATGTTCCAGTGTCCAACTCTCCACCCCGTTCGGAACATGTCCCTTCCGCCCATACTGTACCATGAACTACCTTGAAAGCAATGGTGTGTTCTGATACTGTACATGTATACTATATGATCTTATAGCTTTTATAAATAGTATTACATTCCAACCCCATCATGTTCAGCATGCATCGACAGTTTGTCTGATAGAGCTTCTCTTTGTATCTCCCAGCTACCAAACAGTACAAAAGTTTTTAGAAAATCTAAACATTTTTCTCCATTATATCCATTATCCACTGATACAATCTTACGTGTCCAGTTGTAACAAATCAGAATCATTGCGGTTGTAGCAACGAGCAACAGCAACAAGACTGGTGCAGCATCTGGTATATGTTTACTGTACCAAGATTACAAATCATCTGTTCAAGAAAACTACCACCACTTCTGCCCTACTGCCTGCTGATGTCTGTGTTTTGTTCCTGGTGTCTGTGAATTTGTTTGCATGAGAAAGTCCCAGCGGAATGCACTAACTGGACTCAATGTCCATTTTCAGACCTGTGTTGGATGCACTTCAACACGTAAACATCATTATCTGCTTAGAGGCCGTGACCCGGCGATTGGGGAGAGGGCCTACCAGTCGGTGGAAACGTCGTTCTTGGTGATCTTGAAGTTGAGGTCGGCCATGCCTCCCACGGGAACGCGGTCGCTTCCTGTGCAGAAGTGGAGGAGGCGCTTCTGGAGCTCCAGCGGGAATGCCAGGACCACATCCCAGAATGCTCTGTGGGAAGGAAGTGTGTGTGTGTGGTTGTAAGTTGGGGGTATTAGAGGACACAAAATACATGAAGACTACACTGTACTGTAGGCCAGGGGTCTTCAACCGGGGGTCCGCGACCCCTAGGGGGTCCGCGGAGGTACTGCAGGGGGTCCGCGAAAATATTTCGTCTGAAGCATTTTTTTTCTCTTCCAAAAAAATAAAATTTGTCATAGTTAACATAATGTTCAAAAGAAAATTGCTTCATATTCGTTATATTGTAGGCCATGAATCATGCATGTGATCATGTGATCCCTGCGTAACATTTTGCTAACCTATGCCAAAACATATTAGCATTCATAAATGTACAAATACAGGTCACCACTTCAGCCTGAGCCTGATGTGACATTGCCTCGCAAATTCCATCAGTCCTAGAATAGAGAAGCTCTGTTCCACTCACCAGGTTCAGTGCTCTCACTAGGACCTGGTAGCTGATCAGTTATCTTTAATTCTTCGTCCCACTAGGCCTATAATAAAAAATGTGACCCTCGTGATCTTTTTTTATTAGAGTTGGATCATCGCGATTAAAGAACACTTCCCCCCGTGCGTTTTAGTTAAATAGTTTCGTATTCAGCAAACTCGTTCTTTTCATTCCGGGAGATAAATTACGTTTTATTCGTCTGTTCAGTGTCAGGACTGATGAACCCTGAACTTTGCGGGGTATTTGTTCTGTGTGATGTTTTGCTTTGTTTTTTTTTTATTTATTTTTTTATGAGAGTCTGCGGTCTTTGCATTTCAAGGCGTTCTGCGTGAATTCATTCATCCAACGTCCCATCACAATAAAACGATAACTATAATCTCATGATTGTGTTTCCTTCTGAAAGACGAAGTTATATTTACACAAGAGGAAGAGGCTTTCTGTCTGTATCAGTTTGAGCTAATGAAGCTTTGCCTGAATTTAGCTGAATATATCCAGCTAGTTAACCCTTGTGACATTCATTCTGTTATAGGGTGAATTTATCAACTATGTAAAGAAACGAGGTGTTACCCCCCTGTTAATAACGCCAGTTTAGAATGTGTGCATTCGTGTGTATGCGTGCGTGCATGTAGGCACTCATAACTGATGGTCCAAATGACGGCAGGATTTGAGGTGGGCCAGGTGTGTATGGAGTAAGATAGCTGTCAAAACGTTTCTTTTCTCAACAAGTAATGCAATGGGGCGATGACGTATTTTGACAGTTGAGTAACGTGTAATAGGCCTATTGAGAGGCATATTGAAATTTTGATTTCGTACCTGTAATTTTTGAATTCGTATTTTTTATGCATGACTGAACTCATTTGAGAAGTCACAAATGTTTATTTTATGCACAACTAAATACACACGTGTGTATATCAAATATATGGACACAAAAATTTTGACAGCAATCTTACTCCATAGGTGTGGGGGTCCGTGCTCAGTCTCTCTCACAGCCAAGGGGTCCTTGAGCTGAAAAAGGTTGAAGACCCCTGCTGTAGGCTATCAACAAAACAAAAAAATGTACCCTGGTAGTTTATTTAAAAGAGGTCCAAAACCTTTTTGTTCATGGCCGATATGTGAATCTAAGGCCTCAAATACTCAAATACGCACTTTCACTAAACATTGTTGAGTATATTTCTGGATTCTCATGACTTCATCTAGACATCAAATAAATGCCCATTCAGGTACTTAATGACTGTAAAACCCAGTAAAAACCCAGTAAACGTCCATTTAACAGTGAACTTCACTCCATACAATCTTGCCCACTGATCTTCATAGTATAATCTAATGGGTGAGAGTATAGACAATGGAGGAGCCAAAAGAAGGGAGAGAGAATGGGAGGTTAGATGTACCGAATGGTGGGGTCGGTCTTGCTGTAACCCTCATACTGGGCCACCCTCTGCAGGGAGACCATGTCCAGATGGGGGCTTCCACACACCAGGACCTCCACCTCCTCTGGTCTCAGCAGCTACCAGGAGAAAAGCAAAGCACTGATTAGAGCACTGAAGCATGGGTGTGACATTCATGGATGAATCCATATAGGTGTATGTATCAGCGCAGAGCGGGTCCCAATATCTCTCTAAGGATCAGTCGGGTGGAATGGAGGACATGTTTGTTGAGGGAGGTTTGTGTTTATGCTAGTCGAATCCTTGAAGCCTAATTGTTATTAATTAATCAAATCAATCTGACCATTGTTTGTGTTAAAATGAAGATTAATCTGCCCAGGTGTGGTTTCTGTTGGATGCCCAAAGCCCACTGTGACGTCACTCATATCAGCTGTGGGTGACGTATACAGAGCCAGCACAGCCTGCTGTCACATTCGCACTAAATTCCACACGTCACTGGGATTGGGATCGACTTCCTACTGAAATAGTGCGACCTTTGAACACACAGGGGTGAGGTCGGGAGGTTATCTCATCCACACTAGTCACTCGGGTCTTTCCCTGGTTAAAGCCGACCTCCTGATTACAGTCTGATTACTTGGTTACACTGATTGGTTGTGGCTTATACTGTATACTGTAGTACAGTAATAATTTGCAGTCGTTATCTGCCAAGCTCCAAAGTCATGTTCACATGAAGTCAAGTTTAGGTTAAACCTCTGTTAAACTTCAATCGGCCTGGGTTGTGAATTAGCTAACTGCGGTGGGGTGCATCAGGGCGGTACATTTTGTCACATACAGTAACAGTTTGAGTAAGTTGTGTCTGTGAAGATTCAGGGTTTAAATTTCAGAGGGTCAAATTTACCCGCAGAACTTTTACAGCGAGATTTAACATGCTTGAGACATGCGTGCCTTGACTAGAAATCACCCGGGAAACTTCACTGTTTAGCTTAATGGTAAATATACACCCTTTTACTCCTAGCAAAGTGTGTGGAACCATTCCTTGTCCACAATGACCCGTCACTGTGGTATGCTTCAAATATCAACAGGTCCATAGAGAGAATGAGGGTGTAATTTTCCATAGCAATCAAGCAGATGTTATATCATTATATGGAGAAAGTAATTCTACAAGGCAGACGCCAACCAGTGATTTTCACGTTATGTAACTGATCATAGACCAAACATGACCTCTTTTGTTATCAAGCCATATACAGTATATTATACTTACTGGCCTACATAGATTGCATTTACAATGCATGGGTTCCAAAAATGACTTTTGCTTGATCTGTGCTAATAGCAGAAGTGTTAAAATAGAGTGGGTTATAAATGCAAATTAGTAGGGCAATTTATATTTATTTATAAAAATACATATAAGGAGATAGACAGACAGATAAATAAATAGATAACAATAGTAAAGACATTTTGTACATGCAGGACATGGATAGCATTGGTACTGAGTTACAGTCATTATATTGAAGATCACAGACACACCAGAAGTTCAAAAAATGACTTTTGCCTGATCTGTGGTAATAGCAGAAGTGTTGGAAAAGAGTTGGTTTTTAGTGCAATAAATAAATATATAAATACATAGATATAGATATATAGAATAAATAGACCGTTTTTTTGTACCGTATGTGCTTTAGATAGCATCGGTACTGAGTTCATGGCACTAAGGTTCATGGCACTGTCTTTGGCACTGCCTTCAGAAGACCCTGCAACTGAACCTGTGTTTGCCAAGTGAAACAGCCCCATGAGCCTTTTGTGTTTGACAGACAGGGAGTCCACTTTCTCCGATGGAGCCAAGCTATGCCCTTGACCTTATCTTACTCAGATAAGGCTGACACTTACACCACCTTTCGGCCCACTCACTTATCTCCGCATGCAAACCAACCAAGGTGGCAGGTGGCAGACCGCCATGTTTAAATGTCACTGAAATTCGCATGGCCCTCCTTTGCCTAGGATACCGATAAATAGACTAAAACTATATTGCGAAACCTTTAAATCTACAGCAAATGACAAAATGCAACATCTGAGGTTTTTTGTGAGCTGTTTGATAGCAAGCAAATTTACAGCCCACATTGCTTCATGAAGTGCTTATTATAAAACAGTCTGAATAACACATTTTGTGCAAACAATCCTGTCACAATACATAATACAATACATATATACTGTTTAATGCAGTATGTTTGATATGTGTGTGTATAATGACCGAAAGTTGTCTGTTGTCTGTGACATTGTCTGTGACTGCTAACTACTAACTGGATACTGAGGACAATGACTAGCAACACACAGGGTGACTGGACCAATAACAGTGACAATGCAAAGCAGCAACAGAATTTGTGCACAAAAAGCAATTTAGCACAACATGGACATCGTTGTAGTGTATTCTGGTTTATTCAGGTCTTTTTACTGAAGAATTTAAACAACCAAATCGGAAGGGGACAAAAATGCGGATTTGCTGTGTCATACGTCATTGCACTGTTAATCTCCCTTGGGAGATCATCTGGGGGATCTCTCTCTCTCTTTCTTTCTCTCTCTCTCTCTCTCTCTTTCTCTCTCTCTCTTTTAGTCCAGAGTTGGACCCATCTGCCACTGTTCACCCCCGTCCCCCCCCTCAGCTCACTTCTTCACATTTTCACATCCACCTATCACCTCACACCACTCGAGTCCCACCTCCCCAAAGCCCAAACTCAGCACCCCCCTTCCCCTCACCCAACCACCACGCCCTCCCCCTTTAGCACCACTGGTTGTGACACAGCTAGCCAAAAGAGGCTTATGTAAGGCCGCACAGTCATCTGTTGCATAACTCTGCATGGAGGGTGGAGGAGGGTGAGTGGGAATGAGTGTGTGTGTGTGTGTGTGTGTGTGTGTGTGTGTGTGCGTGGTGGTTGAGTGGGTCAAGATCTAGGACCACAGCTGGAATGGAGCCCAACGGCGATCGGCAGAGCTCGCTCTGCTCTTTTTTTTTAATCTTCTCCCCCCCCGTGACTCAGTGTGGATCGGTGACGCGAACGCCTGCTGTCCGCATGTAGGCTAGTCTGAGCAGCTGAGGGGGCCCCCTACTCTAAATAATGACTTGGCTTGTTAAAGGCAGGCAGCTTTAAGTAGCCGTGCACAAATAGGCCCTTATAAACCCTTAAAGACACATCCTGTGCTCAACTGCAGCCATGCATCCGTTTTAAAATCTGCAGGACAGCAACCTGCAGATCTGCTGCATGTACTGCTCTAAGCTGCACGCTGATCTGTTGTGTTAATGGATAGATTTTGTTTCTGCATGGCGTGTGATTTTGCAGTTGGGCTCTTGCTTCAGTAGTAAAATATGCCTGTGATACATTGTCTTCAGAAGGGATGCTCGGGTCTTGTCTGGAAAACTACTGAGCAATCGACTGCTTGTGGTTTCTCTTCACTATTGCTGCAGTTGTCCAAGCCTGGCACACCCACAAGGCAATAAAAAAGAACAAATGGGAATTAATAAATTCAATAGTTGCTAGGCCTGCCAGACAAACACCCGAGCAGGTACCCAGCAATGCCAGAGCAGACAAGAGGAAATTTCCATGGTCGGTGTGAGAGAGAGAGAGTGTGTGTCTGTGTGTATGTGTGTGTGTGTGTTTTTTTTTTTGGTGAAGCCAAGCGAGAGGAGGAAGCTATATAAGGTAATTGTTCTGCACAGTGCTGCAAGGAAAACAGAGAAAGTAAACCGTTACTGCAAGCTTGTGCCATTTTTAATGTGAACAAAGCCAGTGCAGCCTGAAATGTTTCTGTTCAGCAGCAAGTGGTGTTTTGCGCCAGCCAAGTCTGTAAAACTACCTCGACATGCAGTCACCGGTTTGCATTAAATGTAGTGAGTTGGTTTTGTTGTTTGCAAGCATCAGTGCTGCAACAATCTGGTTGTCTAATTTATCATACACGACTGAGTCCTTTTAGCAAGCCGCCAACCAGCGGAACAGCAACCCATCCATACAAAAGCTATAAAAGTGGAGGGGCCACTGTCTGTGTCCCAGCCTGCCAGTGCTGAAGACAGTGCTGAGCCCCTGACGAGCCCCTGACGGAAATGTCACAGGCCGAAGAAAAAACAAAAAACAAAAATGGGGCGCGAGACGAAGGACGAGCACATATCCCGAACTGCATGGAACTCCATGCTGACTCCGGCTGAATAACGACTCTGGGAATAACAGCTCTGTTTGAATAGCCGCCCCTTCCCCTAATTATTATTCTTGGAGGGGTGTCGGGCTTGTATGTGCTGCTTTTCTTCCAGTGGGTCTCCCCCCCCCCCCCCCTTTAGGCTTTCTATAGGCCCCGGAAAAGAGAACAGGCCCAGCTCCTTCTCTATCGCACTCTTTCTCTCTCCCTTTCATTCTCCAGGGAGTGCAGGGAGAATGGAGGGAGGCAGAAAGAGAGAGAGAGAGGGAGAAAGAGAGAGAGAGAGAAAGAAAGTGAGAGAGAGAATGAGAGACAGAGAGAGAGAGAGAGAGAGAGAGAGAGAGAGAGAGAGCGCACATGCATGCACACAGACTGTGTGTGTGTGTGGGTGGGTATCCACACACACACAGACAGACACGCACAAACACACAGTCCATCAGAGGGACTTGTGCCAAGAAAGGGGGCGGGGTGTCTCACAACACAAAAGCAGCCTTCACAGACTTTACACACACACACACACACACACA